>CM014277.1:49372303-49410713 GCA_004135705.1 Alloteropsis semialata | reverse complement strand
TGGACCAAAATAAGATTTGGCTTGAAAGGGAACTTACTTGGGATACTCACATACCTTTGCCCTTCCACATTCTTGGAGGTTGGTTCACCATAGATGTGAGCGAACGAAATTTGAGTCATATTAGGTTTTTGGCCTTCATATTCCTCCGTGCTATGCATGACCTTGGTCTTCGTCTAAAAGTGCTCATTTATAGCTCAAATACTTGCGTAAACTAAAATCCTCCAAAATTACATGCATATGCAAAAAGGGGTTATTTCAAGTGCCAAGTGGCGGGTTAGTATATAAATTGGTCCCAAAACACCACTTAATTAGCACTAAAAAGGTATTACAAACAAGCGTCAACACTAAGCTTCTGAAATTGATCATGTACGCTCGATGAAAGCATTGCCCAAGCTCCGGCCTCTTCATTGTTGTCATCATTATCTCCTCTACCTTGGTCTCATCACGTTGCTCCTGCCTCTTCTTTGTGGATTTTCCCCTATGTCCAGAATAGAACATATACCAAAATATAGTTCTAGTGAAAATTTTATGAAATTATCTTTCTAACGAGTGGTCATTAATCTTAAATGGAGTTCAAATAAGAGAGTTATGACCATTTTACTTCAGCACTGCGTGTTGTCCAGAAAATTTCAGAATGCACGACTTTGGATGTTTTGATCATAACCGCTTGTAGGAATCTCCGATTGACTTGATTCTTATTTCGTTGGAACTAGAACTTCATGGGACTTTTAAATATCCAAAAATATTCTGTTGTTTCCTTCAGAGGTTGCACAAAATTTTGATGTGAACTGTACCTTCTTATAAATTGATCCTGAGATATTGATGATCTTGATCTTGTGGTCTTTGGAGTGTCGTGCTGTGCATCCTTAGGATTCAAGGTCATCACCATTGGTTCACCAGTGAGTGGCATATCCCCAATGATGTGTCTTCTCCATAATTCTTGCTTTACCCAAGGTGTCGGGATCATAGGGGGCTTTTGTGCTTTTTGTCGATGATCTGAGCGGTTTTCTTCATTGGTAGCATCACTCAATTAGAAGCTTCTTGAGCATCCTACTGGAGAAGATTGGTAGTGTCATAGTGCTTCTAATCTTGTTGCCTCCAGTATTGATTAACTTCAAATCATCATCTTTTGTGCTCAAGACCCTCCAATCATCCCTTGACATCATCATCACCTTCTCCGTTGTTTGCTGCTACCTCTTCTTCATTGAATTCCTCCTTGTTAGTTGCAGAACATGTACCAAACTTCTACTCCATTGAAATGTGCATCAAATTCTGTTTCCAACGAGTGCTCAGTCACTTCAAACGGACTCCGGATGAAAGAGTTAAGCTTGTTTTACTCCGGCACAATGTTCTGTCCAAAGCGATTTCAGAACGCGTAGTGTTGAAAGATTTTATCATAACTCCTTGCACCGATCTTCAAAATTTACGATTCTTGATGCGTTGGAAATAATAATTGATGGAGCTTCATATTTTCTAATTTTCCTTCATGGTACCTCTCTGATCATGGGCAAAAAACTGGTCAAAACAGCAACCTTCCAGAGGTGTTGATGATCGGATCTTACGACTTCTTTGGGGCATGATTCATCACCTATAGCTTGGACAAGTAAATCTCTAATAAACATTAGTTTTTAAAAATTAATTGACACGGTGACATACCTTGTTCATCTTCACTTGTTTTGTGTGTGGGCTCGATAGCGGATGATAGGCCACTAACAAAAGTTAGCACCTACCACTAAAGAGCGGATCTTGATGTAGCCATCAATCTTGTTTGAGCGAGATTGGACTTGCCAAAGTCCGGATGTTGAGAACTTCTCGATCGTTTTGTGTCTAGGGTTTTACCTGCATTCATTGGACATGAACAAGAAACACATGATATATACAATAATAAAATTAGGGCCAGTCCAAAAAATTAGATAGATCACCCTAGGGTTCGAGTTGCCGATCCCCGGCAACGGCGTCCGAAAAAGCTTGTTGACGGTCCTTAGACGCGCCAATTGTGAACCGCAAGCGCACGAATTATCGTAGCTTTTCCCTTAGAGTATTCCATCCAAGGTTATCAATCTATGGATCGACAATGAACTACCTAAAGTTTTCCATTTAATCTAAAGGATCTATCCTAGCATGAAGCATAGATTGCATATAAAGGGTAAAACCTACTATAAGATATGAGTGGTGTGTAGGTTGATCGCATCCATAAACATAGGCAAAGGTAAAGAGCAACCAAAGGATAAACGAGCCTATCATCTTCTAGTTGTAGTTCTAGAAAATAAGAGTAAGCGCATTATGCATCTCGTCCAAAGCCATCTTTAAACTCTTACCTCCGGTCAACCTCCCGAGAACGCCACCTTACGGGATCACACCCTGTCACGATGCTCCCTATCGGCGTGGTTACTTACAAGGGCACATCCATAAGTGAACGTGTCTAGATATCATGAAGGGTCGACATACTAGATCTAATCGCCATGATTACATAAAATATGCTATATAGTCTAAACATGTATTAGACTAAGGAAGAATCATATTCATGATAGGTAAAGAGCATAGAAGAATATATTGAGTCGCTAAGAGATCGGATGACATGAAGAATATTACTCATATAAAAGATGTGTTTGGATCATCACCACCGAGTACATACCATTGATGACTCCAACTAGCTCATGAACTCCATCATGGCACAACCACACAGGGATGCCATGGCGGCTAGGGTTGGCCTAAGCCATCTCCTAAACAACTTCGAGGATTTGCGGCGGCCGTCATCTCCTTTTGGTGTATGCTCTAGGTTTCGCCGAGTTCTGGGGGATGGATGGCTGTGCCTTTGGGTATTAGGGCTATAAATAGTCTGAGGAAACCCTAGCTCGAAGGGGAGGCCGAGGCAGCGCAGAAAAGGCCTAGGCCGGCCCCTTTTTGGCCCGCCTCGGTCCCATCTTTTGCGTGCAAGCTCCTTGATCCTCCAGGAATTGATTTGCCAATGCATGTGAGTATTTGATGTCGGTTGCTTCAGGATAAGATTGGGTCTTGATAACTTTCCAAATGTCCACCTGATTCGCCTTGACCCCGAAGTCATCCGACCTTATCTTCAAGTCTTTGCCCTTCCACATTCTTGGAGGTTGGTTCACCATAGATGAGAGCGAATGAAATCTGAGTCATATTATGTTTTTGGCCTTCATATTTCTCCATGCTACGCATGACCTTGGTCTTCGTCCAAAAGTGCTCATTTATAGCTGAAATACCTGCGTAAACCAAAATCCTCCAAAAATACATGCATATGCAAAAATGGAGTTATTTCAAGTGCCAAGTGGCGGGTTAGTATATGAATTGGCCCCAAAACACCACTTAATTAGCACTAAAAAGGTGTCGCTAACGAGCCTCAATACCCACAGTCTCTAGTGGCTTACCGCGTACATAGTGGCTTACCACGTACAAGTGCCTCATTTAACATCTATGGATCCATGAGGCCGACATCATTGTACGAATTTTTCGGCATGTATAGATCTCCATCCTACATGACAGAAATAGATTATTATTGTTTCAAATTATAATTAAGGTGACAACTATTGCAAGAATAGATCAGTAAAACAAACTTACAGAACCCAACACCTCATCACAGTGAAGTCAATGGCATCTTGATGGTACAAAATATACACATTTAGGAAACCTAAAGTTCATAATAAGCATAAATGTGAACATCATTTGAAGTGTCTAAAAAGATGTAATTCTAAAGTTTGTAATAAGCCTAAATATGAATATCATTTATAATCTTTAAAAATCTAAAATTCATAATAAACTTAAATATGATCATCATTTGCAGCTTCTGAAAAGAAGTAATTCCTATGTTCGTAGTAAGCCTAAATATGAATATCATTTGTAATCTCTAAAAATCATAATAACCCTAAATATGAACATCATTTGAAGCCTCTAAAAAGATGTAATTCTAAAGTTCGTGATAAGCCTAAATATGAATATCATTTATGATATCTAAAAATCATAATAAACCTAAATATGAAAATCATTTAAAGTTTCTACAAATAATCAAAAAATCTAAACAATGTCTAAAAATTTATGCATTATCTCTACACATGCAACAACTATCTATATCCCCAATCCAACTACCATATTGGGAGGGTTATTGGAAAAGTGCTCCACCAGATCCCCTTTATCTTTTTCTTTTAACAATAATTATTGGGAGGAACCAATAATCCACCCCAACTCTCCCCAAATAGATGTGGAGTTGTGACTCTTCCAATACGGTAGTTGGACTGGGACATGATTATTGGGGAACTGCAAAAGAAACTCTCCCAATAATCATGAAACAGATATTGGGACATCTCCATTAGGTGATTATTGGGAAATGTTTATTGGGGGACTGCTGGAGATGCTCTTACTCAAAACATAGAGAATGAAATTGACCATGCTAACAGTCAAAAGATATGGAAAAATTGGGCATGACCTCCCCAACTCGAGCTCAATAGAGGATGAAGAAATGTCACACCCTAGTTTTTGCCTTCTTAGGGTTTTCAATAATTCCTAAAATTTTGTTAGAATTAATTAGAAAGTGTGCACAATTGTTCTTAAATAGGTATTGATTTCTAAAATAAATTAATGAATGTAGGTTATAGTGTGTTCCATTCTATGTCATTATGCGTAGTGTGTTTGGGTCGAAAATTGGGTTTGTTTTCAAAACCCGAATAGGTTCTTGAATAGATTCCTCTAGGAATTTTCTGGACTTTTTTGGAATTTATTCCTATTTTTCCTAGAGCTAAATCCAATTTTTTGGTAGCTTCTAGAAACCTTTTCATGAGCTCCAAATGTTTTGTTTGGGTTCATCGTGTCCAACTCTATCTCTGGGATTGTTCATGGAACTTTTGGACACTCCAGGTTATATTCTGTGGTTTAAAAAGGTATTCTCTGGACTTTTCTTGAATATCCTCTATTTGAAAATATTTTCCCCAAAAATAAAAAGAAGACCTAATCCTAAACGGGCCGGAGCCCAAACCCACCCTGGACCACCACCCTATCCTACCCAACCCAGCCTGGCCCAGCTCCCTTCCCTTCACTCTTCACCAACGGCCCAACCCACAACCACCTCTCCCCTCAGCAGGCTGGCCCACTACCGCCTCCCCTTCCCACTGCCACACAGGCCCCGGCCGTCAGACCCGTCCCCTACTCCGGCTTGGCCACGAGACCCAGCTTGAGTCCATGAAGCCGCCGAGCACCGCTTTCCCGGCAACCGCTGCGCGCATTCCCCGTTGCAGCTTTGCATGCCCCTGTCGGGGATAGACCCCCGGGGGTACCCAGAAGGTGGATTGGCCCAACCAGCAAGGGCGACCCAATCCGAGTGCTATCGACCCAGCTTGCCAGACTGGGAGGCCCACCAGTCGGACAAGCCGGGGGAGTACGACGGCGCGCGGGGCAAGGAAGCAGACGACGTACCTCGCAAGAAGATCGGAGATCAAGATAAGCTAGCCAGAATTCTAGGGAAAGATATCTGTAATCGTTATAGGATCAGATCCTTGTATTTTGGGTAGGTTATGATCTCTAGCCGACTTGTAACTCAAGGCAACCAGACTATATAAGGTGCCTTGAGACCCCCCTCCAAAACACAACCACAACATCCAATCATTCAACCTAGGACAGAACCCAACTACGGAGATCCTTCAGGAACTTCATACACAGCAATCCATACATCCAACACAGGACGTAGGGTATTACGTCATCTTGACAGCTCGAACCTGCTCAATCCTTGCGTCTTGTGTTACCATCGTCTTGTGATCCTCGATCTGTCCCTCAACAAATCAACCACATAGGCTACCCTGTGTGGACTGCCGGGCTCATAAATCCGACAGTTGGCACGCCAGGTAGGGGAAGATCGATGAGATCAATCCACAAGCTCGATGGCATCTACTTCCGCCGTCATCACGCCAGCATCTGCCAAGATCTCCATCGCTGAAGGGGCCATGTTCTTCTTCGGATCCATGGTCTTCACCGCTGGACCCAAGGGAGAGCTCTCCTTCAGCCGCGACGCCACCCCGGAGGAGAGCGCGCCACGACTCAACGCTACTCCGGACGGGGTCGTCACCATCACCACTCCGCCACCAACGATCGCCAACAACCCGACGATCACGACAGTTGACGCCGCCCTCCCAGTTTCCGAGGGGAGCCCTCTTCCTCCTACACCGCCGACCGCTTCGTCTACGCCGCCTCCACCATGCAGGGCTCACCAGACACCCGAGGAACGAAGGAGGCGATGGGCCGCATGTCAACGCGAGTTCGAGGCAGACATGGACCGAGCCATTGCCTCCATCGACGAGTGCGTTGGACTGGTCGAATCCGCCCGCCAGGACGTCACTTCTCCGACACGATTCCCGTTTGGACTCAGAAACAGCGGGGCCGTGTACCAGGAGGCACTCGGCGAACGGCCGAACGCCGACTACTCTCCTGATGCAAGCGGGGCGACCAACCCCATCATGGTCGCCCAGATTGAATCTGCCCCGGATGTCACGACAACGCAACCTCCTCGCCATCAAGACGCGCCGACCCCTCCCGAGGAGGAACCATCGCCGACTTTCCCGCAGGTCACGCGTGTCCTCCCACCTAACTAGAGGATCGTGCCGGCTAAGCGGGAAACATTCGTCTCCGATATATCCGCCGATGAAGCAACGGTCCAGGGAGAGGATCAAGCACAGCGTGACGCCAGGGTCAGGCGCAACGACGAGAAAAGGCAGCGCCGCGACGCGCGACGAGATCGCCGACATCCTAGGGTCACCCGTAACCTCAATGACGATTTCATCCAGGAAGTCGGCGGTGTAGGCGTCTATGCTACCCCGTCAGCCAACCTCGCCACCGCACATCATGAACTGGAAGGGATCCCAGAAACGCCGGAGCTCAACCGCATCAAGGCTAGACTAACCGCAGCCGCGGTATGATCAATGCCCAGAGGGCCGCCGCTTCTTCCTCTCGTCACTCCAAGTCGGCTAGCTACCGTGAAGCCGAACAAGGCGTAGTCAACCAGCCAGACCTCCGCGAACAACTTCGCAACCGCAACCTCCGCAGAGATCTTGACGACCGCCATCGACGAAGGGACGAGAAAGAGCTCCGACGACGCACTGAGTACAACCGCGAACACGGCGCTTCGAGAACTGGAGGCCAATGAGGCCGCGCGCCGCCGCGAGTTCTTTCGCAAATACGGACCTCCTCTCGAACAACACAGACCGCCGCGGGCTCGCACTCCTAAAGATCTCTCCGCTGATTCAGGACATGAAAACGCCGAGAACCTCAACGACTGCGATGGCTTGCCAGCGTTTACTGCCCGAGTAAGATCCATTCGAATGCCTGCTAACTTTAAACCTACAGGCGTAGAAAGGTACAATGGGAAGGCGGACCCTACAATGTGGCTTCGGATGTACAGCATCGCCATCCGCGCGGTGAATGGCGACCACGACTCCATGTGCGCCTACTTCCCGGTCGCCATGACCAAGGTGGGGCTAAGTTGGCTCCACAGCCTCGAGCCCAACTCCATTGACAGCTGGGACACACTCTGCCGCAAGCTCAAGAGTTACTTCCAGGGCAGCTCCGCCCGACCAGGCACAGCATGGGACTTGGGGAAGGTGAAGCAGAATCGCGGGGAGAGCCTCCGCGACTACACCGACAGGTACATGGAGAACCGCAACCTCGTCCCCGGCTGCTCCGAGTCCGAGATCATCCACTACTTCCTTGACGGCCTCGCTGAGTCAGTGGTCTTCGAGCGCCTCTGCGAGGACTTGCCAAAGACCTCCGGTGAGTTCTTCGTGCGGGTAAACAAGCTAGCCAGCACCAAAGAAGCCACTCGCCTCCACTACAACAAGAGAAGCACTCGGGAGGACGATCGGCCACCTCGCCGAGAAGATCGACCAAGAAAGGAGGACCCGCGCCGAGCCCGGCCAGAACCGAGCAGGCTGGGCGATCGAAAGTGCTCGGGGGATCGCACCATCGCCGCCATGGATCGCGGAGGCCCTCGCCTGCGGACCAACTTCAGCGTCGAGTTCGACAAGATGCTCCAAGGGCCCTGCCCTATACATAAGCAGTCCAAGCACCGTATGATCGACTGCATGGGACTCGCCAACGCCTACAAGAAGCAGGAAGCTAAGCTGCCTCCACGCAACGACGACAAGGGCAACAAGGGGAAAGGGGCCCCCGCAAACCCTGCTTTCCCAAATGTCGAGAGGCAGGTAAACTTCATCCTCGGAGGACCGCCTCAGGTGGATGACAAGCGCTGGGAGAAGGTGCGCGACAGGGAGATATTCTCCTACTACACATCGCCAATCCAACCACTCCGCTGGTCAGAGCAGCCGATCACCTTCTCCAGGAGGACCAGTGGTTTCAGATCTCCGACGTTGGCGAGTATCCCTTGGTGCTCAGCCCGATCGTCGACAATGCTCGCCTCACCAAGGTACTCGTCGATGGCGGAAGTGGCCTCAACATCATCTTCGCCCAAACGCTGAGGGACATGGGAATCGGCCCCGACGCTTTGACCCCTTCCCCTCACCCATTTTACGGGTTGATTCCGGGCAAGGGCTCCAAACCACTCGGGCGGATATCTCTCCCCGTCACCTTTGGCGACCAGAGCAACTTCCGAACCGAGTACCTCAACTTTCAGGTCGCCGACTTTACCACCGCCAATCATGCCATACTCGGAAGGCCGGCGCTCGCCAAATTCATGGCGATTCCCAACTACACGTACCTCCTGATGAAGATGCCAGCACCAAACGGTGTCCTCTCCGTCCGCAGCGATGTGCACACCGCCAAGGGGTGCGACAAGGAAGGGCTCCACCTCTGCACCGGCATCGAACGCAGCGTACTACAGATGGAAGTGGTCAACGACACGAGAACATTCCAGAGGGATCCCGGCTCCATCCCCGAGTCCTCCAAAAGAAGAGCCGCGCCGACCACCATGCAGCCGGCCGAAGAAGTACACCCCGTCTCACTCGGGCTCGCCGACTCCTCCAAGACCGCCCTGATTGGTTCAGGGCTCGACGCCAAATAGGAAAGCGCGCTCATGACCTTCCTCCGGAACAACACCGACATATTTGCATGGACTCCATCAGACATGCCGGGTGTTCCGAGGGAGGTGGTCGAGCACTCCTTGAAGGTTGACGTGAACGCCAAACCAGTCCGCCAAAAGCTCCGACGCTTCATCCAGGACCGCAAGGAGGCCATTAGGGTAGAACTTACAAGGCTTTTAGCTGCTGGGTTTATTAGAGAAGTCTTTTATCCCGACTGGCTTGCTAATCCAGTCCTTGTAAGAAAAAAGAATAATGAATGGAGAATGTGTTTTGATTATACGGATCTCAACAGGCACTGCCCTAAGGACCCCTTCGTTCTGCCCCGTATCAACCAAGTCGTCGACTCCACCGCCGGATGTGTACTCCTATGCTTCCTTGACAGCTACTCCGGCTACCACCAAATCGCCTTGAAGGAAGAAGACCAAGAGAAAACGTCCTTCATTACTCCGATCGGTGCTTACTGCTACACCAAGATGACATTCGGCCTCCGCAACGCTGGCGCCACCTACCAGAGGGCCATAAACCTAACCCTGGGAACACAGATCGGCCGCAACGCCGAGGCCTATGTGGACGACATAGTAATCAAGACGAAGAATGAAGCCGAGTTCATCGCCGACCTCTCCGAAACATTCAGCAACCTCCGCAGACTCAACTGGAGACTAAATCCAACCAAGTGCGTCTTTGGCGTGCCAAAAGGGAAACTGCTCGGCTTCATCGTCAGCAACAAAGGCATTCAAGCCAACCCAGAGAAAATAGACACCGTCTGGAGGATGAAACCGCCGACTGGAAAGAAAGAGATCCAGAAGCTGACTGGTTGCATGGCAGCCTTAAGTAGGTTCATCTCCTGGCTAGGGGACAGGGGCTTGCCGTTTTTCAAGATCCTCAAGAAGACCGACAAGTTCGAATGGACCCAGGAGGCATTGCAAGCTTTCACCGACCTCAAGAATTACCTCTCCAACCCACCGATACTCGTCGCCCCGTGCAACGATGAGGCACTGCTCCTATACATTGCAGCCACGACTAATGTGGTAAGCACTGTGATCGTTGTGGAGAGGGACGAGGAAGGAAAGGTGCAACGCGTGCAGCGGCCAGTCTATTATGTGAGCGAAGTACTAAGCGAATCTAAGGCGCGCTACCCCCAGGTGCAGAAATTACTCTACGCATTGCTGATTACGTCAAGGAAACTCCGCCATTACTTTCAGGCGCATCGCATCAAGGTGGTCACGCAATTTCCACTCGGCGAAATCGTCCATAACAGGGATGTCACCGGACGAATCATCAAATGGACCATTGAACTCACCTCGTTCGTCATAGATTTCGTCCCATGCACCGCCATCAGATCTCAGATTCTCGCCGACTTCATCGCCGAATGGACCGAGAGCCAGGACGCGAAGGAAGACACCAGCGGCGAACACTGGAAGATGTACTTCGACGGCTCCTTGATGATCGATGGCGGGGGCGCCGACATACTTTTCATCTCACCAAAAGGGGAACTACTCCAATATGTCCTTCAAATACGTTTCCCCGTCACCAACAACGCCGCCGAGTACGAGGCAATTCTCCATGGGCTCCGCATCGCCACTTCACTCAGAATAAAAAGGCTGCTGGTTTATGGCGACTCTGCTGTCGTTATAAACCAAATTAACAAAGAATGGGATCACCACAGCAAACGGATGAACGCCTACTATGAGGCAGTACACAAGCAGGAGGGAAATTCTACGGAATTGAATACCATCACGTTCCACGAGAGAACAACCTCGCAGCTGACGCACTCGCCAAACTGGGGTCAACCCGCGCGGAAGTACCAGGAGGCGTGTTCGTGCAAGGTCTCCTTAAACCCTCCGTTAAAGAGTTGGAAGATGAACCAGAGCCCGCCCCTGAACTTTGTGAGTTAATGGTCATCGACGTCGAAGAAGATTGGATGGCCGAGTTCATAGATTACCTCGCCCATAACAAGGTACCAGAAGACCCCACGGCACGAAAGATTCTGGAACGCCGAAGCAGGAACTATGTGGTGGTCGGAGATGCCCTATACCGACGAGCCGCTACAAGCCACGTGTTCATCAAATGCGTCACAAAAGAAGTCGGCCTTCAGATTCTCGACGACATCCACTCGGGAGTCTGCGGAAGCCACGCCGCCGCAGGAACACTAGTCGGAAAAGCGTACCGGGCCGGGTTCTTCTGGCCTACTGCTGTCTCTGATGCCAAGAAACTCATCCGCCGGTGCCAAGGATGCCAGTTCTTCGCGAAGCAGAAACACTTACCGGCCCAAGCTCTGCGCACGATCCCGCCCTCGTGGCCTTTCGCCTGCTGGGGGCTGGACATGGTGGGACCTTTTCGAGCAGCTCCGGGAGGTTACACGCACATCCTCGTCACCATCGGCAAATTCTCCAAATGGATAGAGTACAAAGCCATTGTCGGCACTCCAACGTCAAAGCAAGCCGCCGCCTTCGTCGAAGAAATCACGCACCGGTTCAGGGTCCCAAACAGGATCATAACCGACTTGGGAACGCAGTTCACCGCATCCGCCTTCTGGGATTTTTGCGAGAGTAGATGCATTGATGTATATTACACCTCGATCGCCCATCCCAGGTGCAATGGACAGGTGGAACGAGCTAACGCCATGATACTCCAAGGTCTAAAGGCAAGGATCTTTGACCCGTTAAAGAAGTTCGCCGGACGATGGCACCAAGAGCTACCACAGGTCATTTGGGGACTCAGGACTCAGCCGAGTAGGGCCACAGGCCACACTCCTTTCTTCCTGGTCTACGGCTCCGAGGCAATCCTCCCGACCGACATCGCCTTTGGATCACCGCGCATCGACAACTATGAGGAAGGCGAAGCGGAAGCAGCTCGCAAGGTGGACCTCGACTCCATCGAGGAACATAGAGTTAATGCCCTCATACAGCATGCATGTTACCAGCAACAACTCCGACGCTACTATGACAGGAACGTTCAGCAACGGGACTTCAACATCGGTGACCTCGTCTTACGCCGTGTGCAATCGACAGCAGGAGCTCACAAGCTCTCCGCCCCATGGGAAGGACCGTTCATAGTGACCCAGGTCATATGTCCGGGTACTTTTCGACTCCAATACGAGGATGGCACCGAAGTCCGGCACCTGTGGAACATAGAGCACTTGCGCCGATTCTACCCATAACAAAGCTATGTATCACCAAGTTTAAGAAAGATATACCTTCTTCATATATTTCTTGTGTTAACAAAACCACTCGGCATTACTCCATTCTGAGTAGTTCCTAACTAAATGCTGCGTAACTGGGCCTAGAACGACGTCTAAGCCTTTCTACACGTGCACGGGATCCGCTCTCGACGTCATGAACTTTAGGATAAGTGAAGCGAAGGGAAAAGCACATTCAAGCAAAAGAACTACTCGGGCAACCTTAAAATATGAGATAAAATATCCAACATTCCTGCTTTATTCATTTCTGAATATTTGTACATACAAAATCTATTCTATTCTACTCGACAGCGCAGGATCCTACTCCAGTTTGAGGGCCTCGCTGACCTTCTCTGCGATCGGGCGAGTTTGAGCCAGTGCCTCCTTCACTTGCTCGCTTGAAGCATCCGCTGCCACCCCATCACCAACTGGTGCAAGGTCAATCCGTGGGTAGAGTGTCCGAACACGCGCGAGAGCGTCATTCGCGCACACAACCGCCGACTCCTTGACCAGGTCGGCGATCCGGGCCGGCGCGGCTTGCAGTCGGGCGACGAGGGCAGTCGGCTCGCCCTCTTCCGGAGCAACGGCGTCCATCAGATCCTTCGCCGCGTCGTGGATCTCCGTTAAGGCCAAGTGTGACGAAGCCAGCTCTTGCTCCAAGCCTGTTATAATTTGAGCGTTATTCTGGATAGTATACATCGCTTGAAGCATCGTCATGTCCGCACCTTTTCGGAACTCCTGCTCCCTCTTCAGCTTGCCCGCCATGACCTCCTTGGACTTCTGCAGATTCGCGTTCGCAAAACTCAAATCCTTCAGTTCGCCGAGGTGACGGGCCCTCTCCATCTCCTTCTCTGAAAAAGCAGGCGAGCACTCGGTCAGGAAAAAAGCACACCGCAAGACTTGATGACAAAGAAAACAGAGCACTCAGGAAGATATAAGCACAAGGCCTTACCATGAAGACTCGAGCAATGCTGCACGATGGCGTCGTTCAAGCTCTTTTGGGCAACGTCACGCTGACGCTTGACCCGTTTGAGCTCCGCCTTCAGCTCCGCCTCGCGCCGTCGCACCGATTGCACATCACGGAGCAGCTCGAGGCGCAACTACCGTAGTGTGGCTAACCTCTGCACCAACCAGCGAAAAGCGGAGAATTCAGGCAATGTACAATGAAGAATGACAAATCCACAAAGAAGAGACAAACCTCCACGCAGCGCCGAGATTGGTCGACGGCGAGCTGTAACTCAGCAAGCACCGCCTCCTCCTCCGCCGCGTTGGCATCAATCGTGGGGACCGTCATAGCCCCCGAGTCCTCCGACTGCTTTTGGAGGTCCTCCCCTTGGACCTCTCCTCGAGCAGCGGCATCTCTGTCTGCGTGCAGAGCCGGCACCGAGGGATCCACTACAGGATCCCCAGCGCCACCACTCGGGGGAGCCGCCGCCTTCCCTGCCTCGCCCTGCACATCTTCCGTCCCGGGCGCCACCACGTTCTCCTCCGGAGCAGGCCCGGCTGACACCTGCTCCGGTCACAGCGCCATCGACCCCTGGGCCAAGTCCGTCCCACCGGGTACCACGCCCGAGGGCGGCATGCCAATGGGTGTAACCAGGGGAGGGAACTCGGTTTCTGAGGGGTAACAGTCGATGACCCCGTCCCGCCGGCCGCCGCAGCATCAACATCGGAGGATTTGCTGAAAAAAGCAGTCGGAAATTAAAACAGGAACTCGAGAAATAATGACATGCACAAGAAGCACCAGAACTGATGACTTACTGGGTACTTTTCACCACAACAACCCGGGGCCGCATGATCGGGAGCTTGGGTCGCTGTTGCGCCGTGGCTGTCGTCAGGATCGGCCTGGTCCCCAGATTGGAGACCGGCCTGGCATCCGCGGCAGCCTGGACAACGGCTTCCGCCACCATCCGCCGCTTCTCCTCCACTGACACGCCCATGGCCCGGGCGTGCTCCTGCTCCTGGAATAAGGAGTCGGACATTGCTTCGTCCTTCTCCATTTCCTCTTCCTCCACAACAGCCGGGGAAGGTCGTCCCGGCTCGTCAACGTCGGCGTCAGAACCAGCAACCGGCTGTTTGGCCGGCTGCGCAGCCGGCTTCTTCGCGGTCATCTTCCGTGAGCGCTTCCGCTTGGGAGGCGGCGCCGCATGCGCCACTGCTTCCTGGACAGAGGGCGCCTCGTCGGACAGTGTTGCCGAGTCGTCATCAGCCGCATCATCGACTCCAGACGCCGCCGCCTTAGAGACACGGGCCCTGCGTGTCCCGACTTTCGCCACAGCCACCCGCCGCTTCCGTGGGCGGGTCTCCTCCACGTCTTCATCCGAAGGGCTCAGGGAGCCCTCCGTGTCACTGGCCGCCCACTCAGGGGAGCAGGCGGGTCAACTGGACCTTCCGCCGGGACGTCGCCTTGATCACCCGGAGCTGCTACCCCCAGGTACGCCTTCCTAGGCGAGTCCTCTGGAAGCGGAGAAGGAGAAAAATATTTGAAGACCCAATCCTGCAAGGGCCGCAAAATCAGACGGCCAACGGACGATTAGATCAAACTTGAAACCCAACACCAAGATGAACACGCTAAAGCACTCGGATCAAAAGCTTACCGGCAGAGCAGGCCTCTTCAAGGAGAATGGGCACGGTTGATGCTTCTCCGATATGTGGCCGAGGAAGAACCCGCCTACGCGCGCCTTCATCTCCTCCTTGCTCACCGTCCGGCGGGCCCCCCGGGTAGGATCCTCCCGGCCCGAGTACTCGAAGCCCGGGTGCTTCCTCTCCTGGATCGGCTGAACCAACCGCCGGCTGAAGTTGCAGGCGACACCGACCGCTGTCAAACCTCGATCTTTGAGCTCCTTGATCATCGCAAGGAGCTCCTCCACCTTGCGCATCTGGTGACCGTTGGGAAGTTCATTCCAACAGGTCTTGATCACCGGCCGCGCTCCGCGATGGCAAGGGATTGTTGGCGCATGGTTCCCGATGTAGAACCACTCCGCCTTCCAGCCCTTGTTGGAGGTGTTGAGGGCGATGTCGAAATACTGGTCCTTCCGGCCTTGGCGCAGCATGAATCCGGCGCCTCCTACCATGACCATCTTCTCCTCACTTGGCTGAGGCTTCAACCAGTAGAGATACCTCCATAGGTTGAAATGGGGAGTGATCCCCAGGTAGGCCTCGCACAAATGGACGAAGACGGAGATCGCCATGACCGAGTTCGGGTTGAGGTGGACGGCCTCGATCCCGTAATAGTGGAGCAGGCCCCGGAAGAATGCTCCGGCCGGCAAACCGAACCCCGCCTCGAAGAATGGCTTGAAGAGCACCAGTTCGCCGGAGTTCTCCGGTGGGAAAGCTTCCTCGGCGCTTGGGCGCCACTCTGTCACTGCTTGCGGCGGAAGGATGCTCCACTCCACCATCTCCTTCAAGATCTCCTCGGACACCTTCCCCCATACCCATGCGACGGCGGGAGAGGGGATCTTATCTGACTTGGGGAGGTCGACGAGCTTCCTCTTGGGCTCCATGGCTTTGGGCACGGAGCGCCTTGTTCACATCCGTGAGGTTACGCTCCCTGTGGTCGCTAAATCCGCGGGGCGGATCTAAAAGCGAGGAAAGGCTCTGGTGGCGGCGGAATGAAGGATGAAGCGAGGGGGAATGGATCTAGAAACAGAGGATTTCCCTGTCAGACCTAACCCTCGCCTTATATGGCACTTCACAGCGCCCGAAATTACCGCAAGACGGCGCGATTAATGGATGAGAGCGCAACGGTAAAAAGAGCCGTTGAGCGCCCTCGCGAACCGTTACGCTCAGAGCATCAACGTTAAAAATGACCCCGTGCACTCGGGCAAGACAAAGAGGTTGGCGTGCCGCTAAGGCTCGACCAGCACTCGGACTCGGGGGCTGGCGCCGCGTTAAAGACAGTGTGCCTCTCGGGCTCGATTGGCCCTGAACCACTCGGGAGCCAACACTGCAAAATAAGTGGCGTGCCGCTAAGGCTCGACCAGCACTCGGACTCGGGGGCTGGCGCCGCATTAAAGACAGTGTGCCTCTTGGGCTCGATTGGCCCCGAACCACTCGGGAGCCAACACTGCAAAATAGGTGGCGTGCCGCTAAGGCTCGACCAGCACCTGGACTCGGGGGCTGGCGCCGCGTTAAAGACAGTGTGCCTCTTGGGCTCGATTGGCCCCGAACCACTCGGGAGCCAACACTGCAAAATAGGTGGCGTGCCGCTAAGGCTCGACCAGCACCTGGACTCGGGGGCTGGCACTGCGTTAAAGACAGCGTGCCTCTCGGGCTCGATCAGCCCCAAAGCACTCGGGGGCTGACGCTGTAAACGAGTCACGGCAATTAGACAAGCGCGGCCGAACCCCGGCGGCTCGGGAACTGGCGCTGCAAAGAAAGCGAACGCGGGAGCCCCATTCTCGAGGCAATCAAGGATAGAAATTCTCTTGCAGATTATACAGTCACACAGGAGCCGGTCATGCGCCGGTTACAAGGAATAAAAGACTTCACCGCCGCGAAGATGGCTTGGGGCCCCGCCGGCACACCAAGAGTCGCATCCGCCGCAAGCTTGGGCCACATGAGCTCATCGCAAGCTCTCTTGTAGCACCACTGCAGCCGTCGACGAGGCAACCCCTTTCGAGGGTTGGGAGCGAATGCCCCCGGCTATCCTTTGGTTTGTCGGAGCATTACGCCCTGACAGTCCTAAACCAAAGGCAAGGCTGGGGGCCAACGGAGCAGCATCCAGACGCTGATCAACACCTCGAGTACATCGCAAGCACTCTTCTAGCACCTCGCTCTTATGACTCTACGGATTTTTCCCGGTGGATGAACCCAGCAATGAGCCTCCGACATATTCGCCACAAGGTTCTTATACATATTCGCCTCGGGTGGCAGCTCTGGCTCCCGGTGAGTATTTATAACCTCGGGTTGCCGAGGGACGGGAAACCACCCTGCACTGCGAAGCACTTGAGCTTCGAGCCACGCGTCCTTTTCCTGCCCAAGGCGCACAGGTCACCCTTATCGCCTTTGGTTTTACTTGACCACGGGCGCGCCCTGCGCGTTCACGGGAAAACTGTTCTTGTCGCCGCATGCCAAGAGCGATGCTCCTTCGTTTAAGTTCCCTTTGGGGCGTTCGAGAAAAGGCGAATCCAGAAGGACCCGGAGCTCACGAGAGGCTAAGTATCATTTTCGATTCAATATTTTACGGCTTCTGCATACTTTCATATGCCTTGGCTCCTATATGTCTCCGTGACTTTCATTGACCACCCTGGTCACATCCTGACTGCAACTCCGTAGGCTTTTACGCGAGTCGCTAAAGTACTCGGGCAGCACAAGCCTTAATTCATGAAGCCTCGACTCTTCCGTACGCCTACGCTCCTACGCGTGCATGCGGCCCAGTTTCCTGCACTACGGACTATGGCTATCGGGGATCAGGTGCATAAACGTAACAGGCTAACTACCCGGAGAAATTAATAGACTTAAAAAGCTGGAAGCAGGAATCATTTTCATGCATTGCCGAATACTTTTCTTCTCGGATTTGCATTTTATTGCATCATATACTGCTGTCGCACTGTGTTTTCGCTGCAGGGTATGGACGACCACTCGGCGTGCCTCGGCCCTCACGCTCGGGGACCACTCGGCGTGCTCGGCCCTCACGCTCGGGGGCTGGCGCCGGGACGACCACTCGGCGTGCTCGGCCCTCACGCTCGGGGGCTGACGCCGGGACGACCACTCGGCGTGCTTCGGCCCTCACGCTCGGGGGCTGGCGCCGGGATGACTTGTCGGCACGCTTGGACCCTCACGTTTAGGGGGCGGGCTGCCAAAATTGACGTCAGAAGGGAATGTCAAAATGCTCCTCGATTTAGCCTTGAGCCGATTCCTACGGAATCGCCTTAAGGCTCGGGGGCTACGGCCAACGGACGCAGCTCGCGGCGCATCCGTTGATTGTCTGGTGACCACGACGAAGATGATCAGAACAAGGCTACAAACCCTTGGACCGATTCCTCCGGAATCGCTTCAAGGCTCGGGGGCTACGGCCAACGGACGCACCTCACGGCGCATCCGTTGCAGACGGCTCTCTTTTCTCTCCAGTATCATGCGGTTTTGCTTCCAACCGCAGCAGGCTCGAAGCTCAGCAGATAGTACGACCTCGCCGGGTTGTCGCTCAACCACGTACTACTCGGGGGCTTGTCGGGGATAGTGTCACACCCGGATTTACGAAGGAAATCCGAATGCTACTATATGTGTACCCAGGAAGTCTTTACACACATATAGCTCAGAAATGTATATCAAAGAAAGGGAAAACAGTGCTCGATAACATAAATCATAACAAGTCTTACATCACAGGCATTACATTTATTAACGAGTTTATCAAAGTAGCGGAAGCCTGATGTAATCTAACTCCAAGACATCTCCACAGGGACTCTGACTGGGGAATGCACTGCCTAGAAGTCCGGGAACTCCTCGGGGAAGACAAAAGCATCCACAGGTGGTTCATCTGAGTACCCATCCGGATTTTGTTGATATGAAGCAAGTGTAAGTAATCCATCTTACTTAGCAAGCATAACATGATTAAATGAGGCTCAAAAGGCTATGCAAGGTTTAAACTGCGGTTAGCATTTTTAGTTGATTACTTTTAGAATTAACCTAAATTACTAGAATTATATGACAACCCGGTTGTAACCCACACTATGAAAGCATATGAAATATTATAAATGAACAACATCATATTTAACCATTTATTCAGAAAACAAGGAACTGCTCAAAAAGGATCCAGGCCACTCTTGACCGTGAGCACGGCTGTTATAACAGTTTTACACTCTGCAGAGGTTGTACACTTTCACCACCGGTCGTGATCCCCCTTGCCTTGGGCACGCACTCCCTTCACACCACATGAAATGAGTACAGGGTTTCACTACGAGACCTTTCAAAAGACACCCTAACAAGTTAGTGGCCGCTATGGTTTCCTGACAGGCGCATGGACCCCTCCAGGCTCCAGCCAAAACATCACACAAAACCATCACACAAACCCCAACGAGACTGACCGAGGTCCACACTTAAACCTGGCAGCCCCACTTGCGCCTTTCGGTAACCACTAGACAAGCTAGAGCCGTACAGTTTACCGAGTCAAGACCAGAGCCATGTGATTCCTGTGGTTGTACGGTTTTCCTGGGTTGCCGCTTTAAGAACGGGACCTTAAAAAGAGACGCTTAGAGCAATCCAAACACATGCTCAAGCTCCCTAAACCAAGTTGCTAAAAAGCATATTTTAATAAGGTTCCAAGTATACCATTAGTCAGGATTATTATTTCATAACGAACATTAGCGTTGGAGCAAGCTAAGCACAACTAACTTATCTACCCATATGCAAAACCCAGGTAAACAAGGAATATAGGAATAAACAAAACTAGTCATCCCTATGGTTTAACAAAATTAGACACATGCATGAATGAATAAAGTGATTAATAATTATTGGGGTGCAAGGAAATAATCATGTTATACTTGCCTTCCTCAAAATATTGCTGCTGAACCGGGTCTTCAAAGTCTTGATCACAACCGGCCGCGTACTGCTCGCAATCTATACATGCATTCGAATCACCACACATACATCCATCACAAGCCAGTACATGCAAACAAATATGATTCTACTAGAACAGTACACCATACAGCATAAACAGAAGCAAAAAGCTATTCTAAGCATTTCTACGAACACAACAACGCGAAAATCACTCTAATCGGATTTACGGTGATTAAACTACGCTAAAAACAAGACGAAGGCCTAAGCTGCGATAAACCGAGGACCTAAACGTATTTATCTATAGATTGCAGGGGGTAGCAGAGAACTTTTGCAACACAGGGGTGGGGATGGCGGGTTCTTTTCCTGATTTTCCAGGGGTTCTTTAACAAAATGCGAAGGGGTATCCTGGGATTTAATCTAGGCCGTAGGATCAACAACGGGCGG
Organism: Alloteropsis semialata; assembly: GCA_004135705.1. NCBI lineage: Eukaryota > Viridiplantae > Streptophyta > Magnoliopsida > Poales > Poaceae > Alloteropsis > Alloteropsis semialata. The sequence goes on along the minus strand of CM014277.1, from coordinate 49,390,556 downwards.
TGGAAGGGCTTCTGCTCGATGTGCAGGGAGGGGCGACGGCGTCCTCGTCATTCTCCTCACTGTTTTCACGGACAGAAAAGGAGGCGGCGCCATTGCTGTGGGCTGAACTCGCCGGGGACAGGGGCCCAAGGCTATGGTTCACGGAATCGAGTGCCGAGCGGCAGAATGGAACGAGAACGACGCCGCGAACTCGTCTTGATTCTCACCTAGGGCAGACGAGCAGCAGGGTCGGCGTGCTTCGAAGGGGGGGCGGACTGTTCTTGTGGCGCTCGGTGTTGGCACGGTTCTGACCTCGAAACGGGGCTGCAGGGCATCGGCGATTCTTCCTGGGACTCCTACGCAAGTGAGAGAGAGGAGAAGGGAGTAAGGGAGAGCTTGGGCAGAGGCAAATTCATGGCGGCGGCCATTGCTTACCAGACAGAGCTTCGACGTCCGGAAATCCCACGGAGGAGGCACTGATTTGGGAAGTTGGAGAGCGGGAAAGGCAAAAGGGGATGGGGAGAGGCTTGGCCATGGTTTTGTAGGAGGGGTGAGAGGCTCTGGTGGCCTGGATTGATGAGGGCGGCAGTTTCTGATGTGGCATGAATGCCATTGACGGGAATTGAAGGGGCGACGGTTTCGTTCCGTACTTGGCGTCGCAGAAAGAGAAAGGGCGAAGGAAGGGGCACTGCGTACAGGGAGAAGAGGGGGCGACGGGACCGTGGTTCCTTGTGTTCTGCGTGAGAGGAAGAGAAGGGGCGACAGTTCTGTGTGGGGGCGACGGCGCTCGTGGGGGAGAGAGGGGGGCGCCGTTCTGCGTGAAAAGGGAAGGAGGGAGAGAATGGATCTGTTTGGGCCTGGGTTGGATCTGTTTGGGCCCAAGGGAAGAGGCTAGGCCCAAAAGGGAAAAGGGAGATAGGCAGGGCTGGTTTTGGGCCGACTGCGATTGGGCCACGAGGAAAAAAAAGGGTAGGGCCGGGTTTTGGGTTTAGGGTTGGACTTCGGGGGTTTTAGGGTCTAGAACTAGCACACAAAAACACACAGACAAGAAAACGTAGCATCGGCATGAAATGCACGCAAAAAAGTTTCTAAACCTATGGTTGATTTTAATTTCCGAAAAGGTTTTATATTTACCTAAATTTTGAGAATGCACACACAAAACCTAGCAAATTAATTACTAATTTAGAAATGAAATTTTTAGGGTGTTACAAACCTACCCCCTTGAATTGAATCTCGTCCTCGAGATTCGGTTGAGCCTTCAAACAACTGCGGATATTCTGCCTTTAAATCTTCTTCTCTTTCCCAAGTTGCCTCATCCACGGAGTGTCGGCTCCACTGCACCTTACACATCCGTATCACCTTACTCCTTGTGACTCTTTCTGCCACTTCCAATATCTTGACAGGGTACTCTTTATAAGTGAGATCCTCTTGTACATCAAGTTCCTCCAGAGGTAGCTGTTCTTCTGGTACTCGTAAACATTTCTTCAGTTGTGATACGTGGAACACATCATGTACACCTGATAATCTAGTTGGTAGTTCCAATTGATAAGCAACCTCACCTTTTCTGTCCAACACCTTGAATGGTCCAATATACCTTGGTGCTAGCTTGCCCTTGACATTAAATCTGCGAACTCCTCTCATAGGGGACACCTTGAGATATACATAGTCACCAATTTCAAAACTAAGGTCTCGATGTCTGACATCCGCATAACTCTTTTGTCTGGATTGTGCCACTTTCAAATTCTGCCTTATTGTCTACACTTGTCTTTCAGCCTCTTTAAGAATTTTTGGTCCAAACACTTGGCTTTCCCCCGTTTGATTCCAGAACAAGGGCGCCCTGCATTTCCTACCATATAATGCCTCAAACGGTGCCATTTGCAGACTCTTCTGGAAACTGTTGTTATAAGAGAATTCTGTGTATGGCAAACTCTTATCCCAACTTGTTTCATACTGTAAAGCACAAGCCCTCAACATATCTTCCAATATTTGATTCGTCCTTTCAGTTTGCCCATCTGTCTGTGGATGATAAGCTGAACTGAAGTTCAATTTTGTATCCATTGACTCATGAAGTTTATGTCAGAACTGTGATGTGAACTATGAACCTCGATCTGACACTATCTTCTTTGGAACCCCATGTAAACATACTATTCTCTCCATATATAGCTCTGCTAGCTTTGCACCTGAATAGGTTGTCTTAACCAGAACGAAATGAGCCACCTTGGTTAGTCGGTCCACAATTACCCATATAGAATCAAAACCTCTCTGAGTACGGGGTAAACCAACAATAAAGTCCATTCCGACTTCTTCCCATTTCCATTCTGGTATCTTCAAGGGTTGGAGTAAACCGGCAGGTCTCTGATGTTCCGCTTTAACCCTTTGACACGTGTCACATAGAGCGACATATGTTGCTACATCTCGCTTGAGTCCATACCACCAGTATCTCTCTTTAATATCCAAATACATCTTTGTACTTCCCGGGTGTATGGAGTAAACTGAATCATGTGCTTCCCTTAGTATAGCATCTCTTATATGCTTCAGATTAGGCACACATATTCTTTTACCAAACCACACAGTTCCTTGCTCGTCCATGCTAAATCTTGGTGCTTTTCCTTGAATAATCAAAGCTACGATTTCTTGAATCTTCTTATCTTCTTGTTGCCCTTCTTTAATCTCTTTTTCTAGTGTTGGTTCAACTTCCATTTCCACCGTGCTAGCAGCAAATCCCAGATTCAACCGTTCAAATTCCTTGCCGAGTTCTTTTGGCAACTGGATAACTCTATTTGCATGACTTCTTCTGCTTAGGGCATCTGCCACCAAATTTGCCTTTCCGGGATGATAGTGAATCTCCAGGTCGTAGTCCTTGATTAACTCTAACCATCGGTGTTGCCTCAAATTCAGATCTGACTGTGTGAACACATACTTCAGACTCTTGTGGTCAGTGTAGATATCACACTTATGGCCAATCAAATAGTGTCTCCATATTTTTAGTGCGTGCACCACTGCTGCAAGTTCAAGGTCATGAGTCGGATAATTCAACTCATGCTGCCTTAACTGTCTGGAGGCATATGCTACCACTTTTTCTTCTTGCATAAGTACACATCCCAACCCTTGATGAGATGTGTCACAATATATAGAGAAATTCTTGGTTATATCTGGCAATACCAATATCGGGGCAGTGGTTAGTCTTTTCTTGAGCTCCTCAAAACTGGCTTGACACTTTTCTGACCATTCAAACTTCACATTCTTCTCTAATAAGGACGTCATAGGTTTAGCAATTTTGGAGAACCCTTCAATGAACCATCGATAATATCCGGCCATTCCAAGGAAATTCCGAATCTCACTCACATCTTTTGGTGGATTCCAACTCAGCACATCTTTAACTTTCTTTGGATCAACTGCTACTCCTCCATTGGATACAACATGTCCCAAAAATGCTACTTCCTTCAACCAGAATTCACATTTACTGAACTTGGCATACAGTTGTTGTTCCCTGAGCCTCTGTAATACCAACCTTAGATGCTCCTCATGCTCTTCTTCATTCTTGGAGAAAATCAGAATGTCATCAATGAATACTACCACAAACTTGTCCAAATAGTCCATGAAGACTTTATTCATCAAATACATGAAGTATGCAGGAGCATTGGTCAGCCCGAATGACATAATTGTGAACTCATACAATCCATATCGGGTAGTGAATGCCGTCTTGGGAATATCAGAAGCACGAATTCTCATCTGGTGATATCCCGAACGAAGATCAATCTTGGAGAATACACATGCTCCCTTCAGTTGATCAAAGAGATCATCGATCCTCGGTAGCGGATACTTATTCTTTATGGTTACGTCATTGAGCGCCCGGTAATCGATGCACATTCTCTTGGTTCCATCTTTCTTCTCAACAAACAATACTGGTGCTCCCCAAGGGGAAGAGCTGCTAGGTCTCAACAAACAATACTGGTGCTCCCCAAGGTGAAGAGCTAGGTCTAATGTAACCCTTCTCAAGTAGTTCATCTAATTGCTTCTTAAGTTCTTCTAATTCTTTCACACCCATTCTATATGGTCGCTTTGCTATAGGTGCAGTGCCAGGTTTAAGATCAATAAGAAATTCAACTTCGCGTTCTGGTGGCATACCTGGCAACTCTGCAGGAAATACATCGGGAAATTCCTTCACCACATTGATGTCTTCCATGGCCATCTCCTTTACTTGATTAGCATGACACACATCTGAAGCAGTCATTGTTGCTTGATATTCTACTTTTTCTCCAGAACTTGCTGTCAGTTGCACTGCTCTTTTAGCACACTGAATTACTCCATCATGCTTTGCTAGCCACGACATTCCTAGGATAATATCAATGCCAGAAGAGTTCAAAATAATTGGATTGGCTACAAAGTCTACCCCCCTTATTTTTATGCTAACCTTTGGACAAACTAAGGTTGCCTTTAGTTCTCCGCCAGGTGAACTAACTATCATTGCTTTTTGCATAGGTTGCATAATCATCATGTGCTTTTTCACAAACTGGGCAGATATAAAAGCATGCGATGCTCCAGAATCAAATAATACTGATGCAGGATTTGAGTTCACTGAAAATGTACCGATCACCACATCTGTTGCTCTTGCGCAGCCTCCGCATTCACATGATTAACTTTGCCTCGGGCATAGTTCTGTTGTCCTCCATTACGTGGGCCTTGTTGCTGCCTACCGGCATTCTGTCCCATCTTCTTAGGGCAATTGTTAGCAAAATGCCCCGGTTCACCACAACTGTAACACACCCTCGGAGTCACGGGTGTTGTATTAGCCTGTGTGAGTGGTGGAGCTTGAGCTTTCAGCTGTGGGTTCTGAGGCCTGTACTGCTGCTGCTGGTTCTGGGGGCGCTGCTGGTACTGGGGATGGCCCGTCTGAGAAGAAGATCCCTGAAAGCGAGGTTGATTACCCATTGACGGATTGTAGCGAGGACGCGAGCTGCTTCGAGACTGTTGGCCCATGAACTTCCTTTTCTTGTCTTCCATTTCCTTGCGCTTAAACTCAAGCATCAAGGCCTTGTCTACCAACTTTTGAAAGTTCTCAAAAGTGTGTGTCATAAGTTGGTACTGTAGCCCGTCATTCAGTCCCAATAGAAAGAGCCTATGTTTCTTGTCATCTGTGGAGACCTCCTCTGGAGCATATCTTGATAGTTCAATAAATTTATCACGGTAAGCCGTGATAGTCATAGATCCCTGCTTCAATGCCAAGAACTCCTGACGCTTCAGTATCATCAAGTCGTCTGGCACATGGTGAGAACGGAAGCTCTCGCAGAATTCCAGCCAAGTGATCTGATTAGGGTGGGGTGAGCATACTGATATGCATCCCACCAATCTAGAGCTGCTCCTTGTAGTTGGCCTGACCCATAGAGAACCTTCTCACGGTCATCACATTGAGCAATATCAAGCTGCCGGTCTACTGCCTTGAGCCAGTCCACTGCTTGCAAAGGATTACTTGCACTGGAGAAGGTTGGTGGACGACCCTTCATGAACTCTCCACGCTTGTCCCTTGGTGGAGCGGTGTGTGGTTGATGAGGAGGTTGTTGTTGCTGATTCTGTTGCATCATTGCCATGGTTTCAGCCAACTGCTGCATGATCTGGTTCTGTTGAGCCAGAAGTTGCTCAACAGTGGGTTGGTTGTTCCCCTGGTTACTTCTTCTGCCACTGGCCATCTGTTGAAGACATTAGTATTACTGTTATTCAACCATCTAAGATAACAATAATCTGATTCTTGACAAGGGTATGGCAATGATAGATGTGCAGAGCAAAAACCCACCCAACTATTTAAACACAAAGCCTTAACCTATATCTAGATGCTTGTGAGTATAAAACTCACATTCATCACACTCATTACAAAAATCCAACTCATGCATTAAACATAATCACAATTATTCAAATCACCCAAGAGCACAGGTTCACACATGAGGAACTTAAACAAACTTAAAACGCATCTAAGTCATTTATTACAATTCATGGGACAAATCTAAAGATCCTTGGTTTTGGTCTATCTGGTTTATGAATCTTGGATCGTAACTTGGTCTTCCTTGAAAGTATTGGTTCTGATTGTACTGTTGAGTGTCTTTCTTTGTTTTCTTGCCTCTTAATTGATCTTTTTCTTCTGGTCTTCTGCGAAGGTCTTTGTCTAGTGTTTTTGGCCTTTTTCTTGCTAGCTTTGATGCGCATTGGCCTATGGCTAGTCCTTTGATTGCAGCTTCAATTGCATTTGCTTCTGGCACGTTCACTGCTTGTGCCCTTAGTGCCATGAATCTTCACATGTAAGCTTCTAATGGTTCATCCTTCAATTGCAATTGAACAGATCTGCTGCCCCCTTCAGGTTGTACTGAAAAACTTTGAAGTTTTGGAGTATTAAAATTTTCAGTCTTTCCCAACTGTATACTGATTCTGGTTCTAGGCTTGAAAACCATGCCTGAGCGACTCCCTTGGCGGAGATGGCAAATGATTTTGCTAGTATCATTTCGTTCCCTCCAACAGAGGTGACAGCTGCCTCATAGGCCATTAGGAATTGTCTTGGGTCACTCTGTCCATTCAATGTGGGTAGTTTGTGCGGCTTATACCACTTTGGCCATTGTTGTACTTGTAGTGCGGCCCATAAGGGTGATATGGGATCAATGATTTTTTGGACATAGTAGCCTTGGTTTGCATCTTCATGATGTTGTGATGGATGCATTGGCGGTGGCCTGATGAATCTGATGGGTGATTGGTTTGGTGGCAATTCTTGTTCGTGCTGTTCCTCAGTCTAGAGAACTGCCATTTGTTCGTCTAGCTTTGCTAGCAATGCTTCTGTTTTTTATAGTTCTTGGTTGTATCTGGTTGCTTTCTTTTTGGCATTCATGGCTTTGATTGCCTTCTGTTTCTCCTCGACCTGCTTTTGCGATGCCTCTAGTTTTGCTATATGTTCCCTTTCTTCTTGGGCTTTCGAGGTTGTTGCATTGGCATTTGCTTTCTTCTTCTTTGCCGCCGCCGCGGCCTCTTTGGCGTTGCTGTTTTCTATTTGTTTTTGGATTAGCTCTTGCAGCCTCTTTCTATTCTTGAGCTTTGCCGGGCATCCATGGTCACTGGTTTCTGTGACCACTCCGGACGTTGTGTTTACTGGGTGGGTTGGGTGGGTTGCTGAAGTGTTTTGGGTTGCTTGAGTATTTGGATTGGTCGGGTCCAGGTCGGCGCCTTCTGACACTGGGGCCGATGCGGGTGGAGGTTTCTTTGGTGGAGCCATGCTACTCTCATCGTCCACTCTCTTGATCGGATGTTAGCTGGTCCCCACGGATGACGCCACTATTGGGATTTTGAGCAAGTCCAACAGAATTCGATCAAGAGAGTAGAAGGAGAGAGATGCAACCTATGTGAATAACAATATAATGGTCCAGTCCCGCGACTCCACGTGCTCTTCCTCTCCTGTCAGCTGGGCCCAGGGCTCTTACGTGTCTCCCGAGCGCTCCTGAATACGTAAGGGACATCTTTCCGTTTTGCCTCCTTCTGCTTTGGGAGCGAAGGTGTGAGGGCTTTCCCCCTTCGCTCCTCGGCCTTTGTGTGCGAGGATCCTCTCTTCTCATTTCTTCACCTGATATCTGCCTAATACAAGGAGAAGAGACAACAACCTGCGAAGGTGGCTAAATTCGCCCGATCCTACGCAGAATGTTAAGCTGAGGAGTTAGCCGAAATTAGCAACAACGACGAACCTGAAAGAATTTGGGAAGCGTTGAACCTCCCTTGAGAGGCCGCACTTTTGTTATATAGGTAGAGAAGCCCTCTGCGTGGCTTACAGCGGTTGGGTTGTTGAGATATCTCTAACTTATCTACAGATTACATGGATTACAACAACAGAACTGATCTATGCATGATATTCTCAACAACCCTGAACCAATGATGCGTACAAGATATATTTATCAACTAACATTCCCCCTCAATCTTAACCCGGCATTGCCAAGTTTAGTTTGTTCCTGAATTGTTCCATCTTGCGAATTGGTAGCCCTTTGGTGAAACCATCAGCTATCTGATCCCCTGTGGAAATTATTCGAACGTCAAGCAGCTTCTGTGTTACTCTTTCTCGAACGAAATGATAGTCTATTTCTATAGGTTTCGTGCAAGCATGGAATACCGGATTTAATGATAGATATGTCGCTCCAATATTGTCAGACCACAACCTTGCAACTTTTGGATTTGAAACACCAAGTTCTTGAAGAAGAGACTGTACCCAGATAATTTCAGCAGTGGCATTAGCCATCGATTTGTACTCAGCTTCTGTGCTAGAGCGAGAGACAGTAGCCTATTTCTGAGAGCTCCATGAAATGAGGTTGCACCCACGAAAGATGGCAAAACCACTAGTAGAACGTCTATCATCTACACAGCCGGCCCAATCAGCATCTGAGAAACCACTGACAAGATATGACACTGATCTAGAGATTTTTAGGCCAACTCCGAGAGTAAACTTGACATATCTGAGTACTCGTTTAGCTGTTGTCCAATGAACCGAAGTTGGTGCATGAAGGAATTGACATATCTTGTTAACTGCAAAAGAGATGTCAGGTCTTGTTAAGGTTAAGTACTGAAGTGCTCCCACCAGACTCCTATAACGAGTTGCATCTTCTACACCGAGGGGAGTTCCTTCAAAAGCCGAGAGTTTCTCGGTGGAGGACAGTGGACTGCTAGATGGCTTGCAATTGAGCATCCCTGTCCTTCTCAAAACATCATTGGCATATTTAGTTTGAGACAAAACAATTCCTTGACTGACCTTCTTTACTTCTATTCCAAGAAAGTAGTGGAGCTCTACAAGATCTTTTAATGCAAAATCAGATCTAAGAGCTTGAAGCAATGTATTTGTAGCTGCATGAGACGAGCTAGCAATAGTAATATCATCTACATAGATCAATATAAATATCGTCAGGTTACCTTTTTTGAAGTAGAAAAGTGAAGTATTAGCCTTTGAGGACTTATGGTACTGTCGGATCTAATGTCCGGCAGTCCACCCGGGGGTACCCAGATGGTTGATTTGTAGGCAAAGGGCAATCGCGAGACTAGGGAGCTCGAGGTAACACAGGGACACAGGGATTATACAGGTTCGGGCTACCCGGAGGTATAATACCCTACGTCCTGTGCTCGGGTGTCTTGTATTGATTTGCTCGGCGTGGTTCCGGGGAATGACGGCGAGCTCTTGGTTACAATGGATGAATGGCGTGGAAATCAGATGTCTAAGGGGGTCGACCTAGGCCGCCTTATATAGGCCGACGGCCTAAGGTTTACAAGTCGGTTATTTCTAAATACTGTCCGGCTCAAATCAGGAAACTAATCCAAGTCGGTTACAACATAATTGCCGTGATCTCCGGGCGGGATCTGAGGATATCGCTAAATGCCTTGCTGGTTAAGTCTTCTCCAATCTTATCCATCAAGCCGAGGATCCACGTGGGCCGGCCTAGGGTCGGCCCACATCCTTGTCAGATGTGGGACCAGGCCGACTGGCTATCCGGTCGGTAGTGGGCCCAGGGGTACCCATATCCCACAAGTCCCCGAGCAACGTGCAGGCGCGTGTCGGACTGCTGATGAAGAAGCGAAGCCATCAAGGTCGACTGAAGCGCCTTGGTCGACAGGCCGACACAAGGGTGGGCGGTGCTCAAAAAAGAAAACCGCAGGCCATCCGGGAATGACCCTGGGCAGACCCGGGGCGAAGCCTCGAGTGATGTAGCGCCGAGTCGTGGCCGAGCCGGGCGCCGAGGAGCTGCACCACTTGGGAAAAGTGACACATCCTGATGGGGCATATGGAGGGCGACGCAAGGAGCCCTCCATATGGAGTAGTCCCCGAGCATTGGGCCGACTAGAAAAGTCAGGCTAATGGTCAAAAGAGAATGATCTCCAAGCGTCGGGGCAGTCAGGCCGCCCAAAGGATAAGCTTGCCGAATAGCGACAAAAATAGTATTCACGTGGATGCACAGGGCAATCCCGTGGTCGGATGAAGCTGAAGGTGATAAGGGCGGACTGAGCGCCTCGAAGAGAGGAGCTGCTGCGTGGCACAGGGCTCACACGCTGAACAATGCAACCGGTGTCACATGCAATTGTATAGCACGGGGCTATAAATAGACACCAAGGCCCAGGGCCTTGTTATTATCCAAAGGTAGGCATAGCAACCACCTCACTTGAACATGTTGGGGACTATGTACTGGGTTCATCCTCCGGGGAAGAATCATGGGGGCTTGATAGCTTGGTGGTAGAAGAGTGCTTGCGAAGATCCTAAGTGTTGATTAGCGTCTGAGTGCTGTCCCATTCACCCCTGCATTCCCATGTGACGAGGGCCATGTGGGGTGAAATGCTTTGTAGAGCAAGGGATACCCGGAGGCATTCGCTAACAACCCTCTGTTGGTGCTGTCCCGTCGAAGGCTGCAGTGGTGCTACAAGAGAGCTTGCGACGAGCTCATGTGGGCCAAGCTTGCTTCGGATGCAGCACTAGGCGTAGGGACGAGTGCCCCAGGCCATCATCTTGATGGTTGACGTGTTTGATTCTTGTAACCGGCTTATGACCGGCTCTCTTTGTAACTTGTAATCCTTGTATTGAATCTTTTCTCCTTTTCGTTTCCTATAAACACAATATCTGTGTCCCTGGACCCGGGGTCAAGAGAGGCGTCGTAGGTTCACGCAGTAGCAATCAAGTCACAGAGACTTCTGAGTTGCGGCCAATAAAATCGAGTCCTTAGGGTCGGAGGTTGACCGGAGTCAAGAGCGCCGAGTCCCCGAGGGTCGGGGCTGGCCGAGTCCGGAGACCCATTGACCGGAGTCAAGAGCGCCGAGTCCCTGAGGGTCGGGGCTGGCCGAGTCCGGAGACCCATTGACCGGAGTCAAGAGCGCCGAGTCCCCGAGGGTCGGGGCTGGCCGAGTCTGGAGACCCGTTGACCGGAGTCAAGAGCGCCGAGTCCCCGAGCGTCGGGGCTGGCCGAGTCCGGAGACCCATTGACCGGAGTCAAAGCGCCGAGTCCCCGAGCGTCGGGGCTAGCCGAGTCCGGAGACCCGTTGACCGGAGTCAAGAGCGCCGAGTCCCCGAGCGTCGGGGCTGGCCGAGTCCGGAGACCCATTGACCGGAGTCAAGAGCGCCGAGTCCCCGAGGGTCGGGGCTGGCCGAGTCCAGAGACCCGTTGACCGGAGTCAAGAGCGCCGAGTCCCCGAGGGTCGGGGCTGGCCGAGTCCGGAGACCCGTTGACCGGAGTCAAGAGCGCCGAGTCCCCGAGGGTCGGGGCTGGCCGAGTCCGGAGACCCGTTGACCGGAGTCAAGAGCGTCGAGTCCCCGAGGGTCGGGGCTGGCCGAGTCCGGAGACCCATTGACTGGAGTCAAGAGCGCCGAGTCCCCGAGGGTCGGGGCTGGCCGAGTCCGGAGACCCGTTGACCGAGTCAAGAGCGCCGAGTCCCCGAGGGTCGGGGCTGGCCGAGTCCGGAGACCCATTGACCGGAGTCAAGAGCGCCGAGTCCCCGAGGGTCGGGGCTGGCCGAGTCCTGCAGTAAAGAGCCGTTGGCGCGCTGAGAGCCGTTGGCCTACGGGGAGCCATTGGCCCACAATTAACGGGAGTCCCGCGGATTCCGTCCGTTAGTTACGGCGCCGTTAGGGTAATTTGAATCGACCGGGAGGGAATAAATCAGAACTGTTCACCGGCGGCTTTTACCTCAGTCATTTCCAAATCGAGATTCATCCCGCGCCTCCGCCGCCGCTTAGGACCGTCGTGAGAGCGATTCACCCACCGCCCATTCGCCGCCACCGGAGTTCACGCGCCACCGCCGTCGCTGAGTGCCCCCGTCGTGCCTGTGCCCTCTGACGGAAATGGCGGACACCAGGGAGACAGCGAGGACACCCACAGCGGGCGAGGAGGTGCCGCCGGCGACGAGGGTGGTGAGCACCCCCATTTCCACGGTGGGTGGCAACGCCGACGCGAGGGAGGGGATGACGCCCTCCGCAGGCCAGTCTGGGGCCGCGAGGAGCGCCGCCACCCGCGAAGGCGGCGATGCTGATACGTCGGGGACCGCCACCGGGGCGGACACCGGGGGAAGGACCGTGGCCTCGTCTGGAGAGGTCCCGGAGCTCACCTCCGTACCTGGAGGAGTGCCGCCCCAGGAGCCGGCCTGGGGCCAATCCTCCATCACCGAGGAGAGGCTGGAGGACATGGTGCGCCGTGGAGTGCTCGGGTCGAGGGAAATCCTGCAATGGCGGTCCGCCGGCGATGACGCCCGTCCATGGGAGCGCTCGGAGACCGAGATGGCCGTCTTTGCGCCGTTCTTCGAGCGTGGGTTCGGATTGCCCACGGGAGACTTCTTCCGGGGTCTGCTGCACTTCTACGGGGTGGAGTTGAGTCACTTGAACCCCACCTCGATTCTTTCCATCTCTGTTTTCATTCATCTGTGCGAAGCATTCCTTGGGATCCCGCCACATTTCGGGTTGTGGCGGCGATTGTACCGGATAAAGATTATCGGGGAAAATTCTGGGAGGGGTCCTGCTAGGATCACCGGAGGAGCTGGGTTCTCGTTGAGGGTCGGCATGGCCAGGAGGTATTTTACCCTGGACATGAACGACTCCAACAAGAACTGGCGACAGGAGTGGTTCTATGTCGCGAACCACCCCCCTGCTCTACCGCTTCGGACTGGCCACCGGCCGGTGAAGAAGGACTGCTGGGAGTCGCAGCCGGAGGGCCAGGAGCTTCAACAAGCTGAGGAGCTGCTGGGGTTGATTGCTGAGGTGAAGAAGCAAAGGTTGTCTGCTGCTGCTATCATGATCTCTTTTGTTCAGCGGTTGACTCAGCCGATCAAGGACCGGGTGCATCCCGGGTTTGAGTTCTCCGGTAGCAGGGATCCTACTCGGGAGCAGGCCCGGACAGTTTCCATTCCCGAGGTCTGCGAGAGGATCTCGGGGTTCATGCGGGGCCAGATCTTCAACGAGGGGACTCCTGTCCCATTTTCTCTGCGGAATCCTCCTCCACCGGTTAGTTTCTTATCTTCTTGCGTGTTGTGTATCTCACTGCTGAACTGTTGAATGACTGATGAACTGTGCTTTTTGCTGTATGTTTGCCTTGTAGGAGCGAGCGACGAGGTACCTCAGCCACGCGCCGCTGCCTGAGGGTGACGTCCGGGTGGAGAAGTTGATGACGGCGGAGGAGGCATCCCGGGTGCCTCGAGTCATGGAAGAGGAGCAAGGTGACTGGGATGAGGTCGGCGTCATCCCGGCTCCTCAGGAAGGAGCGGAGGATAACCCGGTGACGCGGATACTGGGTATCAGCATGGGGCGGCTAGCGCGCCAAGTTGTGCGCAAGCTGATCCCAGCCCAGAGGTCGGCTCGAGAGGGGTCCCCCAAACCAGCACCGATGCTGGGGCAAGCCACGCGGGCCGAGGCCGAGGCACGGAGGAAGAGGAAAGCTGCGGGGGATGGCCCTGACGGCTCGTCTTCTGGGCTTCAGTCGGATCAGCCTGCGCAGCAACCTTCAGGGGCTCAGGGGAGCGTCTTCGCCCAGCCAGGGCTACGGCCGGACGCGACCCTGTTGTCGAGCCAGACGCCTCCACAGGTGCTGCGGGGCGTGCAATTCAAGCGTCCGCGCAAGGGCGGGTAAGTCACCTTGAGTTTCTGATTGTTGGATGAGCAATTCTTGATCTGTTGATGTGTTGAATGCAGGCTTGGGAGCCAAGCGGGCGTCGGCACCCTACTCCGCCCGAGGGCCGGTGACAAGGCGCCGCTGAGTCGGTCTGCCGCCGCAGAGGCGGGTTCAGGGTTGAGCATGGCCCTGATTGTGCCGGAGCAGGTGCCAGTCGGCATGTCGGGGCCACCAGACCCGCCGAGTCCTCCCCGCATCACAGGGACGGGCGACCCGGCGAGGGATTTGCAGGCCGAGGCATCCGAGGTCGCCCTCGAGGAGGAGGCCCCGGAGGACTCGGCGATGGAGGAGCTGCCGAGGAGTCCTCCACCACTTGAGGATGACGACAACCGGCTCCTTGGGGAGGACCTGGATGCCGATCCGGGCGTCCACGTGCCTCCCCAAGGGGAAGCAGTCGCGGCCGAGCTCGGAGACGGACCGCAGGCTCCAAAGTTGACTCTGGAGCAGCGGATGGAGCTTGACACCGCCGACCAAGCGAGCGAGCTCCGGAAGCTGCAAAATGAGGCCGGCGTCTTGACCCGTGTTGTACAGGTATGTCTTCTTGGCGCCATATTGTCAGTATAACGCTCACAATGACCCTGAGGCCAATGTGTTATGTGACAGGGTTTCTCGGAACGGGCCACGAGAGACCTCAACTTCAGGCGGCAGGCCCTTGAAGACCGCCGAGCCTTGGCGCGGGTCCACACGGATAGAATCCGTGAGGCGGAGGCTGCCAAGGAGTTCCAGAGGCAGAGGGAGCGGGAGCTCGCCGACCTTCAGAAGACCAACGAGGATCTCATGAATGACATGAGCGTTCTCACTGAAGGTGAATTCTTCGTGCATTGCTTGCTGGTGTATCTCGCCGAACAATTGTGCTCATGGGGGTTTCTTTGCAGAGTCGAGGAAGAGGGAGGACGCCCTTCAGGGGAGGATCAACGAGCTGGCCGGGGCCAAAAAGAAGCTTGAAGACGAGCTGGCCGGGGCCAAGCATGAGCTCGAGGAAGAGGTGCGTGGGCTTAAAGCAGCCAATCTTCGCCTCGCCGCCGAATCCGAGCACCTGAAGGAGGCCAATCAGGTCCTGAAGGATACGCATGACCAGGCCATGCATGGTGAGTGTCTTTTGCCGAATGGTCTGGTGCTGTGAAGAAGTCGATTGTGCTTATGCATGTTCATCTGCAGGGCTTCGGACGGAGCTGATGGAGCTGAAGCAGGCGGCCGAGTTCAACGCCAACTCCTTGGTGCCCGCCGAGTCCGGCCCGACGGCGGTGACGTTGGCCGAGCGGCTCAGGGCCGGTCCGACTCGGGCAGCCCAGTTGATGCAGCAGACTGCGATCGGCTTCGGGAGTCGGATACTGGCGCTGTTCAGGATACACTTCCCGACGCAGGAGCTGGCTCCCATCGCCGATGGCATTCCTGAAGAACTTGCCGACGAAGAATTCGACGAGTTGGTCGAGGAGTGTACCCCTCTAGCTGAAGCTGTAGCAGCGGAACTGAGCCTGTAAAAAACAACTATGGATGTAAACTCTGTAGAATCTGTAAATAAAATTCCCATTATATTTGAAGTATGAATGTGCACTGGTGCTTTACTGGACCCTTTTCCCTGTCGACTAGGACTCTGCGTCGCCCGACTAGCCGCTGCCCTGTGCTGTTTAAGCACCCTTTTTGACCCGCTGACCACTGCTCATGGAGAGGACGGCTTACCCAGCTACACTGCTCAGCGGAGAGGCTTAGGTGTAGGGGGCGCGCGGGTTGAGCGCGAAGCTCTGGGTTTCACAGTTTGGGACTCGGACCAGCCGAGTTAGCTTAGTAGTCACGGGGGGAACATGGGGTTGGGCAAGGACTCGGAAGTCGGAGTAAGCGGGTACCCCCCCCAAATATCGTGATGAAGAAGATGCAGCCTGGGTCGGGCCCAGTCCCCGAGTGTCGGGGGTAGACCCCCAGGGGTACCCAGAAGGCGGATTGGCCCAACCAGCAAGGGGCGGCCCAATCCGAGTACATCTGGATCGGTTTGTCGGACTGGCTGGCCCACCAGTCGGGGGCCCACCAGTCGGGCGAACCGAATGGGCGCGACGACGCGCGCAGCAAGGAAAGCACACGGCGTGTCCCGCAAGAAGCTCGGAGATCAGGATAAACTAGCCGGAATTGTAGGGAAAGATATCTGTAATCGTTATAGGATCAAATCCTTGTAATTCGGGTAGGTTACGATCTCTGGCCGACTTGTAACTCAAGGCAGCCGGACTATATAAGGCGCCTTGAGACCCCCCTCCAGAGCACGAACATCTACGCTACAACCCACGATCATACAACCCTAGGACAGAACCCAACTACGGAGATCCTTCCAGGAACTTCATACACAGCAATACAATCGCCGCCAACACAGGACGTAGGGTGTTACGTCATCTCGACGGCCCGAACCTGTTCAATCCTTGCGTCTTGTGTTACCATCGACTTCTGATCCTCGATCTGTCCCTCAACAAATCAACCACGTAGGCTACCCTGTGTGGACTGCTGGGTCCAAACATCCGACAGTTGGCGCGCCAGGTAGGGGTTGATCGACGAGATCAATCTGCAAGCTCGATGGCATTCACTTCCGCCGTCATCACGCCGGCGACCATGAAGATTTCCATCGCTGAGGGGGCCATGTTCTTCTTCGGATCCATGGTCTTCACCGCTGGGCCCGAGGGAGAGCTCTCCTTCACCCGTGACGCCACCCCGGAGGAGACAGCGCCACGACTCGACGCTACGCCAGACGGGATCGTCACCATCACCACTCCGTCGCCAACCATCGCCAACCACTCGGCGACCGCGACGGCCGGCGTTGTTCTCCCGCCATCTCAAGGGAACACGCCGTCTCCTACATCTCCGACTGCTTCGTCCACTCCGCCTCGACCACCCAGGGTGCAGGAGACGCCCGAACAACGAAGACGCCGATGGGCTGCACGCCAACGCCAGTTCGAGGCGGACATGGATCACGCCATCGCCTCCATCGGTGAATGCATTGAGCTCACCGAATCCGCTCGTCAGGGCATCGCCTCGCCGACTCGGTTCCCGCTGGGACTCAGGAACAGCGGAGCCGTCTACCAGCAAGCACTCGGCGAACGCATGAACGCCGACTACTCTCCAGATGCGATCCGGGAGGTCGATCTCATCACGGCCACCCAGATTGGATCTACTCCGGACGTCGCAGCGGCGCAGCACCCTCACCATCAAGATACGCCGACTCCACCCGAATCAACTCCGGCTTTCCCGCGGGTGACACGTGTCCTCCCTCCAAATAAGAGGATCACGCCAGCCAAGCGGGAGACGTTCGTCTCCGACATATCCGCCGACGAACCGACGGTCCAGGGCGAGGATCAAGCACGCCGTGACGCCAGGATCGGGCGTAACGGTGAAAGGCAACGACGCCGTGACGCACGGCGAGAAGGCCGAAACCCCAGGATCACACGTAATCTCCAAAACGACTTCGTCCAAGAGATCGGCGGCGTGGGTGTCTACGCCACTCCGTCGGCCAACCTTGCCGCCGCGCACCAAGATCTAGAAGGGATCCCGGAGACTCCTGAACTCAACCGGATCAAGGTCAGGCTGACTGCAGCCGCGGGCATGATCGCCCAGAGGGCTCCTGCTTCCTCATCTCGCCACTCCAGGTCGGCCAGTCGCCGAGATGCCGATCGCGGCGTGGTCGAGCAGCCCGATCTCCGCGAACAACTCGCAACCGCGATCTCCGAAGGAACCTTGATGATCGTCACCGCCGGAGGGATGAGGAAGAACTCCGACGGCGCGCCGAGTACAACCGCGAACATGGCCCTCCGGGGCTGGATCGCGAAGCACGCCAACGCCGAGAACTCGAGGCCGCTGAGGTCGCACGCCGCCGAGAGTTCGACCGCAAGTACGGGGCTCCACTCGGACAGGACAGGCCACCCCGAGCTAACACCCCGGAAGACTACTCCGCCGACTCAGGGCACGCGGACACCGGGAACCTCAACGACTGCGACGGCTTCCCGGCATTCACTGCCCGAGTAAGATCCATCAGAATGCCTGCCAACTTCAAGCCTACAGGCATAGAGAAGTATGACGGGAAGGCGGACCCGACGCTATGGCTCCGGACGTACAGCATCGCCATCCGCGCAGTGAATGGCGACCACGACGCCATGTGCGCCTACTTCCCCGTCGCCATGACCAAGGTAGGGCTAACTTGGCTCCACAGCCTTGAGCCCGACTCCATCGACAGCTGGGCGACCCTCTGCGACAAGTTCAAAAGCTACTTCCAGGGAAGCTCCATCCGACCAGGCACCGCCTGGGACCTGGGCAAGGTCAAGCAGAACCGGGGGGAGAGCCTCCGCGACTACACCGACCGGTACATGGACAACCGGAACTTAGTTCCCGGCTGCTCCGAGTCGGAGATCATCAGCTACTTCCTCGACGGCCTCGCCGACTCCGCCGTCTTCGAGCGCCTCTGTGAAGACCTGCCAAAGACCTCCGGCGAGTTCTTTGGCCGGGTAAACAAGATGGCGAACGCCAAGGAGGCTGTCCGCCTCCACTACGGCAAGAAAAGCACTCGGGACGATGATCGTCCCCCTCGCCGAGAAGACCGCCCGAAGAAGGAGGACACACGCCGCCCCCGACCTGAACCAAGCAGGAGGGATGACCGAAAG
>CM014277.1:49353526-49371303 GCA_004135705.1 Alloteropsis semialata | reverse complement strand
CCACACCCCTCGTCAAATCCTATTCAAACAGATAGCTATGAGTTTTGCACTGCTTTCATAGCTATGGTCCAGGAGGAATCCTTCTCAGGATGTGATGATGAAAATACACACCATCATCTGCACGAATTTGAGTTGCTCTGCTCATGTCTGGTCATATCAGGCATGACGCAAGCAACGATTAAATGGAAGCTCTTCCCGTTCCCTCTCAAAGAGAGGGCAAGGAAGTGGTATGACCATACCGTTGGGCTAACGATCGGTGAATGGAAAAAGTTACAAGACAAGTTTTGTCTGGAGTACTTCCCCGTTCATCGGATCTGTGTCCTTCGGAAGGAAATCATTAACTTCCAACAAAAAGAGAAGGAAACGATGTGGTAGCATGGGAATGATTCCAGGATTTGTGCCTTACCGACACAGATTTAGGCTTTCCGGACTTGATACTTATGCAGCATTTTCGGTCCGATTTGACTAGCAAAGCTGTCCGATTCATTGATATAGCCACCGGAGGATCATTCTTACATGTAACGCCGGCTAGAGCAAGAGAGGTCCTAGAGAAGATTCGAGAGCACTCTCCCGCTGCTATGGATGAAACTGAGCAAGAAGTCATCCAAGTAACCGGTACCTTACCCATAGACTTGACCAGTCCAGATCCAGCTCCTGAGACACCATCCGTTAAGGCAGAGGAAACTCAGCCTTTCGGATTACCTCTTGACTTCGAGGATGATCTTTTTGAAAATCATGGAAACACCTCAGATTACTCAAGGCACAAGAAGGCTACGACACCCCCTCTTTCTCATCCTCCCGATCCTCCCCACGAAGCATTTCTCGTGAAAGACATAAAGGAGGAATGATCAGATGGAATGTGGCACTTTTCTGAAGCAATTTGGAATAGTTCACCTTCCACGATCCTTCCATGTTCTATAAGGGGGATTGCCGTAGAATCCCATCTTAGCCTCACCATGGATGTCAACATTATGTCATCGCACATTGCGCACACTCTCTTAAGGAAATGTTCCACTAAGGCCATCCGACAAGCTCCTCAAAAGTTGTCCCTTTGGACACATCATTCAATGTCGGGGGATCGCCAGTGCCGTGACAATCACGCTAGACAAAATTGAGGTCAAT
Organism: Alloteropsis semialata; assembly: GCA_004135705.1. Taxonomy (NCBI): domain Eukaryota; kingdom Viridiplantae; phylum Streptophyta; class Magnoliopsida; order Poales; family Poaceae; genus Alloteropsis; species Alloteropsis semialata. The sequence continues at coordinate 49,370,181 of CM014277.1, read as the reverse complement.
TTAGATTTCCACATCTTTGATATCCTCGAGTTTGATCTACTCCTAGGCTATCCGCTAGAAAAGCTACTCCAAAGAGAAGTATCTCATGGTATATGACACGCTTGGGAAAGCTGCTTTTACCACTCCTATCTCTTGCCCATAAATTTCAAGGGCAAAGTCATTTCCCAAGAATAACACGCTTGAGAAGGTGATGTTTGTGTCACCATTAGCACCGACATCCCATCTCTACGAAAATGAACAACTTCCATCACCCTCGAATAAGCGAAAGTTTTGGCCCCATGGCCCTCGGGACATTGTTCTTGACAACAGTCAAGAATCAACCCCGAGAGTCCACAATGAATCTCTTGAGTTGGAGAACCCAAGGGACATGGACATGCTTGAAGCGTTGACTATAGAGTTCGAGCAAAAGGATTCTATAAATGAGCATGAAACCTTCTCTTTTGAAATCCCACTAGAGTCATACTCCTTTAATGAGTCTCCAAAGTTTACCACGCTTTGTGCCATAAGCACATACGAGGACTACAACCACCTTGGGGTCCTCAATTCTAAAATGTTTAGAAGGTTGGTTGTAGATGCATTTGTTTATCATAAACATTGCAAATTTTGTGTTTGCATTTGTGGCACTAACCTTGCAGCTAAAGCTTCAATGACACATCAACAATTGGCGATGAGCTTGGAAACTACATCACCAAGGATAGCTGCAATGTGAGGATCCCTCATGGTCTAGCTTCAGACCATAAACAAAGCACTGTCGGGAGATGGCCCGGATTATCATTTATTTTCCTTTCAAATAAAAAGCAAGAATATGTTTTTAGTATAATCTTTCCTTCGGCTATTTTTGGTCACTAACTATTTCAGGTGAAGATTAAGAAGAACGATGGATAGGTAATGCTTAAGAACATGGAGCCACATCAGCTACAAAAACCTTGGTAAGTGTTGGTTTGGGAATGATCACAAAAAGAGCTGAACTTCACACACTTGAGTTATGTGGCGTTGCACTGCAAACTCCAAGTGTGGGGGAGGTATGTGAGTATCCCGAGTAAGTTCCTATTGTGCCAAATCTTATTTCGGTTTAGAGTCGGTGTTGGTTCTTGCACATTGAAAGAAAAAAAATTTGAGTTCCAATAAAGGCTCTTGGTCTTTAGAACCAAAGACCCTTTGTTTTGTTTTCACCATGTATGAATAAATGCAGGTACAAGTGTGGGGGGTCTCTCAAGCTTTTGGTGCACACATGTTTGAGACCACCCACAGACAGGCTGCACAACATCGCACAAGACTACACAAAAAAGATCATGGTGAAAAAGGCCCAGAAGGGGTCGGCCGACCCCACCAGGTTGGCCGAAGGCCCTCTGGTGCCTCTCGCCTCCATTTTCATCCAAAGCGATAGTTTGCGCACCCTATCCCTTATCCTCTCTAATTCATGAGTTAATTCATTCCTATCTTCAGATGATCTTTAAAATTAAACTCATGATAAAGTAAGCTTTGATGCTCCTTTGGTTTACATGTCTATCCTTGATTGGCTTGCATATTCTTTATTTTTTGCACATACATCTGTTGCTTGTGAACATATCTTTTTAGGAAAACATGTTTATTTAAGTGGTTGATTAATGAGATATGGTATGATGAAAGGAATCTTGCTCTTTCTGTATAAAGTGCTTGGGATGTTTTTCTTGCAAAGCTTAAAATCAATAGACTTACAAAACTCCTCAGTGATGCCTTATTCCTACCAAAGCCATATGATGCTCACTTTGAAAAACCCATACACATATGCTACTTGCTATCACTTTGAGCTTTGTCAAATTGTTGTGACCCATGTAAGATGCTCTTCATACTTTCATGATCAAGATCACGTACACTCAACATACACATGCTAAACTTCTACATTGAAAGTTAGCAACATATATTGCATCCATCCACAAAATAAATACTCCATTTAAGTGTTGATCTCCTCTCCAATTATTATTGCAAAAGAGACATGGGCTATAAAAAAAATATGGACACATGAAGGTCCAAGCATAAAAATAGAAAAAAATATGGGCACATGAAGGCCCAAGTATCATGAAAAAATATTATAACCATGTTCTCATAATAAATTCAAGAGGAGAGAGATCATACAAAAAGGAGTTATCATTCCATTGTTCCACACACATGCACATCTTGATCAGATTGTATGAATAGTTTTTCTTCTCGGACCACTCTTTGATTTTGCAATATATGTGATGCAAGTATGCCTTATCTTTACTCCTACCTTAAGCTCCACATAAGCTTTTTAGAAGTAGGTGAAACAAGGCAAGGAAATGCCTTGGTAAGGAATCATACACATTGAGCGATTTGAGAGAATCATTTGAGGAGCTATGTAAGGTTGTGCTTTTAAATTTTTTTTTCGAAAACCCAAGTTACTTAACAGAAGAGTTGAGATGATTTGAATCAAGTGTCGTTCCATTCCTCAACCACCCAAGATGGCATGATAGACACTTCAAAATTCACAAGTGTAGGTATGTCTTGGAATAATATATATGCTAGTATCATATCAATTGGAGTCATGGTTTCCACCTTATTCTTTAAGCTTTACTCGAGGACGAGTAAAGGCCAAATGTGGGGGAGCTTGTTGACAGTCATTAATGCACATCTCAGGCCGTCAACTCTAACATACAAATACACAATCACCATAGCTATAGGGATTATATCTAACCAATTCAACTAGTTTTGGTGACTATGTGTAAGCAGGAGGCAACAGGTGAAATTTGAGGCGAAACAGACTCGGTGGGCTGTCGCTCGACCCCCTAGGTCGGCCGACGCCCAACCGAGGCCAAATGCGCCTATCTTTGGATATATGCTAGGAAAGCCACTCTAGACCAACCCTTGCCTGTGCACCAAGGTAGGGTCAAGCCCATAGGTGAGACGGACCTCAAGAGAAGCATATAGATCAAAGGGGCCACATCCACAAGTACACATACTAAAATGGAGTGGTGTCACCTTAGGTAGGACTCCAGGACCTACAAGATAGTGGCTAGCAAAAGATGAGGGCACTCAGGCACAAAAGGCCGTCGCCCGACCTAGCCAGGTCGGCCAAGCCTAGCCCAGAGCCCAATAGGGCCCACCTTCCTCAAGGGCAAAGAAGCACATTTGGGGATCATCCTAGCCACTGATTCCATGTCGGTTGGATCCAAGAGATGGGAATGGTCCAAGGGGAGGTCACATGGATTGAAGGGCCCACCTTGCAAACTAAACGTACTCAATGCAGCTCAACCACCTGGAACCGCCATGAGGACCCACTACACAGTCACTCAGCCGAAGATGGGCCTGAGATGTGCCGACGCCACATTGCCCGACACCCCTAGGTCGGCCAACCTGGTCCGGAGGCCAAACCGCCTCATCCTTCTCGTGCACGTTCCCACCGCCTCCAGGAGTCCATCTACGTCGTGCATCACTCAAGGCGGTGGATCCAACGTCTGCCGACCTCCCCGTGTCGCCCGACCTAGGTGCGCGCCCAAATCGGTCCCCTTTGACCAGTACCTGCCAACCGCCTCCAGGAGCACATCCTGGCTGTGCACACCGAAGGACGGTGGATCCAAGGGTCGGCCGACGCCTTGGGATCGGCTGACCTAGCCCCACCATCTAACCGCCTTAACCTCCTTGTACCGACTCCAAACTTCCCATGCTACCTATAAATACATGAGTCCGGGGCTGGGCAAATCATCATCGAGCTGGAGTGAAGATTCAAGGTGAAGCCCTCCTCATATCTTAGAGTAGAAATAGGGAGAGAGTGAGAGAGAGTCTGAAGGAGTCCCGGCATGTCGGCGACCCTCCACCTGTACCTCGGCGGATGCAAGCTTCTTAGTAAGTATCCGAGATTTCAGCTAAGTATTTAAGTCTGAGTTATAGAAAGCTGAGTTCTTTATTTTGCTTGTGGGTTCGTTGTTTTATTTATAAAGTATCTTAATCTCTAATCAAGGTTAGGATAACCTATATTATCTTAAGCGTGGTGCTTAGGCTTATATCTGCCCTCGTTCACCTCGTAACTGCACGGATTAGTAGAGGTAGGCGGCAGGTAGTGACAGCCCTTTCCATCCATTGTAATCCTCCACATTCAGGTTCGGCATAGAGCTGTTTGCCGGCAATTTCCTAGAGGCCTAGGATATCCCGGTGCCCAAAGCAAGCATAGGAGAACTCCCTTAGCTATATTCCCAGCTTAGTGCTAAGTTATCCTCTCTACTCAGCCTTTATATAAACTTGACCGATCCGGTCAACCTTAGCGATTAGATAGTGTCCTCACGTTCCCCGTGGATTCGATACCTGGTTACTCTCGGGTGAAAGCTACTTTGACAGTTGTGCGCTTGCGGACCTTCTGTTTGCCACCGCTGGTGTCAACACCCGTTCGATTCCTATGGTGGCGGTGTGCCTAGATCTGCTGGATGTGCGAATTTTCTCATCAGGTGGTCCAGATTGACTGCCCTTGGAGAGCTCCATTCATGCCAGGTCGGTGAGTGTTCAGATACACAGTTCTTCATATTTGTTGCCAAGTGTTTAGTTTTGGATTTAGGAGAAATAAGCAGTGAGCATGTGTAACTGCAAGAGGCTTCTCTGTTCTAAATTTCTATTTGTCACATAATGTCGTTTCAGCAGTTTTGGATTCAGGAGAAATAAGCAGTGAGCAGTTGGATTGGGACAAATAGTGTCATTGTGCTCTGTTCTTTGGTAACAAGGTGCTTGTTTCAGCTGTGCCGCCCTTATGAATTCTAATGTCACACAATAATTCGTTTCAGCAGTTTAAGTATGAATGGTTAAAGTCACTGTGATCCATTGTGGTTGCCTTGTTGAATATAATCTGTCATATAGTTGAAAATATGGGTTTCGGTTTAATATGCCAGACATATTTTAGCAGATTTCACTAGTGCATTTCATTCCTAATTAAAGCACAATGCCAGAAAATATGTTTAGTTTATGTACAGTGTCAATATGTTTCTGTTTTTTCTTTCAAATAATAAGCATGACTAAGTGTTCATGTTAAGTAGTGATGCAATAGGACTGCTCTCATTTTCATATTTGATTCCCGAAACAAATGTGGATGCCAATTTTTATAGTTACAATTAAGTTTCTGTGGTTTTTTATAATGTCTCCTACAAGCTAATGTTCAGTTCTTTGTCATTTTGCAAGAACAGAAGACAACAGAAAGCTAACCGTGTTGAGGAAACTTCTAGACAGCTCTCCAAGGGAAGCGAAAGGTACCTATCTTCCTGATCCAGCTGTCTGTATTTAGCTTGTCAAAATTCCTAACATTATGTGCTTTTGGACTGAGAACATGGGAGGATTACAGTTGAAGTTTGCAGAAGGGCACATGTTGATTATGGTTCAGAACTTGACACATAGGCAGCAATTCGGCAAAGTTAAAAATTCAGTTTGCAGCTTTCATGCTATAGGTATATGCAATTTTGAATGACTAGTTTGCTGCTTTCACATTATAGGTATACTAATTCATGGCCTAATGTTGCAGAACATAATTCACAAGTGACTTATGCAAAGTTTGGACCAGACCATATGTTTTTTGAGTGAGCATGCAGGTATTCGCTATATTTCTGACGGTTTTAGGCACACAAGGTAAAAGTTGTTTCTAGTAGTGAGACGACGCTTCAGTAGGATTTTTTTTACTTCGGTTTTGATCCTCCTCCTCTGTCTCTGCATCATATCCTTTCAGTTTCATAAGCTCGAATTCAACAGGTAATCCATAAATATCCAGATCTCGTCATCTTCTTCTCTTACAGGGGCCAATGAGAGGAGGACCTTCAGCCTGTGAGAAAGTGGAAGCTAGTGCCAAGGAGCTTGAGAAGCTGCACCTAAACTAAGGGAGGTTAGTTTTCTTACAGAAACAATGACTTGACTTTTTTCATGCATTCTCATATGGCAGCAACTTGAGGAAAATATATCTTGTTCCCCTCTTTTGCTTGAACATTTTCCATTCTTGTTTCAGGGAGGAAATAAGGATTGAACCTGTAGCAGTAGCTTTTTTGGTTCTGTAGATTAGTTTGTTTCAATGCTCAATCTGCTGTAATTTTAGTGCAATTCATGCTATCATAGAAGTTAGAATGCTAGATCAACTACATGGATATTTTGTGTAATATTTGTTTATCAGATTTGGATAATTTGTGTATACAATACATAGGAGATGCTATTTTCTTTTTTCTTGTTTTTCAATTCCGTATAGGTAACGGGCAGCATTCTTTGCCCTTTGCGTTTATGCTGTTATTGGTGACGGGCAAAGAATGTTGCCCGTTACTGATATCGTCGTCCATGTCACTGGTAACAACAGTTTGGTAATGGGCTTCTGTTATTGCCCATTACATATACTAGTCATTGGTAACAGGCATTAGTAATTGGTACCAATGTCGAGTCATTAGTAACCCAAAAAGGGTAACGGGTGCTATGCCCATTACCAAAGTCGATCTACGCCCGTTACTAATTTATTGTTCTCATGTAGTGATCGGTCCGGCGCATTGGTACAGGATTTTTAGGGCCCGGTACCAATGCTTGCATTGGTACTGGATCCAATGGCTAGAATTTTGCACGCTCATAGATACCAGTTGGTGGTATCAACCAGTACCAATGAGCACACATTGGTACCGCTTGTTGCCACCAACTGGTACATATGAGCTGCTGAGCCTTTGGTATCGGTTGGTGGCACCAACTGTTACCAATAAGAGCCCCATTGGTACAGGTTGGTGTCACCAACCAGTACCAATGAGGCTCTGCGTATATAGCCCACGCTTCCTCCCCCAGCCCGAGTCATGGCTCATTTCTTGTCACACCCAGATTTTCGAAGAAATCCTAATGCTACTATATGTGTACCCAGAAAGTCTAAATCACACATATAGCTCCAGGATAAGGTAAATCAAAGTAAACTAGTGCTCGATTACAAACACAAACTATTACAAAAGACAAGAGTCTTAAACAAACCACAATGGAAGTCTATTATCTCTCACGGTGAAGCCTCCATGCCACGAGGACATCGACTGGTGAACCACAACCTAGAGCTCTTGAACATCTTCGAGTGCTGCCTCATCTGAGTACCCATCAAGGGTTTTGTTGAATTATAGCAAGTGTAAGTAAACCATCTTACTTAGCAAGCATAACACGTGGTATGAACACTTAAAAAGGCTTGACACGGTTTAACTGTGATTAGCACTTTTAGTTGTTCAAGTTTAGCATTAACCAAATTACTACAATGTGATAAGATCCCAGTTGTAACCCACATTAATTAAATAGAGGTATATCATATCCATCATCATCATTCCAATATCATCCAGGAGATAACCACTAATCAAAAAGGATCCAGGCCGCTCTTAACCATGAGCACGGCGGATATATCAGTTTAATACTCTGCAGAGGTTGTACACTTTCACCACCAGTCGTGATTGCCATTTGCTAGGGTTTGCAAGGCCCATATCACACTTCATTAGGTATGTGGCTGGGTTTCACTACGAGACCTTTCAAAAGTCCCTCTAACTAGTAAGGGGCCGCTAATGGTTTCAACATAGGCGCATGAACCCAACTCCCGGGATTGACTAAACACCCAGGGCGCAACATGAGTGTGTCAATGGCGTTAGGTTGCAACGTGAGTCCGTCCCCGGTCAGCTCAGGCTCATACTTAAACCACGGTTCCCCACTTGCGCCTTTTGGTAAGCACTAACTAGCTAGAGTTGTTCATTATACTTAGTCGAGACCAGAGCCATGCAGTTCCTGTGGTTGTATGCCTAGAACAAAGCACACAACACATGTTCTAGCTCCCTAAACCATGTTGGTAAAAAGCACATTTTAATCACCATTCCATAAATCATTATCCAAATTGACATTTAATATAATATGATCGTCGTTTCATAAGCAAAGGTTGCAAGCTTAGCAGTCACTACCCAAAAACCCATAACCCCATGTGTACAAGGTAAACAGGATAAAGTAGTGCTAGGCAAATCCTTATGGTTCATCAAATTAGATACATGCATATATGACTATGACAATTAATGATTACTGGGTTGCAAGAAGTTGTTCGTGTTACACTTGCCTTCCTCAAAATATTGCTGTTAATTATGTTCTTCAGAACCTTGTTCTCCTTCAACGTCGAACAGCTCAACGGCTGGCATGATCAACACCAGCACATGAGGTACATCTAGTAAAACAATACACCAGTCAGCAAAGTAACTTTGAAAAGCGCACTATTAGAGAACACTAAGTACTATGAACTCGGGAGCGTGAGAAACGCTAAGGACAGAGCTACGGTTGAGAAGGTATGAGGAACTGAAGGATCAAGGGCATACTGGTACAAAGAACATAAGCTGGAGTTATCTTGGTTGAGGACAAATAGACTGTGACATCATCAGGGCGTAAACATGATGTCATCATGGAACTTTTGGAATAAAGCTTCAACAGAATTTTGTATAAATGGATCAACAAACTTTAGTATATGCACATACAATTCAACATACTATTATAATATCTAGATTTCACATATATGGCCACAATATATGAATTTAGTATTAAAATAATACACTGGGATTATAGTGGTTCATATACTAAACATTATTTTAAGCCAAAAGATAAATTACAATAAGATAGAAATACATGGTGTAGGAAAATTATGTGGCAAACAAAAGGGATGAAAGGTATGAAATTTGGAAGGATTATGATCACCATGAAAGGTGGGCTCTGCTGCACCTATGGGCAAGACACATGGCGGGTGTAAAAGCCTAATCATCTTTTATTTAGAAAAGCTAGTTTAAATTGACCATTAATCAAATTAATTACTAATTAAATTTCAGCAATAGGGGTTATGGCTAACATTGCTGCTATCGCGTAGCTAACTTCAAAACAAAACTAACACAACAAAAATGGGCTAAAACGAAGCTAAAACCATTAAACGGTGGATGTTTAAATGTCCAGAGGCTTAAACACAATAAACTATAGATGTTGAGGGCTAGCAGAGAAGATTTAGAAGACTCAAGAAATAGTGATCGCAAAAGCTGAAAAGGCCGGGGTTAGATCAGTACAAAAGCTCGGGTGGGATTTATATGGAAAGGTGGGATTTTATCAGGGGGTTTTGTGAAAACAATGCCAAAAGAGAGGGGTGGACGGCAGGTTAGTTTTTCTAAAGTTCGGGGGCTCTTTAACAAAATAGCGAAGGGGTATCTAGCTTCTGATCCTAGCCGTCCGGGGCCGATCGGATGACTGACGCTGCTCCGTCGCTTCTGGTTCGCCGACACAGAGGGTGGGCGGCGGCGCTGGGGCAACCGCCGCGGCGGCTCGCCGGAGCTCCGTGGTCTGGGCACTATGGGGCATTGTTCTGTGTGCAGATTGGATGGGGAGGAAGAGGGCGATAGCGCGAACCAACCTAGAGTGATGTTGGTGTCAATCGTGAGGGACGACGCGGGGCAGAAGCGTTGGCTGGGCCATGCTGCGGGTGTCGGTGCAGCCTCGATTTCCCATGTTTGGACACCGGGGCGGGGTTCTTGCGCACATGGGAAAGTGAGGAGAAGAACAGGAGGGTCAGAGGGGTGTGGATGGTGGAGAGCAAGGGCAGCGGCGGTGCTTACCACAGCTATGGCGGGAAACAGCAGAGCTGTGACGACGTGTGAAGGGGCGGCAAGACGCAGTGTGGTTAGGGTATGGTGGCGGATGGCTCGGGCGAAGGTGGCCGTGCATTTTATAGCGAGGCGGGGTCCGGGGCTGTCGGATTTATGAGCCCGGCAGTCCGCACAGGGTAGCCTACGTGGTTGATTTGTTGAGGGACAGATCGAGGATCATAAGACGATGGTAGCACAAGACACAAGGATTGAGCAGGTTTGGGCCATCAAGATGACGTAATACCCTACATCCTGTGTTGGATGTATGGATTGCTGTGTATGAAGTTCCTGAAGGATCTCCGTAGTTGGGTTCTGTCCTAGGTTGAATGATTGGATGTTGTGGTTGTGTTTTAGAGGGGGGTCTCAAGGCACCTTATATAGTCCGGTTGCCTTGAGTTACAAGTCGGCTAGAGATCATAACCTACCCGAAATACAAGGATCTGATCCTATAACTGTTACAGATATCTTTCCCTAGAATTCCGGCTAGCTTATCTTGATCTCCGATCTTCTTGTGGGGTACGCCGTCTGCTCCCTTGCCCCGCGCGCCGTCGTACTCCCCCGGCTTGTCCAATTGGTGGGCCTCCCAGTCTGGCAAGCTGGGTCGATAGCACTCGGATTGGGTCGTCCCTTGCTGGTTGGGCCAATCCGCCTTCTGGGTACCCCCGGGGGTCAATCTGTAACACCCTAAAAATTTCGTTTCTAAATTAGTAATTAATTTGCTAGGTTTTGTGTGTGCATTCTCAAAATTTAGGTAAATATAAAACCTTTTCGGAAATTAAAATCAACCATAGGTTTAGAAACTTGTTTGCGTGCATTTCATGCTGATGCATCGTTTTCTTGTCTGTGTGTTTTTGTGTGCTAGTTCTAGACCCTAAAACCCCCGGAGTCCAACCCTAAACCCAAAACCCGGCCCTACCCTTTTTTTCCTCGTGGCCCAATCACAGTCGGCCCAAAACCAGCCCTGCCCATCTCCCTTTTCCCTTTTGGGCCTAGCCTCTTCCCTTGGGCCCAAACAGATCCAACCCAGGCCCAAACAGATCCATTCTCTCCCTCCTTCCCTTTTCACGCAGAACGGCGCCCCCCTCTCTCCCCCACGAGCGCCGTCGCCCCCACACAGAACTGTCGCCCCTTCTCTTCCTCTCACGCAGAACACAAGGAACCACGGTCCCGTCGCCCCCTCTTCTCCCTGTACGCAGTGCCCCTTCCTTCGCCCTTTCTCTTTCTGCGACACCAAGTACAGAACGAAACCGTCGCCCCTTCAATTCCTGTCAATGGCATTCATGCCACATCAGAAACTGCCGCCCTCATCAATCCAGGCCACCAGAGCCTCTCACCCCTCCTACAAAACCATGGCCAAGCCTCTCCCCATCCCCTTTTGCCTTCCCCGCTCTCCAACTTCCCAAATCAGTGCCTCCTCCATGGGATTTCCGGACGTCGAAGCTCTGTCTGGTAAGCAATGGCCGCCGCCATGAATTTGCCTCTGCCCAAGCTCTCCCTTACTCCCTTCTCCTCTCTGTCACTTGCGCAGGAGTCCCAGGAAGAATCGCCGACGCCTTGCAGCCCCGTTCCGAGGTCAGAACCGTGCCAACACCGAGCGCCACAAGAACAGTCCGCCCCCCCTTCGAAGCACGCCGACCCTGCTGCTCGTCTGCCCTAGGTGAGAATCAAGACGAGTTCGCGGCGTCGTTCTCGTTCCATTCTGCTGCTCGGCACTCGATTCCGTGAACCATAGCCTTGGGCCCCTGTCCCCAGCGAGCTCTGCCCACAGCAATGGCGCCGCCTCCTTTTCTGTCCGTGAAAACGGCGAGGAGAATGACGAGGACGCCGTCGCCCCTCCCTGCACACCGAGCAGAAGCCCTTCCACCGCCCGTTGTTGATCCTACGGCCTAGATTAAATCCCAGGATACCCCTTCGCATTTTGTTAAAGAACCCCTGGAAAATCAGGAAAACAACCCGCCATCCCCACCCCTGTGTTGCAAAAGTTCTCTGCTACCCCCTGCAATCTATAGATAAATACTTTTAGATCATCGGTTTATCACAGCTTAGACCTTCGTCTTGTTTTTAGCGTAGTTTAATCACCGTAAATCCGATTAGAGTGATTTTCGCGTTGTTGTGTTCGTAGAAATGCGTAGAATAGCTTTTTGCTTCTGTTTATGCTGTATGGTGTACTGTTCTAATAGAATCATATTTGTTTGCATGTACTGGCTTGTGATGGATGTATGTGTGGTGATTCGAATGCATGTATAGATTGCGAGCAGTACGCGGCCGGTTGTGATCAAGACTTTGAAGACCCGGTTCAGCAGCAATATTTTGAGGAAGGCAAGTATAACATTATTATTTCCTTGCACCCCAATAATTATTAATCACTTTATTCATTCATGCATGTGTCTAATTTTGTTAAACCATAGGGATGACTAGTTTTGTTTATTCCTATATTCCTTGTTTACCTGGGTTTTGCATATGGGTAGATAAGTTAGTTGTGCTTAGCTTGCTCCAACGCTAATGTTCGTTATGAAATAATAATCCTGAATAATGGTATACTTGGAACCTTATTAAAATATGCTCTTTAGCAACTTGGTTTAGGGAGCTTGAGCATGTGTTTGGACTGCTCTAAGCGTCTCTTTTTAAGGTCCCGTTCTTAAAGCGGCAACCCAGGAAAACCGTACAACCACAGAAATCACATGGCTCTGGTCTTGACTCGGTAAACTATATAGCTCTAGCTTGTCTAGTGGTTACCGAAAGGCACAAGTGGGGCTGCCAGGTTTAAGTGTGGACCTCGGTCAGTCTCGTTGGGGTTTGTGTGATGGTTTTGTGTGATGTTTTGGCTGGAGCCTGGAGGGGTCCATGCGCCTGTCAGGAAACCATAGCGGCCACTAACTTGTTAGGGTGTCTTTTGAATGGTCTCATAGTGAAACCTTGTACTCATTTCACGTGGTGTGAAGGGAGTGCGTGCCCAAGGCAAGGGGGATCACGACCGGTGGTGAAAGTGTACAACCTCTGCAGAGTGTAAAACTGTTATAACAGCCGTGCTCACGGTCAAGAGCGTCCTGGATCCTTTTTGAGCAGTTCCTTGTTTTCTGAATAAATGGTTAAATATGATGTTGTTCATTTATAATATTTCATATGCTTTCATAATGTGGGTTACAACCGGGTTGTCATATAATTCTAGTAATTTAGGTTAATTCTAAAAGTAATCAACTAAAAATGCTAACTGCAGTTTAAACCTTGCATAGCCTTTTGAGCCTCATTTAATCATGTTATGCTTGCTAAGTAAGATGGATTACTTACACTTGCTTCATATCAACAAAATCCTGGATGGGTACTCAGATGAACCACCTGTGGATGCTTTTGTCTTCCCCGAGGAGTTCCCGGACTTCTAGGCAGTGCATTCCCCCTGTCAGAGTCCCTGTGGAGATGTCTTGGAGTTAGATTACATCAGGCTTCTGTTACTTTGATAAACTCGTTAATAAATGTAATGCCTGTGATGTAAGACTTGTTATGATTTATGTTATCGAGCACTGTTTTCCCTTTCTTTGATATACATTTTTGAGCTATATGTGTGTAAAGACTTCCTAGGTACACATATAGTAGCATTTGGATTTCCTTCATAAATCCGGGTGTGACAGAGTGGTATCAAAGCAGTGCTGACTGTAGGATGCGCAGCCTAGTGTAGAATAGTCGTTTAGAGTTTATGCTTTAAGCTCCTTGTTTTATTTTATTTTTATTTAACCTTGCTTATTTTATTTATTGATTGTACATACCTCATTTTGTTTATTCAATCTATCCTTGCTTTGCCTTATCATTAATTTATTAAAAATCTTTGCTTATAATTCTATCCTTATCTATTGCAAAATTTGGCTCTCTCCTTTGTTTTCTTTTATGAGATAGGCCCGCACCACCAAAACCAATGATCTTTAGATTTGTCAAATGAATTGTAATAAATGACTTAGATGCGTTTTAAGTTTGTTTAAGTTCCTCATGTGTGAACCTGTGCTCTTGGGTGATTTGAATAATTGTGATTATGTTTAATGCATGAGTTGGATTTTTGTAATGAGTGTGATGAATGTGAGTTTTATACTCACAAGCATCTAGATATAGGTTAAGGCTTTGTGTTTAAATAGTTGGGTGGGTTTTTGCTCTGCACATCTATCATTGCCATACCCTTGTCAAGAATCAGATTATTGTTATCTTAGATGGTTGAATAACAGTAATACTAATGTCTTCAACAGATGGCCAGTGGCAGAAGAAGTAACCAGGGGAACAACCAACCCACTGTTGAGCAACTTCTGGCTCAACAGAACCAGATCATGCAGCAGTTGGCTCAAACCATGGCAATGATGCAACAGAATCAGCAACAACAACCTCCTCATCAACCACACACCGCTCCACCAAGGGACAAGCGTGGAGAGTTCATGAAGGGTCGTCCACCAACCTTCTCCAGTGCAAGTAATCCTTTGCAAGCAGTGGACTGGCTCAAGGCAGTAGACCGGCAGCTTGATATTGCTCAATGTGATGACCGTGAGAAGGTTCTCTATGGGTCAGGCCAACTACAAGGAGCAGCTCTAGATTGGTGGGATGCATATCAGTATGCTCACCCCACCCTAATCAGATCACTTGGCTGGAATTCTGCGAGAGCTTCCGTTCTCACCATGTGCCGGACGACTTGATGATACTGAAGCGTCAGGAGTTCTTGGCATTGAAGCAGGGATCTATGACTATCACGGCTTACCGTGATAAATTTATTGAACTATCAAGATATGCTCCAGAGGAGGTCTCCACAGATGACAAGAAACAGAGGCTCTTTCTATTGGGACTGAATGACGGGCTACAGTACCAACTTATGACACACACTTTTGAGAACTTTCAAAAGTTGGTAGACAAGGCCTTGTTGCTTGAGTTTAAGCGCAAGGAAATGGAAGACAAGAAAAGGAAGTTCATGGGCCAACAGTCTCGAAGCAGCTCACGTCCTCGCTACAATCCGTCAATGGGTAATCAACCTCGCTTTCAGGGATCTTCTTCTCAGACGGGCCATCCCCAGTACCAGCAGCGCCCCTAGAACCAGCAGCAGCAGTACAGGCCTCAGAACCCACAGCTGAAAGCTCAAGCTCCACCACTCACACAGGCTAATACAACACCCGTTACTCCGAGGGTGTGTTACAGTTGTGGTGAACCGGGGCATTTTGCTAACAATTGCCCTAAGAAGATGGGACAGAACGCCGGTAGGCAGCAACAAGGCCCACGTAATGGAGGACAACAGAACTATGCCCGAGGCAAAGTTAATCATGTGAATGCGGAGGCTGCGCAAGAGCAACAGATGTGGTGATCGGTACATTTTCAGTGAACTCAAATCCTGCATCAGTATTATTTGATTCTGGAGCATCGCATGCTTTTATATCTGCCCAGTTTGTGAAAAAGCACATGATGATTATGCAACCTATGCAAAAAGCAATGATAGTTAGTTCACCTGGCGGAGAACTAAAGGCAACCTTAGTTTGTCCAAAGGTTAGCATAAAAATAAGGGGGGTAGACTTTGTAGCCAATCCAATTATTTTGAACTCTTCTGGCATTGATATTATCCTAGGAATGTCGTGGCTAGCAAAGCATGATGGAGTAATTCAGTGTGCTAAAAGAGCAGTGCAACTGACAGCAAGTTCTGGAGAAAAAGTAGAATATCAAGCAACAATGACTGCTTCAGATGTGTGTCATGCTAATCAAGTAAAGGAGATGGCCATGGAAGACATCAATGTGGTGAAGGAATTTCCCGATGTATTTCCTGCAGAGTTGCCAGGTATGCCACCAGAACGCGAAGTTGAATTTCTTATTGATCTTAAACCTGGCACTGCACCTATAGCAAAGCGACCATATAGAATGGGTGTGAAAGAATTAGAAGAACTTAAGAAGCAATTAGATGAACTACTTGAGAAGGGTTACATTAGACCTAGCTCTTCACCTTGGGGAGCACCAGTATTGTTTGTTGAGAAGAAAGATGGAACCAAGAGAATGTGCATCGATTACCGGGCGCTCAATGACGTAACCATAAAGAATAAGTATCCGCTACCGAGGATCGATGATCTCTTTGATCAACTGAAGGGAGCATGTGTATTCTCCAAGATTGATCTTCGTTCGGGATATCACCAGATGAGAATTCGTGCTTCTGATATTCCCAAGACGGCATTCACTACCCGATATGGATTGTATGAGTTCACAATTATGTCATTCGGGCTGACCAATGCTCCTGCATACTTCATGTATTTGATGAATAAAGTCTTCATGGACTATTTGGACAAGTTTGTGGTAGTATTCATTGATGACATTCTGATTTTCTCCAAGAATGAAGAAGAGCATGAGGAGCATCTAAGGTTGGTATTACAGAGGCTCAGGGAACAACAACTGTATGCCAAGTTCAGTAAATGTGAATTCTGGTTGAAGGAAGTAGCATTTTTGGGACATGTTGTATCCAATGGAGGAGTAGCAGTTGATCCAAAGAAAGTTAAAGATGTGCTGAGTTGGAATCCACCAAAAGATGTGAGTGAGATTCGGAATTTCCTTGGAATGGCCGGATATTATCGACGGTTCATTGAAGGGTTCTCCAAAATTGCTAAACCTATGACGTCCTTATTAGAGAAGAATGTGAAGTTCGAATGGTCAGAAAAGTGTCAAGCCAGTTTCGAGGAGCTCAAGAAAAGACTAACCACTGCCCCGATATTGGTATTGCCAGATATAACCAAGAATTTCTCTATATATTGTGACGCATCTCATCAAGGGTTGGGATGTGTACTTATGCAAGAAGGAAAAGTGGTAGCATATGCCTCCAGACAGTTAAGGCAGCATGAGTTGAATTATCCGACTCATGACCTTGAACTTGCAGCAGTGGTGCACGCACTAAAAATATGGAGACACTATTTGATTGGCCATAAGTGTGATATCTACACTGACCACAAGAGTCTGAAGTTTGTGTTCACACAGTCAGATCTGAATTTGAGGCAACGCCGATGGTTAGAGTTAATCAAAGACTACGACCTGGAGATTCACTATCATCCCGGAAAG
>CM014277.1:49332888-49350030 GCA_004135705.1 Alloteropsis semialata | reverse complement strand
TTCAAGGCTCGGGGGCTACGGCCAACGGACGCACCTCGCGGCGCATCCGTTGATTGTCTGACGACTTCAGAACAAGGCTACTAACCCTTGGACCGATTCCTTCGGAATCGCTTCAAGGCTCGGGGGCTACGTCCAACGGACGCACCTCGCGGTGCATCCGTTGGGTAAACGGCTTTTTTCTCTCCAGTATCACGCGGTTTCGCTTCCAACTGCAGCAGGCTCGACGCTCATCGGACAGCGCGACCTCGCCGACTTGTCCCTCAACCACGTACTACTCGGGGGCTTGTCGGGGGTAGACCCCCAGGGGTACCCAGAAGGCGGATTGGCCCAACCAGCAAGGGGCGGCCCAATCCGAGTACATCTGGATCGGTTTGTCGGACTGGCTGGCCCACCAGTCGGGGGCCCACCAGTCGGGCGAACCGAATGGGCGCGACGACGCGCGCAGCAAGGAAAGCACACGGCGTGTCCCGCAAGAAGCTCGGAGATCAGGATAAACTAGCCGGAATTGTAGGGAAAGATATCTGTAATCGTTATAGGATCAAATCCTTGTAATTCGGGTAGGTTACGATCTCTGGCCGACTTGTAACTCAAGGCAGCCGGACTATATAAGGCGCCTTGAGACCCCCCTCCAGAGCATCAACATCTACGCTACAACCCACGATCATACAACCCTAGGACAGAACCCAACTACGGAGATCCTTCCAGGAACTTCATACACAGCAATACAATCGCCGCCAACACAGGACGTAGGGTGTTACGTCATCTCGACGGCCCGAACCTGTTCAATCCTTGCGTCTTGTGTTACCATCGACTTCTGATCCTCGATCTGTCCTCAACAAATCAACCACGTAGGCTACCCTGTGTGGACTGCCGGGTCCAAACATCCGACACCGAGCATCAGCATGGATGTCGGGTAAAAAGACAACAGCAAGCCATGAGGCAAAAGTAATTTTATTAATATGAGACAGGGAATACATAGCTTTTTGTTTAATTTCTACGGGTAGAACTTGACGAGGTGCTCGATGTTCCACACATTTGGGACTGGGTCACCGTTAGCCCACTGAAGGCTGTATGTTCCTGGTGAAACAACTTCTTTGACGATGAAGGGACCCTCCCAGGGGGCGGATAACTTGTGCTTGTCCTTGGTGGACATGACTCGACGCAGGGCCAAGTCGCCGACGTTGAGGGAACGTTCCCGGACGTTCTTGTCGTGGTAGCGCCGTACCTGCTGCTCATGTCTGGCATGTCTAATCAGGGCGGTGAGTCGGTGTTCTTCTAGGCAGTCGATGTCGACCTGGCGGCCGATTTCTGCTTCTCCTTCTTCATAGTGCTGGATGCGCGGAGCACCATGGGTGACGTCGGCTGGGAGGACGGCTTCGGAGCCGTATACCAGAAAGAAAGGAGTATATCCCGTTGCTCTGCTCTTCTGCGTTCGTAGGCCCCATATGACATGAGGTACTTCCTTGGCCCACCGGCCAGGGTGCTTGTTGAGTTCGTCATACATGGCCTTCTTGAGCGAGTCTTGGACCATGCCGTTGGCCCGCTCGACCTGGCCGTTGCACCTGGGGTGCGCCGTGGAGGAGTAGTAGACGTCGATGCAGCTGTCCTGGCAGAAATCCCAGAACTCGTGCCCTGTGAACTCGGATCCAAGGTCAGTCACGATGCGGTTTGGGATGCCAAACCGATGGGTGAGCTCTTGGATGAACTTTGCAGCCGTGGCCGACTTGGTGTCGGTCACGACCTTGTACTCAATCCACTTGGTGAACTTGTCGACCGCCACCAAGATGTGCCTGAACCCGCCCGGGGCGGTTTTGAAGGGTCCGACGTTGTCGAGTCCCCATATGGCGAATGGCCAAGATGGGGGGATGGTCCGTAGCGCCTGAGCCGGCAGGTGCTTTTGCTTCTGGAAGAACTGGCAGCCGGTGCAGCTGCGTACCAACTCCCTGGCGTCAGACAGGGCTGTCGAGCAGTAGAATCCTGCCCTGTAGGCCTTGCCGACTAGTGTGCCGGCCGCCGCGTGGTTGCTACAAGTACCCGAGTGGATATCATGTAACAGGGTGATACCTTCATCTCGAAGGACGCACTTCATGAGTATGCCTGTGGAGGCTGCCTTTCTGTACAGGTCGTCGCCGATGACGACGTAGTTTGTCGCGCGCCGAGTCAATTTCTCGATTTCTTCCCTCGTATCCGGCGACCAGTTCTCTGTGAGGAAAGCGATGAAGGGGGCGCGCCAGTCTGCTTCCACCACGAGAACTTCGCTGGTCGGCGGGCCACCCGGGAGTGGCTCCGGCTCGGGTACGGGGCTGCCGTCCTCAAGCATCTTGATGGACGGGGTACGCAGGTCTTGGACGAAGACGCCGACTGGTACTTGGGCTCTGGTGGACCCTAACTTGGAGAGGACATCAGCGGCGACGTTGTCTTCCCGGAGGACATGGTGAAGCTCGAGGCCATAGAAGTGGGCCTCAAGTTTGCGCACCTCTGTGCAGTATGCGCTCATGGTTTCCTTGGTCGTGTCCCAGTTCTTGTTCACCTGCTCGACGACTAGCTTGGAGTCGCCATAGCACATGAGTCGCTTGATGCCGAGTGACACCGCGATCCGGAGACCGTGGATGAGGGCTTCGTACTCGGCCCCATTGTTGGTAGCCTGGTAGTGTATCTGGAGGACATACTTGTGGTGCTGCCCCTCCGGGGAGATGAACAACACTCCTGCGCCGGCTCCCTCGAGGTTGAGGGCTCCGTCAAAGTACATCTTCCAGTGCTCTGGCCGTTCCGCGGGGGTTGGCGTCTGGATCTCCGTCCACTCGACCACGAAGTCAGCCAGTATTTGAGATTTGATGGCCTCTCGTGGCTTGAAGTTAATAGTGTGCTCGCCGAGTTCTACGGACCAATTGACGATGCGGCCGTTGGCATCCCTGTTGTGAAGTATGGCTCCAAGGGGAAAATTCGAGATGACTCGGATCATGTGGGCCTGGAAATAGTGTCGTAGCTTCCTGGCGGTTATCAGGAGTGCGTAGAGCAGCTTCTGAGGATGGGGGTACCGGACCTTGGACTCGCTGAGCACCTCGCTAACGAAATATACAGGGCGCTGGACCTTGTATGGGTGGCCTTCTTCTGGTCGCTCGACGACCAGGGCCGTGCTGACTACATGAGTGGTAGCCAAGATATACAGCAAGAGCTCTTCCCCGGGGGTCGGGCCCATGAGAACCGGGGGTGTGACTAGGAATTCCTTGAGGTCGGCCAGGGCCTTGCTTGCCTCAGGGGTCCACTCGAACTTGTCCGCCTTCTTGAGTATCTTGAAGAACGGAAGTCCCTTCTCGCTGAGCTTGCTGATGAACCGGCTCAGGGCCGCCATCATTCCAGTGAGCTTCATGATATCTTTCTTGCACTTTGGCTCCTTGAGGTTGCGTACGGCATCCAGCTTGACTGGGTTTGCCTCGATGCCGCACTGGCTGACCAGGAAGCCCAGGAGCTTTCCTGACGGCACCCCGAACACGCACTTCATGGGGTTGAGCTTCCATCTGAATCGGCGTAAGTTGTTGAAAGTTTCCTGCAAGTCGGCGATGAGGGAGTCGGCATTATACGTCTTGACGATGATGTCATCCATGTAAGCCTCCACGTTGCGGCCGATTTGGCTCTGCAGGCAACCTTGGATGGCCTTCTGGTATGTGGCACCGGCGTTCTTCAACCCGAACGTCATCATTGTAACAATAGATGCCGTGCGGGGTGATGAACGCTGTCTTGTCTTGGTCGGATGTCTTCAAGGCTATCTGGTGATAACCCGAGTAGCAGTCAAGAAAACAGAGGAGTACGCAGCCGGACGTAGAGTCGACGACTTGGTCAATTCGCGGAAGAGGGAAGGGGTCCTTAGGGCAGTAGCGGTTGAGATCCGTGTAGTCAATGCACATTCTCCATTCACCGGATTGCTTCTTTACGACGGGTAGCGGGGGATTCCTCTGGGGAGGGTGACCCCGATCCGATCTGCTATGGGCAGAGCGGTGGCTTGAAGAGCGGGTCGAGTTTGATCGCCCAGATCGGGATCTGGCACGATACGATCGCTCGATCTGCTCCTGGGCTGCTTCCAATTGAGCTCGGGCCCGTTGCACCTCAGGGGTGTCGGGCATGTGTCCCAGCTCGGCGAAAGCGGCGGCGACGTTAGCCTGGGGCGTGCGGAACGGCACCCTGGCAAAGGCTCCATCGAGGTTCTGAGGTCGGACACCACAAGGACCCCGAGGAGGAGGAGGAGGCTGTCTTGCTGGGGCCCCCGGGGGGACCACTCCGGTAGCTGCAGCAGCTACGGGGTCTTCGGCCGCTGCCGGGGGCAGGGCTGCTTCTTCGGCACGGCGGTGGGCTCGAGCAGCGTTTCGCTCCCGTTTGCGATCCCTGGCCAGATCTGTATCTCCATCCTGAGTAACTGAGTCCTCAGAGACGAAGACTTCATGCCCTGGGGGTGTGGCGTAGCTGGAGTCATTGCTCGAGTCGGCCGGGGCCGGCAAGAGCACGCTTGTGGCGACCTGGAACTCGCCGCAGTCTGGAGACTGGGTGGGCTGGGGTGGCATCTCAGATTGGATCTGAGACATATCTTCTCGGAGCCGAGCCAAGTAGGTTGATGAGGCATTGCGGAGTCCTAGCGGGACCGCTTTGCGGGGTCGGCGCAGGGCCTCTTCTGACATGGTGATGCACTCGGCAAGGGTGTCTTGGACACGATTCAACCCGGCGAGGAGCTCAGTCGGGGGCGGGAGTCTCCGGCGAGTACTCAGGCCTGGAGCCTGGTCGCTGATGGAGATTGCATCGAGCCGCTGCTGGAGCGGGGCGATGACTGACGAGGAAGTCGGCGACGAGGTCAGCGCGGAGCTGGTCGGCGCGGAAGCGTCGGGCGTCGTGGTGGAGTCGGAGGTGGTGGTGGTGGCGGAGTGGATTTCAGCAAAGAAGCTGATACCCTCAAGATGCGTGGCGCAGTCCTTGACGGAGTCGGGGAAGATGACAGAGCGACGATCTGCCATCGAGCTAGCTGTAATGCCTCACGATTACCCCTACCTGGCGCGCCAACTGTCGGATCTAATGTCCGGCAGTCCACCCGGGGGTTACCCAGATGGTTGATTTGTAGGCAAAGGGCAATCGCGAGACTAGGGGGCTCGAGGTAACACAGGGACACAGGGATTATACAGGTTCGGGCTACCCAGAGGTATAATACCCTACGTCCTGTGCTCGGGGGTCTTGTATTGATTTGCTCGGCGTGGTTCCGGGGAACGACGGCGAGCTCTTGGTTACAATGGATGAATGGCGTGGAAATCAGATGTCTAAGGGGGTCGACCTAGGCCGACGGCCTAGGGTTTACAAGTCGGTTATTTCTAAATACTGTCCGGCTCAAATCAGGAAACTAATCCAAGTCGGTTACAACATAATTGCCGTGATCTCTGTGCGGGATCTGAGGATATCGCTAAATGCCTTGCTAGTGAAGTCTTCTCCAATCTTATCCATCAAGCCGGGGATCCTCGTGGGCCGGCCTGGGGTCGGCCCACATCCTTGTCAGATGTGGGACCAGGCCGACTGGCTATCCGGTCGGTAGTGGGCCCAGGGGTACCCATATCCCACAGGTACCATGCCTTTGAAGCTTGCTTTAAGCCATAAAGTGCCTTATCCAATTTACAGACATAGTTTGCATACTTTTTATCTTAATACCCAGGAGGTTGATTCATATATATACTTCTTCCTCTAGAACGCCATGGAGAAACGCATTCTGCACATCCAGTTGTCTCAATGCCCAACCATTTGACACTGCAATAGATAATATCAACTGAATTGTAGCTGCTTTCACCACAGGGCTAAATGTGTCTTCATAGTCAATTCTATAATGTTGCTCGAACCCCTTCGCCACAAGACGAGCTTTGTAGCGATCTATCGACCCATCTTTCTTTCTTTTGATCTTGTATACCCACTTGCAATCAATTACATTCCTTCCTCCTTTTGGTGGAACAAGGTGCCATGTGCTATTCTTTTGCAAGGCAAGAAACTCAGAATCCATGGCATTTTTCCAATGCTCATTAGACAAAGCTTCATCAACATTGTTAGGTTCACCAAACGAAGACAAAAGACCATAACGAATTGTACCATCGGTGTACGTTTTAGGTTTTTGAATACCTCCTTGAAGCCAAGTCTTGGGTCATGATGGAGTCTGAATTGCTCCAGATTCCTCAGAGGATGCCGATGGGGCAGGCAGGTCTAGAGATGTCATCGGGGTTGATGCAGCCACACGCGGCGCAGAAGATCCCGGAGAATCCTCGTGGGCAGCCGTCACCGCATCGGATCCCTGTGTTGACGATCTCGTCGGGGCCGTAGTCGTTCGTGGTGCAGAAGATCCCGAAGGAGTTGTCCCCTGGCGCGTGCGGCGGAGCAGGGAGCCGACGGAGCCGCACGTGTCGTCGCGGCGTTGGAGCCAAGCGAATCGTCGATTTGTGCCCGATCCAAGGCCGATTCCCCTGCACCTCAGACTGATCCGGTGGCTGAAACCTCCTCGTGTTCAGCGCCGCGGAAAGGCTGCATAAAATCATGATTTCTTGCACCATTTGTATCCAAATTAGCTAGAAGTTGTTCCAGAATTTCATGATTCTGTTCCTACACATCAGTAACATCATCACAGGGAATATTGTGCACATGGTTATGTAGCTTATCACCTCCTGAATAGGATGGATCGAGTAGAGAGGAAGGGAGAAGGAGGATGTCAGATCTAAGCCGGGCGCCGGCATTTTCATGAAGGCTAGAAAAGGGAAAAATTGTCTCATCAAAGATGACATCTCTGGAGATATATATGCGCCCGGCAGATATATCCAAGCACTTAAAACCCTTGTGGAGGTTGCTATACTCAAGAAAATCACATTGTTTTGAACGAAATTGGAGTTTATGTGCATTATAGGGTCGCAAATTCGGACAACAAGCGCAGCCAAATGTGCGAAGGGATGTATAGTCGACCTCGAGGTTAAGAAGGCGAGCAAGAGGGGTGGAATCTTGAATGACAGAGCTAGGTGTTCGATTAATAAGGTAAGTGGCGGCTAGGAAGGCTTGGTCCCAAAATTTTAATGGCATGGAGGCTTGAGCAAGGAGAGAGAGAGACCAACTTCGACAATGTGTCAATGTTTTCTCTCTGCGGATCCATTCTTGCTGATGGGTGTGAGGACAAGAAATGTGGTGGGAGATGCCTACTTTGGAGAAAATTGAGTTGAGCTTTCCATACTCACCTCCCCAATCAGATTGTATGGCAAGGATTTTTCTACCGAATTGTCTTTCCACAAGTGCTTGGAACTCATGGAATTGTTGGAACACCTCTGACTTATGCTTAAGGAGATAAATCCACGTGAATTTGCTACAATCATCAATAAAACTCACATAGTACTTATTGTTTCCAAAAGAATCACATGCTGGCCCCCATACATCCGAGAAAATCAAAGCTAATGGAAAAGAGGACTGACTAATAGAGACGGGGTAGGGAAGTTGATGACTTTTGCACCGTTGACACGAATCACACACTGAACCTAGTCTAGATTCACTAGAACAAGGTAATTTATTCTTCTGAACTACTTGTTTGACGACATGGTAGGAAGGATACCCAAGGCGACAATGCCACCTCTCCAAGGATGGTTTGGTAGCAGTGGAGGCGCTGAGGGCTTGTTTATTGAGGACGCCAGCACGGAGAAGATAAAGGCCACTTCTACATGTTCCTTCCACCAGAGTTTTCTTCGTGATTCGGTCCTTTATAGAAAAGAAGTCAGGGTGAAATTACAAATAGGCATTGTTGTCAGAGGTTAAGCGATGAACAGATATGAGATTCTTTTTGGCAGCAGGAACATGTAAGACATTGCTTAGAACGAGATTGCATTCAGGAGTATGACAAATTACACGACCAACATGCTCAATATTCATACCTGCTCCGTTTGTTGTATGGACTTGATCTCCTCCATTGTACCGCTCACAAACCACCATCTTGTCGAGTTCTCCTGTGATGTGGTCTGTAGCTCCGATGTCAGTGTACCAATTGGTATCTACACTGTAGCTACTGCTTCCTTCGGCGACGTTGGCGCTCTTTTCTTCTGGGGCGACGTACTTCTCGTCGAACCTGTGTCAGCACTCAACCGCCGAGTGTCCCTCCTTCTTGCACACCTGGCATTTTACCTTGAATTTGCCACCATTGCTGAAGTTTCCACGGTCACCATTGCCGCGTCCACGAGCGGCGATGTTGGCAGACGAAGCAGTGGTGCCGTGCAGCAGGTCGAGGCATTGTTCAAAGAAGAGCAGCTGCGTATACAGCTCGTTGATGGAGATCGGTTCTGACCGCGCGAGGATGGCCGACACGGTGGAGTTATACTCCAGATCTAGCCTGGTCACAATATATGACACGAGCTCTTCATCATCAAGGGGCTTGCCTGCCACGGCCATATCATCTGCAAGGGTGCGCATGCGTCCGACATAGTCGGCCGTGGGCATGGCGCCTTTCTTGGTGGTGGCGAGGGCGATGCTTGTGTTGACGGCACGCGCCCGAGTTTGAGATGCGAACATCTCCTCTAGCACGCTCCAGAGTCCGGCAGCAATGGTGAACGTCGCAACCTGAGCAAGCACATCTCGTGACAGGGATGGCAACAAGGTAACTGAATACCTGCTGGTCTCAGATTAGACATATTTCATGCGCCGGATTTGGGATCTTCTCCTTGCCGTCTTGTCCACCGTTGGTCTTCAGCGGTGGTTCGGCGAGGGTGCCGTCGATGTAGCCCATAAGCTGTGCTCCTCGAATGGCAGGGAGCACTTGCACTTTCCAAAGTGCAAAGTTGGACTTCATGAGCTTCTCTGTCACCGGGTGGCCGATGGCGGAGAGAAGATCTACGCCAGTGGAGGAGCTCGACATTTTGCGTGGACGTGTTTAGAGGATGGCTCTGATTATCATGAAAGAATTTGGGAAGCGTTGAACCTCCCTTGACAGGCCGCACCTTTGTTATATAGGCAGATAATAGCTCTCTGCGTGGCTTACAGAATCAACCGATTGGGTTGTTGAGATATCTCTAACTTATCTACAGATTACATGGATTACAACAACAAAACTGATCTATGCATGATATTAACAACCCTGACCCATTGACCATTGATGCGTACAAGATATATTTATCAACTAACAGAACCTGCGAGCCATTGGCGTGCCGTGCATTAGGTGGGCTCCAAGGTGGCCTCTCCGTTGCCGACAGCTTGCGAGGGCATCATATGCGTCGTTGTTGTGTCTCCAATCCTCGTCCATGGCGCTGAGCGATGGTGTACAGGGAAAATAGAAATCGGCGGAGGAAATTATTCCCGTCAACATCAAGTAAAACTAAGGGGATAAATATAGGGTTATTTTCATAAAACTGATCAGCCTCGCCATGTCACATAGCCAACGTGTCAACAAATCAGTCCATTAAACGTATTTGGACCGTATGTGATTGTACATGACAACTTGACATGTCCGATGGCACATTTTGCGACTTGTTAGACTAAAATGATACAACATTACAAATTGTTATATGGTGGATGCAATTTACACTTAAAAAATAGTACTCCAGTAGTACCCCTTTAATTATATTTCCCTTTTCTCAATAATTATTAGGACAACCCAATAATCCACCCCAACTCTTCTCAAATAGAAGGGGTGTTGTGACTCTCTCAATATAATAGTTGGATTGAAAGAAGATTATTGGAGAACTGCAAAAACAACTCTCCTAATAATCGTGAAAGAGTTATTGAGACATTTTGTTAACTAGTTATTGAAAAATATTTATTGGAGGATTGCTGTAGATGCTCATCTTGTAATTTAGAAGATAGAAGTACAAAACTTACCAGCATTTTTCCCTTAGATTGTAATTTGGTAGCTTAAGCATGAGACCTTATTATAGACACAAAACTCATAGATAGTAGCTGATTTCTTTCGAGGTCACTTCGCTGTTTAGATAGTAGCTGATGCATGGTCCTTGAGGTGGCGGCTGGTGTTGGCTAGATTCGCTCTTGCATGGCAAATCAAAGCGGAGGTGACCAGATTCTTCGTTGCCGATTCGCTGGAGAAGACCGCCGGGGAGCGACGACAAGATTAGTATGTTTCATTCCCTACTCAACGATGACCGGAGATAGGAGATCGACGCTCATGATGGCTACAAGTGACCTCAATAGATTTTGGACTAGGCGGTCTTTAGTACTGATTTTCATGTACTAAAGTTTTTTAAGATATTTTCTTAGATGTTTGTAATAAACAAGGCAGTGTGCAGTCATGTAGAGACCGGAAGGCTGTGTGTGTTACTGCAGAGACCGGAATATAATTTCATTTTGTTGGCAATCAAAATTGGCACAAGACAGCAAAGGCAGGAAGAACCGGTGGAACCGGGTTCTCAAACCGGTGGAACAGGTTTAGGTCACTATTGCCCGTCTGACAGAGCAGACCGGTGGAACCGGTTTGGGAACCGGTGGAACCGGTTTTCCCCGAGTCCTAGTAGGTTTGGACTCTTTTTGTAGATCAAGTTGTAATAGGACTTTCCTTGCGGGGTACGACCTCCCCACCCTATAAATATGAAGGGTCACGGCCGATTGAGTATCATCCAATCGATCAAAACATTTATTACCTTTACTTTTTTGTCATCTCCAAACCCTAGCTTTTCCAACCCTAATTCTGTTCGTTCTTCATCTCTACGGCGTTTGACGGCTCTCTGAGTGGCCTGCCGATCTCAGAGAAACCCTAGACGCGCCTGCCCTGACGGGGTCCCTCCCGGGCCGGCGATCTTAGGTCTACGCAGTAGTTCCTGAAGAACCGGTTTCACCGGATCCTCAAACCGGTTTCACCGGTTTTGTCTGGGCCTGCTGCAGTTGCTCGATCCGTTGCGGATCCACGTGTGCTAGCGCAAGTTTGGTGTGTTGGCCGTGAAAGGCGTCAACACATTTTTGGCGATTCCGCTGGGGAATTTGAAAATCTTGGTTTTAATAACCGATTTATTAAACCCTAGCCAGATGGGATCTATCTCAGATTTGGACAAGAAGAACATCGTTGTTCCCTCTATGGAGGAGATCAGCGAGGAGGAACGCCAGAAGTTCAATGCAGCCCAAGAATTCTTCAAGAGTCAATTCCTGATGGGGCTGAAGAAGGATCGTCACGGCAAGGTGACAAGAACTCAAGAATTCATGATGCCGGCGTTCATGATGAAGGATTAAAAGGTGGAAGAAATCCCTCCGGTAACTGCACATCCACTTGAACCTTCTACTTCTAATCCTGATGATAAGCTTGGTGCTGCACTTTTACATACCGACGAAGTAGTAAGCTCCCTTATGGACAGGATAGATAAAATTGAAAAAGACAGTTTGGTAGAATCGTCTTACTATTCACAAAACATACAACCTATGCAACATGAGAATATGCATGCTAGTGTGTCGGCTACACCAGGAAAAACACCTAAAAACCCTTTATATGGTATGGCGGCTAATTTTTATCCAGGACAGGTACCGCCGCCAACACATATTTCGCTAGCCCTGGCGAAACCGGTTTCACCGGTTCCAGAAACCGGTGGAACCGGTTCTGCTGCTCAGGCTGCGCAGCAGCTAGTACCACACACTACACCCCCTCTTTCGGTAGTTCCTAACCGAAATACAGAGGTGGTTAATGGGTCTGCTTATATTAGAACACGTGCTTATACATCACCCCTATACCTAATCAAAACACTAGTTCTAGCGGGATTCCTAATGATGTATATGACCAATATTTGCGGCAAAGTTCTACTTGCATGCCTCATGTTGCTCAAGTTCAAAGTACAGCCACAGAGCAATCTGATCTAGCTCGTTCAAATTTATATGCTGAATTTTATAAGATGAAGGACGAGTTAGCCAGTATGATGCAGGATAAAGCTTGACATTGATATGGGTAATTCTAGATTATATCAAAAACCATATTCCAATAATTGGCGTGTTCCTGATTTCGTAAAATTTAATGGTGATGATAACAAGACCATTTGGGAACACATTAGCCAATATATTGCTCAACTAGGGGAAGCTAGTTCTAATGATGCTTTAAAAGTTCGCTTGTTTTCATTGTCTTTAACTAGAACTACTTTTTCTTGGTTTTCTTCATTAACTCCTGGCTCAATTAATTCATGGAATCAATTAGAGCAAAAATTTCATGATCATTTTTATAGTGGGAGTACTCAATTGAAATTGACAGATTTGACATCGGTTAAGCAACAAAGAGATGAATCTATTATTGATTATTTTAAACAATTTAAAGAAACTAAAAACCGATGTTTTAATTTGTCACTTTCTGAAAGGGATCTTACTGATGTTGCCTTTAATGGTTTAAGATCCTCTATTAAAGAAAAGATAGAAAGGCTTTGAACACTTTTCGGTTAATCAAGTACAAGTAAGAGCTTTAGCTACTGAAAACCGAATTAAAAATAACAAAGATACATATAAGACTCATTGTTCTAATGTTCATGTTGTTACTTATGATTCTAGTAGTTCGGACGATGATGAAGATGTGTATGTTGCTGAACTTGTATGGCCTTCTAATAATAAATCGTACACTTATCCATGTCTTAAGCCAATTCAAAAGAATCGGAAAGAAGAAGTGCGATTTACTTTTGATGTTTCCAAGTGTGATCGTATTTTTGATGAATTGTTAAAGAATGGAAACATTAAAATGTCTCATACTATTCCTCCACTTGAAGAACTCAAAAGGCGGGCATATTGCAAGTTACATAATTCTTTTTCGCATGCTACTAATGATTGCAATGTTTTCCGTCGACAGGTGCAATCGGCCTTAAATGAAGGACGTTTGACACTACATGAGATGCAGGTGGATAAGGAACATTTCCCTGTCAACGCCCTTGAGATGCAACCTCCTAAAGTTCTGATTCGGCCGCATCAAGTCGAATCAACTAAAGGAAAAAATATTGTTGTGGGTGATGAGAAGCCAAAACCCGAAAATCTGAAGGGAAAATCAATTATCAGGGAAGTGGTGTGTGAGAAGACCCCCAATGGCAGGGAGACTTTCAAAATTACTGCAAGAGTCACGGATCTCGGGGGGCAAGGATCGTCAAAGAGACAGTTTGAGCCCGTACAGGACAAACCGGTCCCACCGGTTCCAGAAACCGGTTTAACCGGTTCTAGTCAGGGGCGCCCGAAGATGTTGAAGCCTAAGCGTCCAGAGATTGGAACCTGGAAAGTCAATGTGGCCAAGGATCAGGGCAAAGTTGCAAAGCCAAAAGTGACCTATGATCAGTTGTTTTTCAAATATGCAAATCAAAGGCCAGTTGATGAGAATTGGCCGGCAAAAAAGAGGAAAAGGTCACCCATGCGTCAAGAGAAGCCAATTTCGCCTCCAAGGGCGAATAACAGGTGGAAGGGTGATGGTGCAGGTTCTTGTTCTCAACAAGACCAATATCAAGACATGCCATGGATGCCTCCATATTATAATTATCAATATCCGGCATGGGATCACAATGGAATGAATGTGCCTTATTACCCTATGCAGCATCCTCCTTCCAGGATGGGGTAACAATAGAGTTCCAGTGCATGAGAGGTTGGTAGATAACCGTTTGGCTCCTCGTCGATCAGGTTGGGATGTGCCAGCTCAAACCGGTGGAACCGGTTTCCTCAGAAGAGGCAACCTTCTCCTCCCAAGCAAGTCTATCAGCCTAAGAAGATGGAGGAAGTTGTCCAGAAGATGAAAATCGACCAAGAGAGGACTACTGCTGCTGATATCATTCAGATTGGTGATTTCTAGGTGAATTTGAAGGATGGTGACAAGATGCCAATGGTGATTGGTGGTGAAGCTAAGCCATCTGTGCAGGAGGAAGTTGCTGCAGTGCCTGATGAGGGTAAGAAGGTTGAAATTGATAAAGCTAAATACCTCATGCCTAGATGGTGTCCTCCAGGTTTGACACGCACACAAAGAGGAACTTGCAGCGGCTTCACTTTCAGGAACAGAAAGAGAAGGAACTGGAGAAGCAGAGGGAGGAGCACTTTAACAAATACAGGCCTATGATTCCTCCAGGCAAGGAGTGGAAGAAAGCTAAAGAAAAAGTTGAAGCTCCAGAGCAAAATCCGGTGGAACCAGATTCCAGACCGGTGGAACCGGTTCTACCCTCTTCGGCTTCAGCTGCTGCGTTAGAACCGGTGGAACCGGTTTCTGCTGATCTAGGATCATCTCGTATTGCCTCTGAAATTTCTGTTACTTCCACATTTGATCAGAGGTTGTCATCGGATTCCCAGAATGAGGACGATGAACAGCTAGTTGATTATGGGTCGTCACCTGAACATATGAATGTTGATGCGAATGTGGTGCACCTATCTTCGGATTATTACATTATTCCGGAGGATGAGATTGCTCATTTAGATTTTGGCCCGAAAGAAGCTATATTTAAAAGGCCAAAGGATTCTGAAAATCACTTGAAGGTGTTGTATATGAATGGACATATTAATGGGAAGCCGATTTCAAGGATGCTTGTTGATACCGGGGCAATTATCAATTTGATGCCCTATGCCCTATTCAAGAAGCTTGGTGGACTAGATGATGAGCTGATCAAGACCAACATGACTATCAGCGGTGTGGGAGGAGGCGAGCCTATGAGTGCTAAGGGCGTTGCTTCTATGGAGCTCACCGTTGGGAGCAAGGCGTTGGCTACCGCTTTCTTCGTCGCCGAGACCCAAGGTAACTTCAATTTAATATTGGGTCGTGATTGGATTCATGCAAATAGATGTGTACCTTCTAGTTTGCATCAGTTTCTTATTCAATGGGTAGACGAAGATATTGAGGTTGTGCATGGAGACACATCGGCTTGTGTTGCAGTGGCTGATGGTTCTACCATGTCTATGCACGATCATGTTAAGTGCTTAATAGGGTTAGATATTTCTGATTATGAGATGATCAGTTGCACTAGAGATGGCTTTGTGCCTGCTGTTCTAAAGCCGGTTGAGTATCGGCTAAACCATTTGATTTGAATTAATGAATAGTTCAGAATGGTTGCAGCAGAGACTTGAGCACTATCGAGCACAAAAGAACGATATGTGTGAGGCCATTGAAGATTTTGATGACATGAGTAAATTAGGGCAAGGCTTTACATCGGCTGATCCTTTAGAGGAGATTGACATTGGTGATGGCACTGTACCTAGGCCGACGTTTGTAAACAAAAATTTGAAGGCTGATTATAAAGCTGAATTAATCGAGCTGTTGAAAGAGTATGTTGATTGCTTTGCATGGAATTATCAAGAGATGCCTGGTTTAAGCCGCGAGTTAGTTGAACATCGGATGCCTATTAAGCCAGGTTTTAGGCCTTTTAAACAAACTGCTAGGCGTTTCAATCCTAATATGTATGGCCGAATTAAAGAAGAAATTAATCGGTTGTTGGATGCAAATTTTATTAGGCCTTGTTGCTATGCTGAATGGTTATCTAATATCGTGCCGGTAGAGAAAAAGGATTCTGGTAAGCTCAGAGTTTGTATTGATTTTAAAATCTTAATAGAGCTACTCCTAAAGATGAATATCCTATGCCTATAGCCGACATGCTTATTAATGATGCTTCTGGACATAAAGTTATTAGTTTTCTTGATGGTAATGCTGGTTACAATCAAATATTCATGGCCGAAGAGGATATTTCTAAAACGGCTATTATATGTCCAGGTTTTGTTGGTTTATTTGAGTGGGTAGTCATGACCTTTGGTTTAAAAAATACTGGTGCTACTTACCAAAGGGCAATGAATTTAATTTTTCATGACTTACTTGGATTGATCATAGAAGTTTATATCGATGATATTGTTGTTAAATCGGCTGGTTTAAATCCTCATTTAGCTGATTTAAGACTTGCTTTTGAGAGAATGCATCGATATGGATTAAAGATGAATCCACTTAAATGTGCATTTGGTGTGTCGGCTGGAAAGTTTTTAGGATTTATTATTCATGAGAAAGGCATAGAGATAGATCCTAAGAAAATTGATATTATTAAGAAGATCAAAGCTCCTACATGCAAGAAAGATTTGAAGAAATTCCTAGGCAAGGTGAATTACTTGAGAAGGTTTATTTGTAATTTGTCTGGGAAAGTCAATGCTTTTACTCCTATTCTTCGGTTAAAAGATGAAGCCGAATTTACTTGGGGGCAAAACAGCAAGAAGCCTTTGAGAAGATCAAATATTACTTGTCTTCGCCGCCGGTCATGAAAGCTCCTAAGAGAGGAATTCCATTTAAATTATATGTGGCTGCTGAAAATCAAGTAATTGGCGCTGTTTTAACTCAAGAAACCGAAGGGAAGGAACACATTATTACCTATGCAAGTCGTCGATTATTGGATGCCGAGACGAGGTATATATTTATTGAAAAGCTTTGCTTATCTTTGTATTATGCTTGTACCAAGATGAGGCATTATTTGTTATCTAATACTTGCATAGTGGCTTGTCAAACCGATATTATTAAATACATGTTGCATAGACCAATTTTAAGTGGTAGAATTGGTAAATAGGCTTATGCTCTTATTGAATATGATTTGGCTTGTGAACCTTTAAAATCAATGAAAGGCCAAATTGTTGCTGATTTTATTGTTGAGCATAGCATTAATGATAATGATCTAGATATCGGTTATATTACTTTTACCCATGGAAGTTGCATTTTGATGGATCGGTTTGTAAGAGCGGTTGTGGCATTGGTATTGTTTTTATATCACCAAGTGGTGCTGAATTTGAAGCTCTTAACCGATTATAAAATGATTGTACTAATAATCAAGCCGAATATGAAGCTTTATTATTCGGACTAGAGATTTTGCATGACATAGGGGTAAAACATGTAGAAGCATTTGGTGATTCTCTGCTGGTTGTACAGCAAGTTAATAAAGTATACCAATGCTTTGATGGATTTTTAAATGCATATCTTGATAAGTGCTTGGACATAATTGCTCAATTTGATGAATTCTCTATATATCATGTTTCAAGAGATGAGAATCCAAGGGCGAATGCTCTGGCTCAGCAAGCGTCTGGTTATGATGTTCAGAAAAGAAATTTTTATGAAAGAAAGCCAACACTTTGCATAGCCGAGTTTTCTGCCCAGGAAGAACCGGTTTCACTGGATTTAGAAACCGGTGTCACCGGAAATTCCGGTAAAACCGCTTCCAGAAG
>CM014277.1:49291257-49330830 GCA_004135705.1 Alloteropsis semialata | reverse complement strand
ATATGGCCACGGGCAATCCTATCTCTCATCTATAATGCCTATATAATAAAATGAATTTTCTCTAGAGTAAAATTTGAATCGTAGCATTGTGCACATCTATCCTCTTATTTTCTCTCACCATATATAATGAATTATCCACAAAGACCACTGATTCACTCTTAATGCGGTGTGACTATCTATAATGCATAGTAGCACCTGAATAAGACGACATGTAACGAGGGCCGTGCTTGGGCCGGCACGGCACGAAGGCAGGCCGCCGTGCCATGGGCCGTGCTTGTGCCTAACCAAAGGCTCACCGTGCTGACACGGCACGACACGATGTGCCTAGCGTGCCTAAAACTTTAGGCCCGAAGCGGCACGAGGCACGAGAGGGCCGGGCCGGGCCGGCCCAAGTCCCAGCTCTAGTCTGGACCGCCGTGACAGGCGGTGGCGACGAGCCGACGACGCGCTCACGCGCATGTGGTATCTGACGCGGCTAGTGTAAGCGAAGAAGTTACCGCCGGGCGCCATGGCGCGGCCGCCGGCGAGGAAGGAGCCAGTTCCCGCGGCCAACACCGACAACCACGCGCAGGTCGACGCAGCGCAAGTTGTCCCCGCACGCAAGTTGGACACCGGTACGGCGTGTACTCCCTGGCGCCGCCGTCCGACAGGAGGTCACAGGAGGTCTCCGCCGACCCGCGTTCTGGATCATCACGAACCCACGGTTTCCCTCGGCGGTCGCACTGCCTCTTGCCGCCGGCTCCCCACGCGGTGGCGACGGCGGATGGCGGGAGAGACGTGCCCGATCGAGGCCACAAGCCCACAAGCACGGTGGTCACGACGGCGGCTCGGATGCGGCTGTTGCCGCCGTCGCTGGAGCTCCGAATAGGATCGGAGGACAAACACTACGACGTTCGTCGACGCAGCTGCACGAGCACGACGACGATGCCATAACAAGGAGACGACGTCATCGCTGATTTCCACTTTCATTCGGCGTGAAGGAACAGAGCTCTGTTCTTTTTTCAGCCCCTGTTTCGATACGTGCTTGCTCTGTTTTGCAGAGAGATAGCAGAAGGAACAGAGCAAGTTGTGTCTTTGTTTGAAACAATACTGAGACTAACATCCTCTGCTCTTCCGTGTTGGCGGCCATGCCATGTTTAAGTTTAACGTGGTGAAGCACAGAGATCCTTGCGACTCATCCCGCTGATTGTAAACTGAAAGGTCAAACTTTAAGTTATTTTCATTATTCTAAAAACTACACTTTGTTTTAGTTTCCGACAAGTTAAACTTATTTGACTTTAACTATGGTTATATAAAAATAAAGTTATATGTATACTGTCTAATAAATACACTGACATATTTTCGGTATGGAGAGAGTAAAATAAAATGTTTGATATTATAAATGTTGTTGTATTTGTCATATGAAATTTTGTCAAATTTAGACTAATTTGACTTATGACATATACGACAAAACTAGAACTACCTACATTTTGAAATTGAGCAAGTATAAATTTAACTTTTTAACATGAGGCCAATACCAATTTATCAAAATACAAGTACCTCAGTTTTGAGTAACATAATGTTGAACTACATTTCTGTGATGACCCTAAGATAATTTGTTGGGCACTTGTGGGCCTTTGGTCTATACTATTAGGGTTTTTTGATTAATAAAGAAGATGATGGAATGTTGATCTTTTTGGCATCCATACAAACAAACAATGATCATTCACGTAAGATACAAGCAGCTAGGTGTCACGAGTTCCTATTGAACTTGGCCAATACATCCTCAGCACTGTGGACTAAGCCACCAGCGACAAGAGATAGTGAGTACAGTGAAGGTGGTAGGAGATGGCGCACTATGGGCACGAGGTGGGAGAGGGTTTATCGATGTGAGGGGACCATTGCCCCCACCCCTTTATTCGTTTGTCCCTAATTGTGTACACTCTCAACTAACAACTAATGAACAAATATATTAGAACCACAAGATAAAAAGACAGGGGCTAAGCCATTGCCATTGCTCCACGTCGTGTTTGATGTCTAATACAGTAATACCTTATCAACTGACTAAATGATATGAGCGAATGAGGTAGAGCGAGATCAAGGTCTGTGAGATTTTGTGAAACATGGTTGCCTAGCTTGGCTCACCACAGTTACGTGTTAATATATAGGGAACAACCTCAACAGATTACAAGAGATTGTTACACGGTCGTTGCACCCGTGATGAAACACAAAGAGAAAAAAAATGCTGAAATATGCTAATTGCTGATTAATTTATACATGTAAAAAGACCGCACAGTTTCTGTTTTGACCATTGCGCCATACCATAACGATCGGAAGATAGACGCCCTCGTTGGTTCTCCGTTCGACATGCATTGCTCTGTTCCTACCTTTCCTCTTTTGTGATGCGCAGATGCTCTGTTCTGAACAAGGGTAGTAGCAGAGGAAACAGAGTAATTTGTCTGCACTCTCGTGTTGGGGCCGAGCAGCCGAGCAAACAGAGGTCTGAGCCTCTGAGGTGGCCGCCGAATGACCGATGTCCTCTGTGACAAGGACACGCTTACAGTCCTAGAATTTGTCCTAATCTTTCACGGTACCAATAGCAATAAGGGTAGCAATTAGCAATTTATATTATAGCACTGGAATAATACTAGATCTTCTGTCGGCCAGCAGCTATTAATCCACAACAAAATCAAAGCAGCAGATGAATCCTTACGACTAATCAAACTGAGTTTATCCTCCCAACCAATCACGGGGCAGCAGTAATATATGAGCAAGAAACAAGTTTGCAGTAGTTGGATTCACGTAAGGATTAAAATCAACCAATCACCAAGCCAAATTGATAGCAGTATAACTCATCAGACAAGGTAAACCCGCTTGATTAATCACCAACACAAGCAATAGCACTGATAGAGGGGACTGGCTTACAGTAGATGCAATCCAAAACCCTAGGAGAAACTTCCACCCGCAGCCACGATGAACCACGATCAGAAGAATGGAACCCCGATAGGAATCCAAGGCGTGCCCTAGCAGCAGGGGCTCGATCACGCACTCCACACAATCCGACGATGGATCGGCAAGGTAGATGAGAGGGAGTCGCCTCTCAGTTCTTTGGAGGAGAAACTCTCGACCAAATCAAAACTCACGAATAAAAATCCAATCTCCCATACAAGGGCGCAGGCCCTAGGCTATATGGCTCGCAGGCCAGCCTCTATTCCGACTCTCGTCCATGACTCAAAACTGACTCAGACTCAACATGACCCGACAATCATTTCGACAAATGCGACTCGTGAAAAACTAATCTGACTATTGGAGCCAGATCCGTTGGATGGTTTATCAAATAAGCTTTCCAACGAGTATTTATTCAACCCATTCCGACTCCGTATGCCCCAGTTATGGTATTTTTACTCCGCACATGCCTGGCTGAAACTTAAGTCCGAACTGATTTGGAATTTCCATACCTTGTGATTCTGTGATTGGGTGGACTTGAGGCCGTGTAGAACCTGAAAGGAAAATATTCCGCATCTTTGGAAAGTCCTGTAGCAACTGAATATGATCTTACATTCCTCAAGTGTCACAACCATTGATCCGATTGTAACACAAGGCTTAGTTTCTCTATTCTTTTCATCCTTCACTGTATCGTCATGTTTCACGTCAAAACAATATTCACCGAGCTGCACAGAACAACTTTGCTTGGCATTACCAGTAGCTAATATATTTGAAACCTTCAACCCCTTTTCAGAACTAATGGGTGAATTAACTTGAGGAGCCATGGGCTCATCATCCTGTTCCCCTTGAAAGAAAGCCGTCCTCGGCTTTGAGATACTTTCAACCGCACCATTTGTATGGAGATCACAAAATTCAGATATAATATTCCTGCTCTCCATCCCATTGTTTTTCTTCACAAAATCTGAAACATAGACAAACAATAGCATTGTTTTTCTTCACAAAATCTGAAACATAGACAAACAATGGCTTCCGACATATTTGAATGGAAGAGTTTTTCATAATACCACCTTCCGACATATTTGAATCATTGCATTTCTTTCGATCCTTTTCCTTCTTGCGCAAGTCAACTCCTTTGAACATGGCATTGTACCACTAGATAAACTATCTTTGGCCTCAAAAGTAGGAAGGGAACCAAACTGAACACATAACTTGTCATTTTCTTTTGATAACTGCTCAGCAGCACTAATAGTAATTATTTGATTTGTCTTGGGCTCTAAAATTTCCTTGCATGTAATTTCAGGTTCATGAGCAGATCTTATCTCGCCATCTTTAAAAATTCCAGCTGTATTTTTACAAGTCTCGCCAAAGCTCTTCGAACTAGTAACATGAGAACATAGTCACTCTGACACCGGCTTATAACAATATGTAGCAGATGCAAGAATATTTCAACAGTTTTTTATTTCAAGTCGATCATTCCATGCCACTTATCTGAATGGGTCAATCCGACGCGCTTTCTTCAACCTCTAGCACAAGCGCTCGACCTCTTTTCATCCAGGTATTGAGCTAGATTGGCTCGACGTGTTAAAAGCATGTGTTAGCTATTAGATTAAACTCGTGAGCTCAATGGTCAAATCTGCTACTCCCTCCTTTTCAAAATACTATTTATTCTGGCTTTTTCTAGATTCGTTGATTTTGGTATGTATCTAGACATACGCTATGTCTAGATACGTAGCAAAATCAACGAATATAGAAAACTCAAAATGAATAGTATTTTGGAACGAAGAGATTACTTGTTTACTCATGCATAAGTTTAATTTTTTTAAATACCACAAATATTCTGATTTCATCCCAAGGTCCAAGTAGAGGGATTATTTCATACTACCTCCGTTACTGAATAGATGACGTTTCGGAAAGTATAACTGTATTGGGAATGAACTGAAGTGTTTGATCAGAACGTCACATAAAAAAGAACGGAGGTAGTATATGTCACAATGCCAGGCATAAGCTATTTATAAAAACTTTAAATATGAACCGTGGATAAAAAGCTAAATCATATAAGTAGGCACTTATGGAAGTTCTGTTCTTCGCTCTGCTTAATATCATCATCTCGAACCAACTACCAAGTGAACTTTAAGTTAGTCACGTTTTTCTTTTATTTTTTTTGTGCATGTTTTTTTTGTTCAAGGAGTCATAGTATGCGGAGGATGCCTGCTTCTTCTAACAATAAGTCAGTCAGCCCATTAGTTTTTTTTTTTAAAAGCCTCCCATCTCGATATAGCTGTTGAATAAACCTACAGCTAAAGTACTAAACTAAACTCAGAGATCAGACGATCTTCATGAGATCCACCGGGTCCAAGACTTCATAGGTGATGGACATGCCGCAATCGGCAATGCATTTGTGGCTCCACGCAAAAGAGGCTGCAGAGATTACTTACGCGGAAAGACCTCGGTGGAAATCGTGAGTCAAGCACAATCTGGAATCATGATCGGCGCTCCACCTAGAGCGATTAACCCCCCCTGCTACACCTCGTTCCCCCACATCAGTCCACTAGTTCATCAAACAAAACTTATTCGAGAATAAGAAATATTTAGAATAAATGCCATGGAACAAAATAAAATGAAGAAAATTGACTTATTTGCATTAAAAATAAAAAAATATCTGTGAAAAAATAGAGAAAAATGTTTAATAGACGACCGAAAGGAATGTAGTTCTAGATTTGAACTGAGTCAAACTTGCTTATGTTTGACTAAGTTTATAAATTTTTATTATTTTTATTACTGCAAATATGCATACTATGAAAATATATTTTATGATAAATCTTTTTACTTTTATTTTTTACCATTAAATAATTTTATTTTTTGCAAACGTTTGATCAAAGTTGAGATGAATTGACTTCTTGAAAAGCGAGAATTGTATTTTTTAATACTAGGGGAGTAGTCGAAATCTTGGCAAGAACCTAAACTTCTTTTTCCATAAGTTTTTGTAAAATAAAGCAACCACAGCTGCTATTTTTCATTAAACAAAAGCAACGAATTCTCATATATCTCCATTAAACACCAACATAGAGTGAATATTAACACACACGGTAATTAACACAATACTCGTATACTAGTATAAACCCAGTGCAATTTAAGCATAAAAGCACCCTGCATTATATATATGTATGTATAGCACCCATGTCTGTCCCAACTCCCGGAACTCCTCATCACCGGCCATTCCAAGCACTCTATGGATTTCCACCTCCAATGGTTGCAGAAGTAATCCTAGCTGATTGCCCTGATGATAATGCAAGACAGATACTTCAAAACAGACAGCTAGCAGCTCAAATCATCAAGGACAATTTGACCAAAGCTCAGGCAAGAATTAAACATCAAGCAGATAAACATAGAACTGAAAGGGAATTTGCCATTGGGGACATGGTATATTTTAAAATACAACCATACAGGCATACTTCACTCAGCTTACATAATTCTCTTAAGCTTCACTCTAAGTACTATGGCCCTTTCAGAGTTTTGGTGAAGATTGGAAGGACTGCTTATAAATTGCTGCTGCCAGATCATTGCCATCTCCATCCAGTTTTCCATGTGAGCCAACTCAAAAAACATATTGGTATGAAAGTTGTAGTATCTCCAGAGTTACCATTAATTGATGACAAAGGCAACATCAAAGTAGCTCCAGTGGAAATTGTTGAAAAGCGCCTCATTCCAAGGAACAATGAACCAGTGGTTCAATGGCTCATCAAGTGGATGAATTTACCAGATTCGGAAGCTACTTGGGAAGATGCTTCTTTCATTCGCAAGGTGTTCCCAGATTTCAATCCTTGAGGACAAGGATCTCAAGGGGGGGGTATTGTCAGGCAATGCAATGGCGTTTCAGTCTGTCAGTAAGCGTTCAGTCCATCAGTAAACGTATGGAGAAGACAACAGTAGAACCAGCAGCTAAGGGAACGGTTCGTCGACTTCAGCATCTTCGTTGATTCAGCATCCAACGTCGCTCCTTCTTTAAGTTACCGTCTAGTACTTGCTTTTTAGATGGTAAACAGTTATTAGTAGTAATCGTCTGGTAAAAGGAAAAACACCGGCCTATACAAAGGCTCGGGCTTGTATCGGAAGAACTCATGAACTAAAAAGGGGTAAACCCTAAGTAGTAGTAGAGTAGCTGTAGATCTCGCTTCCTTGGCAATGATTTGTAAGTTGGCTACACTGAATCCGCCGATTGCAATATTACAGCTGCTACTGCTACTGAATTTTTCCCCTTTCTGTTCTTGCCGTGATCTTCGATTTGCTTGCTGTCCTTCGCAATTCCTCCCTTTCCCTTGCCGGATCCTCACAGTTGGATTGCGCTCCGGCAGTCTGAAACACCCATTCCATTGAGCCATATCAGAGTAGCACAGTATTATTTTGTCAGTGAAAAATGTTGAGCTACCGTACTCTCAAGGTATAAGTTCTGAATCTAAAAGCAGTAACACGGCCTCGTTTACTAAAAGTAAAATAAAAGGAAGAGTGGTGGTTTGAACTGATTAGGTAGAGATGATAGAGAGCAATCACCGATGGGATTCACGGGGGATGGTGCAGGAGCAGGACTCCACGACACCTACACACAACATCAGCCAATTTCATCAGAGTTCTTCAGATCGAGGGATGGCTCGATCTGTTTGTTGGGATGCGTCTGCTGGCCCTGGATGCTCGCTTGCCCTCAGTAATGGATAGCTGCAGCAAATTTGATTTTTTTATATTGTTACACCACTTGATTAATTTCTCTCCAGCGTGCGTCTTTGTTTTTTTAATTTAGCTTACCTTGCCATGACAATGTATATTGTTTTGATCAAAGTTTCAATTCATTTATTTCCATTGGCTAAACTGAAAATTAAACCTCTTGGCTAGTTTGTAGTTTCAATTCATTTGTTTCGAGCTCTGCCCCTCTTTCTAGATTGATTATTACTAGCCTGCAAGCGTGTAGGTACAATAATTTTGTGGCATTGTTAATGCTGCTGCTAGCTTGTAAAATTTTCCCACCTAATGTCACTCTAGTTAAAAGGTACTAAGACATGTTGCAGCCCACTCCCAGTATCACACACAGCAAAGTTAGACTTGTGTGGCTTGGTGCAACTAGGCTGAGTAGAGGTTAGGTTTTGGCCAAACTGATGAATCCATAGATAATCAAAATTTCCTGTACCATTTCATGAATTAGAGCAATGATAGTTGAGTTGATCTAAAAAAAAGCAATGATAGTTGAGTTGATGGATGTCTTTGAACCAATTGCACTCTCTTTCAGCCTGCCTGGGACGATATTGGTTCAGTTTTTTCAAACCAATTACACATTCCTCCATGAAGAATTGCAGATGGACTTGGATATGTCCTTCTTATATCCGGCACAACTTATATTAGCTTAGATGTACATACAGGGTCCGCAGACATCATGGATAAGTATTATATTATATTTTCTTATTGGAGGCTTGAGTTCAGTTGAGTTATTTAAAAATCTTGAGGTGTAAGCTGGTATTTGTTATTTCTTTGGCGCATTTATATATGCACATACTGAGGCAAATGTTGGTTGTTGCTGTGTAAGTTCAGTACTTGTGGTGATACAGTTGTGAGTTCATACTGAGGCAAATGAGATGCTGCTACCGCAGCAAATATATCTGTCATAGTTATGAATTCAGAGTTCTAATTTTAGTCTTGCAGTAGCAACTCAGGATTTATATTGGCTCATTGATGTTTGTTGCAAGTTGTAGATTGTCCCGGCACCTAGTAGGATAGGAGAAGACGAGCCTCAACCGTCTTGGGACTCGGTACCAACTCCCAAAGGTAGTGAATTCTATCTATTTATATATGATCTGCAGCAGTAGATTTAGAAATAATATGAGTAAAATCTGACTATAAATTTACATGCTTTAGTTCTACAATGAGTATGTCAATGGGACCAGGTACCAACTCCCAAAGGTACTGAAATTGCATTGTTCTGCTCTTTGGCTTATGCTTTGCTTGGACTTGGATATGCTCAGCCGCCTGTGTACTACTAACAGCAATAAGCTGATGGCTGCTTCGCTCAGTTAAGCATGTTTATTGATCTCTTTGTCTTGCAGATGCCTTACTCAAGAGTACATCACCTTACAAGAGAAGCAGCAAAGGAGAACTCTTTCTGCACACTCACCCAACCTGGCGTTGTCGGGCAATCACCCAATGGAATGGAATGGGATGAATTCTTATTTCTTTTATGACTATATTGTGATTGAATTCTTATTACTGTGAATGAACTCTGCTGGCTTTAATTCTTATTATTGATTAAAACACCTGACAGTTGAAAAGTGTTTTGCCTTATGGTTGGTTGAACACTACTTTTGCAAGATGTTGGTGTGGTGAAACCTTCTGGTGGTCTGAGAATATTTGTGATTGAATCTGTTATGACAGAGAATATTTGTGCTGTGATGTGCTTTGTTCCCATCAAAATCTTGGTTCCTGTGATGTGCTTTGTTCCTGTACAACCGAATAGGCATGATGAAAAACCTGGTTTTAATCCTGGTCTAGAAACTGTTGAGGTCCAGGAATGAGTGGCAGGACAGGATCCACTCGATCCAAGTCTGACTCCAATCCAGTATTGCCGAATGCGGAAAGACCTCGGTGGGAATCGTGAGTCAAGCACTGTCTGGAATCACGACCGGCGCTCCACCAGGAGCGATTACCAACGACCCTGAGCTACCACCTCATTTCCCCACATCAGTCCACCAATTCATCAAACAAAGCTTATTTGAGAATAAGAAATATTCAGAACAAATGCCATGGAACAAAATAGAATGAAGAAAATTGACTTATTTGAATTAAAAATAAAAAAAGATCTAAGAAAAAATAAGGAAAAATGTTTAACAGCCGCCGGCTCGGGTCGCCTCCAGCACCGCAGTATGAAGTGGAGGACGGAGAAGATACAATCACGGATGTTGGTTCACATGCTTAGCACGAATCCCAAATTACACCCTGCCTTTGAGAGTTCATATACATGTACTCGCTCCGTTCCAATAGGAATGTAATTCTAGATTTGAACTGAGTCAAAGTTGTTTATGTTTGACTAAGTTTATAATTTTATTATTTTTATTACTGCAAATATGTATATTATGAAAACATATTTTATGATAATTTTTTTACTTTCATTTCTTACCATAAAACATTTTTATTTTTTGCAAATGTTTGGTCTAAAATTTAGATGAATTGACTTTTTGAAAAGCAAAAATTGTATTTTTTTTTGAGACCGGGGGAGTAATTGAAATCTCGGCAAGAACCTTTTTCCATAAGTTTTTGTAAAATAAAGCAACCACAGCTTCTATTTTTCATTAAACAAAAGCCAACGAATTCTCATATATCTCCATTAGACACCAACATAGAGTGAATATTAACACATACGGTAATTAACACAATACTCGTACTAGTATAAACCCCATGCAATTTAAGCATAAAAGCACCCTGCATTATATATATGTATGTAATTATGTATAGCACCCATGTCTGTCCCAACCCCGGAACTCGTCACCGGCCGCCGATCGATCCGTCATATCTCGTCCATGAGCTCTTGGAAGGCGTCCATGGCGGTGGCCGGCAGGCCGAGCAGCACGTTGATGCTCTTCCTCTCCTTGCCGTGCGCGAGGAAGAGGATGACCTCCTTCTCCGGCAGCGTGACGGGGCCCGACATGACGGGCTCGCCCCACCCGAAGTCGGCGCCGTGGAACTCGAGCCTGGACCACGTGGTGATGAGCAGCGTGGACGCCAGCGACGGCCGCGCCCGCGTCGCCTCGAAGTAGTCCACCGCCGACCGCATGTACTCGTCGGTCACCATGCGCACGGCGTCCTGCACCAGCCCGGCGGCGCGCGACACGGGCGCCGACAGCAGCTCGCCGGCCGTGGCGATCGCGTTGGTCAGCACGATGCCGTTCCCGAAGTAGCCCCTGGGCAGCGGCGGCACGAAGCGGCGCCGCCCGTCGACGGCGAAGAGCAGCTTGGTGCGCTGCTCGGGCACCATCCCCAGCGCCTTGGTGCGCGCGCGCCACACGAGGCCCGACAGCGCCTCGAAGGTCGTGCAGCGGCTCAGGGCGCCGCCGGCGAGCGCCAGCGCCCGGACGCGCTCCAGGCGGTCCGGGTCGAAGCAGAAGGAGCGGTAGAGCAGCTCCTGACCGCCGTAGAGCGCCG
The DNA here is from genome assembly GCA_004135705.1 of Alloteropsis semialata. Classification (NCBI taxonomy): domain Eukaryota; kingdom Viridiplantae; phylum Streptophyta; class Magnoliopsida; order Poales; family Poaceae; genus Alloteropsis; species Alloteropsis semialata. The sequence goes on along the minus strand of CM014277.1, from coordinate 49,319,730 downwards.
CCGTGTCGGAGACGTCGGGGATCTCGGCGAACTCGTGGTGCGGGAAGGTGTGCGCCGGCGGGTCGCGCGCCTTGAGGACGGTGCGGTCGAGGAACGGCGGCACGGTGAGCTCGGCGGCGCCCCGCGCCGTCTCGGCCCACGAGTTGACGAACTCCATGGCGCCGATGCCGTCGAACATGCAGTGGTTCATGGCCAGGCCCAGCGCGAAGCCACCACACCTGAACCTCGTCACCTGCAGATCAAAGACGAACTCCCGCGGTTAAAAAGAAATGAAAGCCCTCGGAGTAATTCACCCCCCATGGTTAGTTGGTTTCTGACGAAATCGAGTGAATTTTTCCCATAAATAAATTAAGTGAAATTTGGAACAGGTGTTAGGACTGTGAATAGTTCTGCTACTGCTTTTGAGTTTTGACTGATGAGCTCGATCACAAACTAAGCATGACTAAAATTTGTTAGCAACCTATATATATTGTCTTATTATGTGATCTGACACATGACCCTTTGATGAATATATATATATATATAGTCTTATTATGTGATCTGACACATGACACTTTGATGAAATTTCCCATGTCAGCATGGCCCCACATGGCCGTGTCGTCTCTCGTCTGTGCGGCCATGTGTGACATGGGCACATGGCAGCGACATATGACATGGGTAGGATTAGGAAGCAAAAATGGAAGGTGCTGTGGTTTGGTTGATTTATAGGTACAGGTTGGTGATCTAACATACACCAAACAAAAAAAAGAAAACATTTTAGTGCTTGAGCAGCTGTCTCATTCTTCCAACAGGAAGAAGCAAACTATCAAAGATTCTGCAATCCATAGTGAAGTGTTTGGCTAGTCCTCTAATACTGTAACCACTCCACTTTGAAATGACATCACCAAATTCTGGACAGAATCTTTGAACAAACAGTAATTCATCTAGACAAAAAGTGCAGTAGTACTATTGCCAATTGAAACATTCCCGGCCGGTAACAGTTCCAGGGCTGTCGATGGTAACATGTTAGGCATTCCGCCCAAATTAAATTTAACCGGTAGAACCCACCCAAATTTAGCCCAAAGTTTACGTTTAACCTTTCCGCGATATTTCTTCAGAATCACAATTATCTTGAAATTTCATCATAGGAACCTAAAAAATTCAAGAAAAAAACCGTCCGTTGGTTTTACTGGTGGCCCTGTTTCTTTGTTTTAGTAAAGACCATATGTTTCAAAAAAAAAAAGAAGCAAAAACCATATTTGGAAGCTGGAACGCAGTAATTTCACGAGACAAATCGAGAAACTTGCAAGTCCCAAGGCACGCTGGACCAGTAAAATTCCCATTTCAGTTCTATTTCCTATGATCGGCATCTCATTGAATTCATCTCCCATCCCCTGCCAACTTCCAACACCGTTCACGCGGCCGTAGTAAATAGTAACACGGGCGCGCAGGCTGCACGCGCGTCCATGGGATTGGGCGCACGAGCTCCTCCCCCTTTTCACCCAAAAGGACGCGCCATTAACGCCACGGCTCCGCAGGTGGCGACCCGGGGCGGCCGCCTCGGCCGCAGGACACCCAACCGGAAGCGTGCTAGACTGCAAGGTTGGGAGGAGGCATCATGCAGTTAATGACGGTCGCGTACCTGCGCGGTCATGGGGGGCATCTCGAGGATGTGCTTGGCGCCGGGGACGGAGTAGACGAGCTGGCCGAGGGCGGCGGGGTCGGGCTTGGTGAGGTCGCCGACGTCGGCGAGGTCGCAGGCGGCGTCAGCCTCCACGAACACGGCGCCCTCGCCGGTGAGCTCCACCGTCAGCTTCATCTCCGGGCTGATCCCCAGCCGCCCCGCCAGCGGGTGGTAGTGGACCAGCACCCGCGCCAGCGCGTCGCGGAGCGCCGCCGCCACATCGTCCTTGCCGTCGCTGGAGGGCTTGTAGCAGTACACCGTCTGCACGATCACGGCGATGTTCTGGTCCAGGTTGGAGAGGTAGTACTGCTCCCCCGTCGGCGTCGGCCCCGCCGGCGGCACCAGCGTCGGCTCGCCGCGCTTCACGCTCAGCTGCTGCGCCGCCTTCTCGCCCGCGCCCGCCGCCGCCGCCACGCCGTTCTCCTTCATCTCAACAACCTGCACCAACACGCCAACAGACGGTGTCAAAACAAAAAATGTCTGCTTCGACCAGGTGCAGCTAACTGCTCGAGAGCCACAACAGGTGCCTGATCGCCGTGTCACTCACCATGGTCGACGATGCGCTGGTGATGGATGATTCTAGAGAGAGAAGAGTTCAGAGAGAGAAAGAGAGCGTGTGGTTCTGACTGTGCGAGAGAGAGACGAAGCTGGATGGGGGTTTGTGGTTTGAGCAGAGGGGTTTGTGGTTATATAGCAAGGGCCAAGGGAAGGGAGGAGGCTTTCTTGCTTGAAGGAGTCAGGGTAGGAGAGGCTGATGCAAAACAGTTGGGGTTGGAGGGGTTGCATAACTACCAATGTTGCTCTGTCTGGGATCACATTTGTACCGAAGAATCTGATAAAAGACGGACCAACAGTATTTTAAACCAAATCCATGACAAAAGCCATTGCTAATATTTTTGTGCTACGTACCAACTCCCCGTGAAAATGTGAAATTAATAAAACTCAGCTTGAACAAACAAAGCAGGAAATGCAGGATTATGATTAATTTTACTTGGGGATTGTACTGGCTCGCTGTAAAATCCTTTTAACTTGAGACAGGCTGCAGGCGAATTATTAATATTCTGGCAGGGTTTTAAGTTGGATTGGATTGACTTTTGTAAATTCTCTTGCTTTCCAAACAGTTCGAGAAAGCGTCCTAGCTAGTGCTCTGAAGTCCCCAGAAGTGTGACATATAGGCTGAGATTTAACGACAAAATGTTAGGATCAAGACGAAAGATGAACAAGTTTAAGGGCGCTTGCCCCAGTTTGACAGTGTGCAGGTCCGACAGCCACACAACACAAGTATGCGTTGGCGTTAAAACTTATCTATTCAACAAAAAGTTATCGTGACACAAGAGAGGTTTACTGTGAGAATTTTATGCCGCTATTATCTTATATTCGTTGCGCGTTGGCCTTAAAACTTATCTATACAACTATTATCGAGGCAGAAGAGATGAGGATTATAGCGACAATTTTTATAGAATTTGAAACCTCGTTGCTGTGTAGCTAAAAAATGGCGAGTGGATTTGTGTGCTCGTGAAGTAAAAGTAAATCAGCCCGTGTAAATCTCATACTCCCTTTCTCTCTCTTATATTATATATGCAAGCTGTATTTTTATTTCATCAGAGTGAGTAAGGCCTATATTCTTATGATACAAGCTCCAATCATATGTTTATGTTTATTTCCCTTTTTTGCGAACCTCCAAATCATATATGTATTTGTATACGAAATCTAATAATGCTGATCATGGATATATATACATATAAAATAACATGGTCACGAGGTAGCTGGAAAATCTTTTCAAACAATGATATCATACTCGTGATTTGAAAACGGAGCGGCCAGGATCTCTCGAGAACGAAATGACGACGTGCAGATACCATGGGCCCTCCCCAGCCAGCTCCAGAGGGCTACACTACGCTCTCATCCAGGTATCCCGGCGCCGGCCAAGTCAACGGCGGGCAGTCCTGGCCTCTCCGTGGCCGGCGGTGGCAACGTACTACTGGTCCATACGTCCGCCGCGATGGGATCGATAATGTAGGTTGGGATGTCGCGCGCGGGGCTTTGTTCATTCGTTCAGTTGGGGGTTGGCCACTGCCGCCAGGGCCGAGCGCGTGGGGTTTGTTGGAGAGCGGTGGCCAAACCCAGCTGACGGGAACGAAAAGGAGGAGACGGTGTTTGGTTTCGCGTGCAAGGTTGCCCGATTCTTCCGTCGAGGACTCGAGGATCGTATCCTATATAGCATGTCGCTGTTATGTCATTTTGGTGACTATTTAAGCCACGGGTGAAATCACTTGGTTGGAAAAGGGGCCGTATAATCAAGTTCCATGCGTTTTCCATGGGCCGTATATTATTTCTTACTTGCCAAGTCCTAGCTCCCTCATCCAGTCCCATCCTGGTAATTGCCTCAATAATATTCTCAGTCCATAGACAGTGAAATTGCTGCTCATCTGGCAACTCCCAATGGTAACGCATTGCTTCTCTAAGGGTACTGGCATGGCCACATCTAACCAGCGCATGCAGCAGTGGGAGAGTGCTCTCGAATCTTCTCCAGGACCTCTCTCGCTCTATCCGGTGTTACATGTAAGAATGATGCTCTGCGGCTATATCAACGAATCGGGCAGTTTTGCTAGTCAAACCGGACCGAAAATGTTGCATAAGCATCAAATCCGAAAAACCTAAATCCATGCCAGTAAGGCACAAATCTTGGAATCGTTCCCATGCTGCTGTGATCGTTTCCTTCTCTTTTTGTTGGAAGTTAATGATTTTCTTCCGAAGGGCACAGATTCGATGAACGGGGAAGTACTCCAGACAAAACGTCTCGTAGCTTTTCCCACTCACCGTTCGTTAGCCCAACGGTATGGTCATACCACATCCTTGCCCTCTCTTTGAGAGAAAACAGGAAGAGCTTCCATCTAATCATTGCTTGTGTCACGCCTGATATGATCAGACAAAAGCATAGCAACTTAAATTCGTGCAAGTGATGGTATGTGTTTTCACCATCACGTCCTGAGAAGGATTTCTCCTGGACCATAGCTATGAAAGCAGGGCGAAGCTCATAGCTATCTATTTGTATAGGAATTGACGAGGGGTGCGGCTCCAATAATTCGCCCTATGGAGCAGAGAACTCATGGATTTGGGTAGAGTCCATGGGTAAAATAATTAAAAAAGAAAATAAAAAATAAAAATAAATGGGCAACCGTAGTTCTTAGATAACACAGCTACCGTTCCCCGGCAATGGCGCCAGAAAGCTTGTTGGTATTTCTTACGGTCGCAGATAAATCCGCAAGCGCACTGATACCGTTGTAGCTTTCACCCAGAAGTATTCAGGATATCGAATCCACAGGGAACATGAGAGCACTGTCTAGTCACTAAAGTTGACCAGATCGATCGAGTTTATATAAAGGCTGGGTAGAGAGGATAACTTAGCACTAAGCTGAGAATATAGCGAAGGGAGTTCTCCTATGCTTGCTTTGGGCACCGGGGTATCCTAGGCCTCTAGGAAATTGCCGGCAAATAGCTCTACGCCGTACCCGTACGTGGAGGATTACAAAGGACGGACAGGGCTGTCACCACCTGCCGCCTACCTCTACTAATCCGTGGGGCTACGAGGCAAACGAAAGGTAGTCGATAACCTAAGCACCACGCTTAGGATATATACTACTACTCTAATCTTAGCTTGAGACTAGAGCACTTTATAAATAAAGCGATGAACCCACAAGCACAATAAAGAACTCAGTTTTCTATAACTCAGACTTAAATACTTAGTTGAAATCCCGAATACTTACTAAGGAGCTCCCATCTGCCGAGGTACAGGTGGAGGGTCGCCGACACGCNAAATAAAAAATAAAAATAAATGGGCAACCGTAGTTCTTAGATAACACAGCTACCGTTCTCCGGCAATGGCGCCAGAAAGCTTGTTGGTATTTCTTACGGTCGCAGATAAATCCGCAAGCGCACTGATACCGTTGTAGCTTTCACCCGGAAGTATTCAGGATATCGAATCCACAGGGAACATGAGAGCACTGTCTAGTCACTAAAGTTGACCAGATCGATCGAGTTTATATAAAGGCTGGGTAGAGAGGATAACTTAGCACTAAGCTGAGAATATAGCGAAGGGAGTTCTCCTATGCTTGCTTTGGGCACCGGGGTATCCTAGGCCTCTAGGAAATTGCCGGCAAATAGCTCTACGCCGTACCCGTACGTGGAGGATTACAAAGGACGGACAGGGCTGTCACCACCTGCCGCCTACCTCTACTAATCCGTGGGGCTACGAGGCAAACGAAAGGTAGTCGATAACCTAAGCACCACGCTTAGGATATATACTACTACTCTAATCTTAGCTTGAGACTAGAGCACTTTATAAATAAAGCGATGAACCCACAAGCACAATAAAGAACTCAGTTTTCTATAACTCAGACTTAAATACTTAGTTGAAATCCCGAATACTTACTAAGGAGCTCCCATCTGCCGAGGTACAGGTGGAGGGTCGCCGACACGCCGGGACTCCTCCAGACTCTCCCTCACTCTCTCCCTATTTCTACTCTCATTTGAGGAAGGATTCGCCTTGACTTGATGCTCCAGCTCGATGATGATCTTCAATGACCGGGATACAACTATTTATAGCTTATAGAGGCGGTTGGGAGTGGACACGTGGAAGATGAGGACGAACGGACTCAGTCACAGGTCGGGCGACGCAGGGAGGTCGGCCGACATTGGATCCACCGCCTTGAGTGGTGCGCGGCGTAGATGGACTCCTGGAGGCGGTGGGAACGCGCACGAGAAGGATGAGGTGGTTTGGCCTCCGGACCAGGTCGGCCGACCTAGGGGGTCGGGCGACGGTCCACCGGCACATTTCGGGCCCATCTTCGGCTGAGTGACTGTCTCGTGGGTCCTTATGACGGTTCCAAGTGCTATAGCTGCATTTGAGTACGTTTAGTTTGCGAGGTGGGCCATTCAATCCATATGACCTCCCCTTGGACCATTTCCATCTCTTGGATCAAACCGACATGGAATCAGCGGCTAGGATGGTCCTGGAGTGTGCTTCTTTACTGTGGTCAAAGATGGGCTCCATTGGGCTTGGGCCCAGGTCGACCGACCTAAGGGGGTCGGGCGACCTGGCCCTGAGCCCAAATGTCCTCCTCTTTTGCCATTTAATCTCCGCACTCATATATTCACCAAAACTTGTGGAATTGATTAGATATAAGCCCTAAAGCTATGGTGAATGTATTCTTGTATGTATTTTCTATAAGGATTGACGGTCAAAAGTGGTACTTAAGGACGGTCAACAATGTTAATGCAGATGCTAGTGTTGGGGATCAAAACCAAGTAACATCTGTTTGTCGAAGACGGAAGCTCAACATAACCATTACTTTGGTCTAGTGGCTTTCATTGAGAGGCTGACTTCAGTCGGCCTCAGTTTGAGACATCATAACACAGATAGAAGGTGCTGGCCGGAATGTGCATAACCAAGACAAGGTCATCCTCGGCTTCCATCATTGGTGCCACGGCATAGTCCGTCTGAAAAGAGAACATAGCAGATGAGATGAAGGATTCAAAGCCATCAGGGCAAAGCCATTCTAAAGAAAGGGACCTCATGGTTGTTGACGGTCATTATAACGGAAAATTCGACCGTCAATAGCCTCAGAAAATAACTAAAGATCAAGCATATCTTAGACATATTTATTCAAATAATGTGGTTCCACTTGTATATGGAATATATTTGAGTCAGAGACTTATGTGCAAAAGATGAAGGTAATTGGTCCCAGGCCCAGGTCGGCCGACCTAGAGGGGTCGGGCGACCTGGCCTGGAGCTCAATACAACCCAGCTTCCTCTCATGCAAAGAAGCACACCCTTGTATCAGGACAACCATTGATTCAAGTATGGTTGATATTAATGGACAAGATCAAGCCTCAAGACAATTACATAGATTAAAGGGCCCACAACCCAAGCTTCATGCACCCAAACCGAGTGAACCCATCTGGAAGCGCCCTCAGGACCCACCATGCAGACACCCAGAGCAAGGTCGGCCCGAGAGGCGGCAGAGCTGGGCCGATCGACCGACCTACCCGCGCGCCTGACTCGGCCCTCCCTTGACCATAGGCTCGTGACTAACTCAAAGAGCGCATTTGGGATGTGCAATGCTGAAGGCGGTGGAATTAGAGGGTCGGTCGACCTGGGCCCACGGCCAAACAGCCTCAACCGCCATTGGCCACCTCCACACGGCCTATGGAAGCTATAAATAACTTCCCCCCGGCCTCTTCATCAAACACACACGAGAATAAGAGCTCTCTCTTACTACAAGCTTAATCTTAGTCTTAGTAGTCTTAGTCTTAGTAGTTGATCTTCTGAAGGGCTTCCAGAGGAGTCTTGGTAAGCTCTAGAGTTTAGCTTTGTTTCTCTTTTCTTACTTGTAAGATTTTGATCTTAGTGGAAATATCTTCTTACTTATGTTGTATGCCTCAACTTTACTTTACTTACTTAGCTTATGCATCTTATGTCTTGCACCTTAGTCAAGCTGACATATATTATGACATTGGCTCAATGTATCTTTATGGTTACTCTGTTTATTACTGGAATGAATAGAGTTATATTCCTTTGTGCAAGCATAGTGTTTGATACAAAGAATGTCATTGAGGGTATCGCTACCCCACAGATTAGTAGAGGTAGGTGGCCGGTGGTGACAGCCCTGTTCGTCTTTTGTAATCCTCCACATTCAGGAGATGATGTTAGACCTTTATGATAAGAAGTCTTGTGTTGTCCCTTGATGAGGGAACCACCTGACATCTCAATATGTCCTCTAATATGTGTCCATTAACTGAGCTTGTATAGTATAAGGTTGTATATCCAAAGTACCATTTGTATGAAGTGTAATGAACCCCTTTGATCTCCTCTAATGTACTAACTACTAACTAAGACTTGATTATCTATGAGCAATGAATTTCTGTGTGTCGCTCTACCCTTTAATGTTATACCCACTTACCCCCGTTCAGACATTGGTTGATTAATAATGTTGTAAGTGAATACATTGGATAACATCTCTCTTTAACTATCCCTACGGATAAACAAATACGATACTCTGGAATACTCTCGGGTAAAATGCTACAATGTACTTCTGTGCGCTTGCAGAGTAATATAAATGTTAAGAAATACCAACAATGGTGAAGCCAAAGAGGGGACCTGTTCAACATTCGAAGCATATAGAGGGAGAGACATGCATGCTACGTATCTATGTGGGTATCACGACATTTCCTGCACATATGTAATTTTACCTTTTTGACATTTTTTACATGGGTGATGGAATACATGCCGGACTTTCTAGGAAAAAAACGGTATGGAAAGTGCCTCTGGGCCGCCCTATAAAAGGGATCCATCCTTACATGTAAAGGGTTGATTCCGCAACTAATATTCAGTTCTAGAGCTCTTGATCTTTGTCATCGCTATTTACTTTGCTTTCAACCTACTGCTTGCGATTGCATTCGGGTTGCTCCCACCACTTGTGTGTGCTCAAGAATAGCCCACGAGTCACCCAAGAAAGTCAATAAGATGAGCCACCAAAGAAATTCAATAAGATACCACTACCCAATGACGACACCACAGGAAATCCAAAAGCACCCAAATCATCAACAATACCGAGGACAATGAAGGCCCAAGAACAGATAGAGCCATTGAACTGGTGAGACTAGCGAAGGCCACACCATTCATTCATAGAAACTTCGAAGGATCAAAGAAGGTCTCTTGGCCACCCACCAAGAGAGGCAAAGAGAAATCGAAGCCACCAAAAAAGAGCTTGAACAAGAATCACCACAATACAAAGAAGAGAAATTGCAAGATCCATTGCTCATACGACAAAAGCTTGCTGGGCACAAATAGGCCAAAGAATGACTACGTGCAAACACAGCAAACACCGGAACGTTTCAACTTCAGCAGCTGATTGAACAAGCGAGAAAGCAAGTCGAAGGGCTGCAGGCAGAGCTCAATGGAGCACCCATACTCCCTACAAATACAAGCCGCATGCATCTATCACGTCTCGAATTCAGGTTCGGGACAACAAATAGTACACACACACGAACCATAGATTCCACCTATCCACTATCAGAAACTCTACAATTAGCCAAGTGGCCTCCGCTTACGAAACCATTGCTCTTCCCAGATAGGGTACGTTGGCCAAGCAGTACCCGACAAGTCCCTTTGCGTGCCGACTGCCAGGATAGTCCGATGTGGAGGCCCAAGTGGACCCTTATCGGCGGCACTGTTAACATGGTCTGACATGGTGTCGCATTGTGATCTACGACTCACATGTGGATACCAGGAGAAGGCCTATGACTCTGGTTGACCATGTTGTCGTCGCACCACACTACTGAGAGGCGTCCACTTGGCAGCATGCATTTTCCTGCAACAAGTCTATGGTGGTGGCATTACGATGTGATCCAGCACAAATTTTTTTCCGTAAATCGACATACATTGTTCGTCCTTAGCAACCCACGGGCACATTTGGAGCATCTCCATGAGCCAGGTATAACTCTAGCCTAATTTAGAGTTTTACAAGACTGTAAAAAAAATAGAAAGCCTCCAAACGGTGGGTAAACCAACATCTCTCCAAATCCTAACCGGCGAGAGGGGCACAGGAGGAGAAAATCAGCGCAGGAGAGAGCATCATGTGCGACAGGAGCAACATGGCGAGTCGGACTCGCTAGCCAAAGATGGCTAGCGATGGTAAGGGATGCATAACTAGATACAGAAGAGAGGAAGAAGGAGAGTATGTTGAATCACGTTTTTACCTCCGCCTTTTCATTTTTACCTAACCGAATCGGTTTAGCTAGGCCTCGTTTGGCAGAGCTCTCAGATCCGATTCTCAGCTAAATCCAGCAGGAGATCTGCCAAACAGTTTTTAGAGAGAAGTCATTCTTAGCTGATTCTATGAAGTGATTTTCTGTAATGAATTAAGGGGCTGGTAGCTGAAAAAATTAGCTTCTCCTGATTCTGTGAAATGATTCCATCCTGATAGTTTCTGCTAGAGAATAAAAAAGAATCACGTTCATCCACAGAATCACTTCCGTCGAAGAATTAATTTCTATAGAAAATCTGAATTAGGTGTAGCTTTACCAAAGAGGGCTGTTGGCCAACCACGACTTCATATCTTGGCCGTCCAGTCAGACTGCCAACGGTACCTGATCCATCGTCCTTCCGGTCCTGAGTCCCCTCCCCAAGCAACTCTCCGGGCGCCGCCATGCCGCCGCCTGTCCCAGCCGCCGGCGGATCCGCCGCGCGCGCCGCCGCAACACGCCTCCTCTGCACCGCCTCTGCCGAGACCGCCGCCCCTCCCCACCTCCTTGCGCTCCCGCCTGTCGCCCCGTCCCCCGCCGCCGACGAGCTCGCGCGCCTCCTCCTCGCGCACCACAACCCCTTCCACCCGGCCGAGTCGCCGCTCCAGCTCCTCTCCGGCGGCGGCGTCGCCCTCTCTGGGGACCTCCTCGTCCAGCTCCTCCTCCGCCTCCGCGGCGCGTCCAAGCTCGCGCTCTCGCTCCTCCACGCCGCGCGCCTCCACCCCTCCGCCTCGCGGCCCACCGCGGACGCCTACGACGCCGTCGTCGACGCGCTCGGCCGCGCGCGCCAGTTCGACGCCGCGTGGCGGGTCGTCGTGGACGCCTCGGCCGACGGCTCCGCCTCGCCGCGCACGTTCGCGGTGCTGGCGCGGAGGCTCGTCGCCGCGGGCTTGACGCGGCAGGCCATTCGCGCGTTCGACGACATGGAGGCGTTCGTCGGGAGAGAGCCTGACGCCGTCGAGTTCGCCACGCTGCTCGACACGCTCTGCAAATACAAGTACCCCAAGGTTCGTGATCTGGAAACTTGTAGTTGGCAAGCATGGTGATAGGACTGTTGTTTGTTTGTTTGATTGATTAATTAGCACTAGTTTTTTTAGATTTTGAGGATAATACGCACGCATTAGTTGTGAATTGCACATTCGTATGATAAGTTGCTAACTCGATTGCTAATTGTTTAACATCCTGATGCGGTGATGCCCTTGAGCTGTATCTGTATGAATTCAGTGTAAAAGGTTCTTTCTTGGCTTGTCAGAAACTTATATGCCTGATATTTCAAGTACTGAAGCATTTGTTACTTGTGAGGTGTCATCCTCATTGACTTATTGTAAATCTTGTGGATAACATGAAAATTTTATGCATGGTGTAGTTAAGATTTGGCTAGCTGTATGATTACCTAATGTATAACACTCCTTGGTTCTTTGTGCCTTAGCTCAAAGCTGTTAGCTTCTCATTGCAGTTTGGTGTCTGTTGTATTATACGCAGTTGGTAGGTCCAAATGTGTTTAAGTTCTATGATGGTGTCTTATGTGGATCAGTGTTTACTAATTTCTAATGAATCTGTTGGCAGATGCTATTTGGTTGGTTCATTCTAGAATTTCTGAGCTTCCTTTCTATTACATTCTGACACATACAAGTGGTTCATCATAGATTCTCTTATTTTGCATAATATTTTGTAAGAAATTTGCACATATCGTATGACATGGACTTCAGTTTTGAACTTCCTGTGAATCTTTTTTCAGTAGTAGATCGATGAAGCGTAGAATTGTTTTTGCTTGCTGCATGATATGTTTTCCATGTCATACCAAAATGATAATGTCATGATAAAATGTTATATGTTTAAGCAAATCAATACATAGAGTATCTTTATTGAACTTATTCAGTTAGAAAAGAACATAGGAGAAACAATTTGCCCTTTTGTAGACCTGGTTACTTTGTTTGATGATTATGATTGCAGGAGTTGCTGATTAGTGCTTAAACTATTCAGTAGATTCGCTTGTCTACATTTTTCAAGTGTTTGTCACATTAAGATGGTCCTTTTGCGACCAGACTATCAATCTACTGATGTACTGATAAATGGTTATTCAATCTTATCGCATGTTTTGATATTTAGTATTTCTGATTTGGGGAGATGATTTCATTGACTTCCTAATAAGAACATAATTTCAGTGAAGTTGTCTTCATTTGTGAGGTTTTATGTGTCAATAGTGTGCTTACAAGATTATGACCAAATTGACATATTACTGCTACACCAACTCTTACTGGATAAGTTCTAGAATTTGTCAACTTCAATCAGTGCACGTGCACTAATGCTTTTGGTTCGTATGGAAGCCTATGCTTTTAATAAGTGTTAAAAGCAAGGAAAATCAGAACTGCGTTACTTAAATCATTGGTTAGCTTATATTTCTTTCAGGCCTTTTGAGGGACTGGTCAGATTCATTTACTGATTTTTTCCATTGGATTTTTATCATCATTACAGGTTGCTACAGAGATATTTAATAAAAGAAAATACAAGTATGAGCCAGATGAAAAGATGTACACTATTTTAATTTACGGATGGTCCAAGGTAAACCGGAGTGACATGGCTCAGAAGTTCCTAAAAGACATGATTGATCATGGAATAGAACCGAACATAGTCACATACAACATTCTCCTGAATAGTATCTGCAGGCATGCAAGTTTGCACCCTGATAACCGATTTGATAGAACAGTTCATGAAGCTGAGAATCTCTTGAAGGAGATGCGTGACAAGGGAATTGAACCAGACGTGACCAGCTACTCAATCATCTTGCATGTTTACAGTCGTGCACATAAACCTGAGTTGTGTCTCTGTATGTTCAGCTCGATGAAAGAGAGAGGCATTTGCCCCACAGTGGCAACCTACACTTCTGTGATCAAGTGCCTTGCCTCCTGCGGGAGACTGGAAGATGCTGAGACCTTGCTTGATGAGATGCTTGCAGAGGGAGTATGTCCCTCCCCAGCTACCTACAATTGTTTCTTCAAGGAGTATCGGGGAAGAAAGGATGTGAGCGGTGCCCAAGAATTGTACAATAAGATGAAGGCACCTGGTTCACCGACAGCACCTGATATTCACACATACAACATACTGCTAGGGATGTTCATCAAGTTGGAGAGATATGGAACCGTTATGGAAATTTGGAGCAATATGTGCGAGAGCACAGTGGGTCCTGATCTTGATTCGTACACCTTGCTGATACATGGTTTTTGTGACAGTCAGAAATGGAGGGAGGCATGCCAGTTCTTCATGGAAATGATAGAGAAAGGTTTTCTTCCCCAGAAGATCACCTTTGAGACACTGTATCGTGGACTGATACAGGCAGATATGCTGAGGACCTGGAGAAGGCTGAAGCGCAGGGTTGATGAAGAAGCAGCAAAATTTGGTGATGAGTTCAAACTGTATCACATCAAGCCCTACAAGAGGTGAACCTGTGCAAAGTTTTATGCTGAAGCGCGGGGTTGAAAGAAGCAACAAAATTTGGTGATGAGTTCAAACTGCATCACATCATGCCCTACAAGAGGTGAACCTGTGCGAAGTTGTATGCGGGCATTGTCACTCCAGCATGACTGGAACAGAATCAGAAGATTTACATCGCCGACAATGTGACACAACTATGAAATTCCTTACCAAAGATGAGCTAACCACTTTTGGGGGAAGGTACTGGTGAGTAGGATGAACAAAGTGCTACTGTCACAATGACTGGTTACTGTGAACAACCAGTTTAGTACGGGCATGGTTTTAGAGCAGTTAATAAAAGACAGTTATTTCATGGTTGCGTTTGGAAACACTTGAAGGTAAACTACTCCTGTTTGCTTCTGTATAAATATATTGAGAAGTTTTGCAGGACCAGCTCTGAACCATTTCATCAGTCTTTTGCAGAAATAAGTTTTGCTTGGGAGGCTTGATTTTATTGAGCCGGTGAAGATTATTCCACAGTAATGTTAGGAATATAATTCAAGCAATCCCTATAATAAGTTGCTCTTCCAATGGTGCAGCGAAACCTTGGTGTTCCCACTTGGACGGATCTTGCTAGCATGACATGAAGCTTTGTAAAGGCAATCCAGGATCAACATTTCATGGTCCAGTGGCACAGGTGGAAGCGGCTGTCCAGGCCACACGGGTTGCTTGTGTGCACTCCATCATGCGATGTATGGGCACCGGAGCTTGATGGACATGGCCATGCCATGGCTGTGCAGCTGGCGCGCAATGTTGTGATGAGATCTGATGGAAGGTTGGCCAAGTTGTTAATCCATTCCTGCTGGAGGATAGGTCCTGATCCATGCTACTGCCGGCGATGCGTTGAAGGCTTGATGTGCTCATTTCGTGAATGGATAGTGTTGACAACCGAAATTGATACAGGCCGAGGCAGACCGGTCAGACCGGTTTGCTCCGACCGGTCTGACCGGTCCGGGACCGGATGGTTCGGTGCTTTGAAGATCGCAGCAATTGGTCCGAGATTTGATCGTTTGTTGCGGTGCTTGGGGCTCAGGAGGACCGCAAGAGTCGGTGCAAGAAGCAAGACGGAGGATTGGCGCAAAAAGGAAAATCCGAGCCCAGACCGGTCTGACCGGTTTGGGGGATCGGTCAGACCGGTCTGTCCTTGTAATTTGACTAGGTTTAGGATTCCGAGATTATAACGAGTTATAACTTGGTTTTCTTGCGGGACAAGTCCTACCCTCCCTATAAATATAAGGGGATTCGGCCGATTGAGGACACACCCAATCGATTTAATCAAATATATTATTTTTGTCTTTACTTTTTTGCATTATTCAACCTAGCTCTTTCAAACCCCAACTTGCTGTTCTTCCTTCGTCTCCGCGACGTTTGAAGGCGTCCTAGGTGGCCTGCCGACCCTAGGGCACCCCTACGTGCGTCTACCCTAACGGATCCTTTCAGGTGGCGTTCTTAGGGCTCGCTCCAGATTTCTGTGGAGGAACCGGTCTAACCGGTATCTCGGACCAGTCTGACCGATCTGTGCAGGGAAGCTGCGAGCAGTTCGTGCTACGTGCTGCACGATCTAGCGCTCTCGTGTGTTGGCCGAATTCCGCGTCAACATACTTTTGGCGACTCCGCTGGGGACCTTGGAGATCTTGGCTATCGTGGCTGATCTTTCCGACTCCAGCCAGATGGGTTCTAACACTGAGTTGGATACCGACAACATCATCCTCGTGAAGGACGATGAGCTCTCTGCTGAAGATCGCCAAGGGTTCGAGGAGTACATGAAGAAGAAGGCGAAAGAAGATCACCTCTACTACCTCTCGCATTTCAAGAAGGACCGCAAGGGTGTGGTAACCAAGATCAAGGAGGTAGATCCAACTGTTTCATCTTCAGCGGCATTTTCCAAGGTACAATCCGAGGAAAATTCTTACGAAGTCTGAAACTCATGGAGGATAAATTGGTTGAGAACAATGTTAGATTGGTTAACTGGATGATGGACAAGCAAATAGAATCGGAAGGCAAACAGCCCATGGCTGATCAATCTGCTGTCGATCTTAGCGTTTTGATTCCTAAAGTACCTATTGCGCCTGAACTTAAAACACCGGCAACAAAACCCGTAGATCAACCTATATATTGCATGCCGTTGAATTATTTTGAAGGCCAATCTGTTACACCATCTAACCCAATACCTACTCGGTCTGTCTCGCCTCAGCCATTCGTAACATTTCCTAATTCGCTAGTCATGATCGAATTAACAATGAAGTTGCGAATTTCGCCCCGTAAATTCCAAATTATGGATATTCTGCACCCCCACCAGCGAGAAATCTATTTTCACAAGGCCTAGTACCTTATGATCTTTTCGGAAGGTTCGGCCAGCAATTGCAGGGACAAGTGTCGGCCAACCAAATTGGCCTGCGCCATCCGGTCAGATCGGTTTATGGAACCAGTCAGACCGGTTCAGGGGGGTCAGACTCGGGGAATTTATTTTCTGCTCCCGTTTAAAATGCTCAACAGCCAAATTCATAGGGTAATTCATTAGAGTATTTAGATCAGATGTTTTCTAAGTACAAACTTGATTTGGCTTCAGCTCTTAAGGAGAATTTGGGAGTAGATTGTAGGGATAAGGCTAGGTTATACCGAAAGCTTTATGTTCCTAGATTTTATTTGGTTCCTTTTCTCACTGGTTTTAAACTTTCTAATTTTGTCAAGTTTAATGGAGAGGATAGTAAAATCACTTTTGAACATATAAGTCAATACATGACACAACTAGGTGATTCTAGCTCTAGTGTGGCCTTGAAAGTGCGTTTGTTTTCTTTGTCTCTAACTGGTACTGCTTTCTCATGGTTTGCATCATTGCCTGCTAATTCTATTACTTCATGGGAATAGTTAGAGCAAAAGTTTCAATATCATTTCTTTTCGGGCAACAATGAGCTTAAATTATCACATCTTACATCGGTTAGGCAATCACGTGATAAAACTGTTAACGATTATATTAGACGCTTCCGTGATATTAAGAATCGTTGCTTTGGTGTTAATATTGCCGAAAAGGATCTTGCTGATTTGGCTTTGAATGGTTTACGGTCTCACATTAAGGAGAAATTAGAAGGTTTCGAATTCTTTAATGTAAACAAGTGCATCAAAGAGCTTTGGTTGCTGAAAGCCGAAGCAAAGATACAAAATAAAGCCATAGAACTCATCGGGTTAATGTGCATAATCTTGAATGTGATTCTAGTAGTTCTGATGATGATTCTCATGATGTGTTGGCCGCTAAATTTGTATGGACAACATCTAATAAAGCCTTTACTTGCACATCTCTTAAGCCGACTCATAGGAATCGGCAAGAGGAGATAAAGTTTACTTTTGATGTATCCAAGTGTGATAAAATTTTTGATGAATTGCATAAGAATGGATATATCAAATATTCTTTTATTATTCCGTCATCTGAGGAGTTAAAACAGCGTGCTTATTGCAATTATCATAATTCTTTTTCTCATGCGACTAACGATTGCAATTTCTTTCGTCGACAGATTCAATCGGCCGTGAATGAAGGACGATTGAGTTTAAATGAGATGCAAGTTGATAAGCGCCCGTTTACGGTCAACAACATGGTGGTCAATACCATAGATCTTCAGAACGCCAAGATGTTGGTTCGGCCAGATAATGCTGATACAACAGGAGGCAAGAATGTTGTAATCGGAGAACCAAGGAGGATGACAGAACATGCCAAAGTGTTTGGGAGAAAGGTGGTGCTTAAGCAAGCTCCTGATGGAAAGAAGACTTTGAGTATTACAGTGAAGACTTCTGGAAGTGGAGGGCAATCGAGCTCTCAAGCGCGAGAACAAAGGCCGGTCGTTCCTGTTGCCCAGGACAAACCGGTCAGACCGGTTTTCCCGACCGATCAGACCGGTCCGCCCCAGAGGCCGGTACGAACGTTCGTGCCCAAGCGTCCCGAGGTTGGCACTTGAAAATCTAATAAAGGCAAAGATCAGGGGAAGGTTTTCAGGCCAAAAGCGACCTTTGATCAAGTCATGACTAAGCATATGCAAAACGAGGCCGTTCAACAAGATCGATCACTAAAAAAGAGACCGAGATCGCTGCCAAGGGATTCTAATGCGATGGAGGCACCAAAATGACAGTGAAATCAGGGCCCAAGCTCATTCAACGGTGCTGGTCCTTCTAGGTCATGGAAGACGTCTGCACATCCCTCTCCACAACCTATTTGGAGAGATGGTCTAATGTGGGTGCCTTACTGTCCTGTACAAAATCAACCATGGCCTGAGGCTCCTGCACATGCCAGAAAGACTACATCACAGCCTAGGCCTACAAATTTTCAACAAAGACCAATGTTTGTGCCTCAGCAGCACAGACCGGTCAGACCGGTTACTCCGATCGGTTCGACCGGTTTCCAGCACAGGTCAGATAAGGAGCCGGCTAGGCAAGAGTATCGTCCCGTTCAGAGGAAAGAAGAGCCTGCACTTGTTATTCCAAAGCCAGTTGTAAAGAGTGTGATTCAAATTGGCTCTATGGCAGTTGATCAATCAATGGCCAATGGACCCAATGTTATTGGCGCCTCGGCCATAAAAAATATGCCGTTAACTCAGTATACGCAGCCGTGGTAGTGTCCTCCCGGCTTATCTCATTCTGAGAAGAGAAGATTGCAGCGGTTACGTACTCAAAAGCAAAGAGAGGAAGGATCGGCAAAGAAGAGGGAGGAGTGGTTCAATGAGGTCAAGCCGATGATTCCACCGTCTGGCCAAAGTTTCAAGGGTGGCTCTGGTGTTCAAGATGGTCAGGCTAAAGTACCTGAAAAGATTGAGCCGTCCGCGGCGGACTCGGCTAACGTGGCCGAGACCGGTCAGACCGATATCCCAGACCGGCCTGTTCCTGTTCCAAGTCCGGCAACTGAAACCGGTCAGGCCGGTCAGGAGGAACCGGTCAGACCGGCCTCGCCTAGAGAATCTGTAGCTGATGCATTTTCTTCTTTGGCTAAAGTCTCGATTCCGCCCACTGCTATTTCAGAAGTTCAGATGGGCAATGATGATGATGCCGTTGACTTTGAGCCTTCGCCCAGCAGAGTAAACATGGAGGTTAATGTTATCTATATGAACGCCGACTATTGCTTTGTTGAAGATGATGAGATGGTGGCTCAAGTTGATTTTGCTCCCAAGAATGCTGTATTTCAAAGGCCCTTAGAGTCGGACAATCACCTGAAAGCTCTTTATGTGAAGGGCCATATTAAAGGGAGGCCGATTTCTAGGATGCTCGTTGATGGTGGTGCTATTGTAAACTTAATGCCATACTCCTTGTACAAAAATTGGGATGTTTGGATAGCGAGCTCATCAAGACTAGCATGACGATCAGCAGCGTTGGGGGAGGAGAGCCGATGAGCTCTAAGGGAGTTGCATCATTGGAGCTCACTGTTGGGAGCAAGACATTGGCGACTGCTTTCTTCGTCACAGAGGTGCAAGGTAACTTTAGCGTGATCTTGGGGCGCGATTGGATTCATGCAAATCAATGTGTACCTTCTACCTTGCACCAATGCTTAATTCAATGGGTTGGTGACGAAGTTGAGGTGGTACATGCGGAATCTTCGGCATATGTTGCTATGGCCGATGCATCCATATTGGGGACTCATGATAATGTCAAATGCTTGACCAGAATTGATATTTCGGATTTTGAGTTCCTTGCTTGTACTAAGGATGGCTTTGTGTCCGCTGCTTTAAGGCCGATTCAAGAATCAGTCGATTCAGACAGTGAAGAGTAGATGGATGCAAGTGAGAAGTGGTTGAAGGAAAGGGTGGAGCATTATCGGTCAAACAAGAACGATGCATGTGAAGCCATTAATGATTTTGAAGAAGTATAGAAGCTAGGACAAGGATTTACGTCGGCTGATCCTTTAGAAAAGGTAGATATAGGTGATGGTTCTATACCAAGACTGACTTTTGTAAATCAAAACTTGAAAGCCGATTATAAAGCTGAGTTAATCGAGTTGTTGAAAGAATATTCTGATTGCTTTGCTTGGGCATATCATGAGATGCCTTGTTTAAGCCGTGAGATAGTTGAACATCGACTGCCAATCAAACCCGGTTTTAGGCCATATAAACAAGGCAATAGACGATTCAATCCTTTGTTTTATGATCGAATAAAAGAAGAGGTTAATTGTTTGCTTGAAGCTAAGTTTATTCGGCCGTGTCGCTATGCTGAATGGATATCTAATATTGTGCCCGTTGAAAAAAAGGGTACTGATAAAATTAGAGTTTGCATTAATTTTAGAGATCTTAATAGAGCGACTCCCAAAGATGAATATCCTATGTCTATAGCCGATATGCTTATTAATGATGCTTCTGGACATAAAGTTATTAGCTTTCTTGATGGCAATGCAGGATATAATCAAATCTTTATGGCCGAGGAAGACATATACAAAACGGCCTTTAAATGTCCCGGCTTTGTTGGTTTATTTGAATGGGTTGTGATGACTTTTTGTTTGAAGAATGCCGGCGCAACTTATCAAAGAGCGATGAATTTGATTTTCCATGACTTGCTTGGTGTTATCCTAGAAATCTATATTGATGATATTGTTGTCAAATCGGCTAGATTAAACTCTCACTTGGCTGATTTGCGTCTTGCTTTTGAAAGAATGCGTCGGTATGGTTTGAAGATGAACCCATTGAAATGCGCTTTTGGTGTATCGACTGGAAGATTTTTAGGCTTCATGGTTCATGAAAGAGGCATAGAGATAGATCCTAAGAAAATAAAAGCTATTGAAAAGATTGAAGCGCCTACTTGCAAGCATGATTTGCAGAAATTCTTGGGCGAAGTTAATTACTTGAAGCGGTTTATTTCTAATTTGTCCGGGAAAGTTAGTGCTTTTACTCATATATTTTGGCTAAAGAATGAAGCCGATTTCATTTGGGGGCAAAGCAGCAAGAGGCCTTTGAAGAAATCAAGAGATACTTGTCTTCGCCGCCTGTGTTTAAAGCGCCTAAGAATGGGGTGTCATTTAGGCTTTATATTGCAGTCGAAGATAATGTTATTGAGGCTGTTTTGACTCAAGAAACAAATAGCAAGGAGCATATTATTACTTACTTGAGTCTACGGCTTTTGGATGCGGAAACAGGGTATAAACCTATTGAGAAATTATGCTTGTCTTTATATTATGCTTGTACAAAATTGAGGCATTATTTATTGTCTAGTACTTACATTGTAGCATGTCAAGCCGATGTTATTAAGTATATGTTGCATAGGCCGATTTTGAGTGGTAGGATCGGTAAGTGGGCAGATGCTCTTATTGAATATGATTTGGCTTGTGAACCTTTGAAATCTATGAAAGGCCAAATTGTTGCTAATTTTATTGTGGAACATCGGATTAATGATGAGCATAATTTGGAAATTGATTGCATGACTTTTACTCCATGGAAATTGCATTTTGATGGATCGGTTTGCAAGAACGGATGTGGCATTGGAGTAGTTCTTGTTTCTCCCAATGGGGCTGTTTTTGAAGCTCTTAGCCGATTAGAAGATGAGTGCACAAACAATCAAGCCGAATATGAAACTCTATTATTCGGACTAGAGATTTTGCATGACATGAGAGTAAAACATGTTGAAGCTTTTGGTGACTCATTGCTAGTTGTGCAACAAGTATCCAAGGTGTGTCAATGCTTGGAAGGTTCATTGAATGTTTATCTTGATAAGTGCCTTGATGTTATATCATATTTTGATGAGTTCACTACATATCATGTACCAAGGTGTGAAAATTCTAGAGCTAATGCTTTGGCACAACAAGCATTCGGCTATGATGTCCAGAAGAAACATTTTCATAGAAAAAGGCCGTTGATTGCTATTGTCAATAGCGAAGCTCTAATGCTTACAGTGAGTCAAGACCAGACCGGTCAGACCGCTGCATAGACCGGTCAGACCGGTCCAGAGACCGGTTAGACCGATCCAGAAACCGGTCAGACCGGTTCGTTGTCTTCTGGTCCGATTTCGGCTGCTGAAAATCCTCAAAACAAAGAGGCTGAGGTGGATGATTGGAGAGCACCCATTATTAGATATCTGAAGAATCCTAGTTCTGGAACAGACAGGAAGATTCGGCGTTTGGCTTTTAAATATACTTTGGTTGATGATGAGTTGCATCGTCGCACCGCCGATGATTTGTTGCTAAAATGCTTGGGTGCTGATCAAGCTAGAGTGGCCATGGGTGAAGGACATGAAGGAATTTTTGGAACGCATCAATCGGCCCCTAAGATGAAGTGGTTGCTTAGGAGAGTTGCATTCTATTGGCCTACTATGATGGCCGATTGTTTTTGTTACTACAAGGGATGTGAAGAATGTCAGAAATTTGGTAATATTCAGATGGTACCTGCTGTATTTTTTCATCCTATCATTAAACCATGGCTTTTCCACGGATGGGGATTGGATTTTATTGGAGAGATACATCCTTCTTCTTCAAAGGGTCATCGCTTCATATTGGTTGCTACGGATTACTTCACTAAATGGACCGAAGCCGTTCCTCTCAAGAATATGACCCATAAGGAGGTAATTGAGTTTATTACTGAGCATATTATTCATAGATTCGGCATTCCACAAACTTTAACTATGGATCAAGGCACGTCTTTTATGTCTAAAGAAGTGCGAGCTTTTGCCGATATGTATAAAATCAAATTGCTCAATTCATCTCCATACTATGCTCAGGCCAATGGTCAGGCCGAGTCTAGTAACAAAACTTTGATAAAGTTGATCAAGAAGAAGATAGAGGAACATCCCCGAAGGTGGCATGAAGTTTTGTCTGAAGCTTTATGGGCTCATCGCATATCTGGACATGGTGTACCAAGGTCACTCATTTTGAGCTTGTTTATGGTCAAGAGGCCGTTTTGCCCATTGAGGTAAATCTGGACGCTTATAGGCTTGATAAACAAAATAAGCTTTCGGTTGGTGAATATTATGACTTGATGATGGATAACATTGATGAAGTGACCGATAAGCATTTACAAGCTCTCAAGAAAATTGAGAAGGACAAGATCCGAGTTGTTAGAGCATACAACAAGAAGGTTAAATAGAAGACTTTTCAGGTTGGTGATCTAGTATGGAAGACAATATTGCAACTTGGTACTAGAGATAATAAGTTCAGAAAGTGGTCTCCAAGTTGGGAAGGTCCATATCGAGTATTCAAGATCAATGGCGGGAATTCCTATATGGTGGAGACGCTGCAAGAAGAAAGTTTGCCTAAGGCGTTGAATGAGAGGTACTTGAAAAGATTTATCCAAGTGTTTGGCAAGAGGCATGAAGTGGCACATGGCCAATATTTGGATATCGCCCTTAGAAATTATAATGGCTGATGAATTCTGTTAAAACATCGTCCTCATGTGACAATTTTGGTACTGATATGTTTTATGGTACGCAAGCTTTACCAAAAAACAGGAGGCATTGTTGACAACCGAAATTGGCACAGGCCGAGGCAGACCGGTCAGACCGGTTTGCTCTGACCGGTCTGACTGGTCCGGGACCGGATGGTCCGGTGATTTGAAGATTGCAGCAATTGGTCCGAGTTTTGATCGCTTGTTGCGGTGCTTGGGACTCAGGAGGACCGCAAGAGTCGGTGCAAGAAGCAAGATGGAGGATTGGCGAAAAAAGAAAATCCGAGCCCAGACCGGTCTGACCGGTTTGGGGGACCGGTCAGACCGGTCTGCCCTTGTAATTCGACTAGGTTTAGGATTCCGAGATTGTAACGAGTTGTAACTTGGTTTCCTTGTGGGACAAGCCCTACCCTCCCTATAAATATAAGGGGATTTGACCGATTGAGGACACACCCAATCGATTCAATCAAATCTATTATTTTTGCCTTTACTTTTTTGCATTATTCAACCCTAGCTCTTCCAAACCCCAACTTGCTATTCTTCCTTCGTCTCCGCGACGTTTGAAGGCGTCCTAGGTGTCCTGCCGACCCTAGGGCACCCTACCCTGACGGATCCTTCCGGGTGGCGTTCTTAGGGCTCGCTCCTGATTTCTCTGGAGGAATCGGTCTAACCAGTATCCCGGACCGGTCCGACCGGTCTGCGCAGGGAAGCTGCGAGCAGTTCATGCTACGTGCTGCGCGATCTAGCACTCTCGTGTGTTGGCCGAATTCCGCGTCAACAGATAGTGTAACCTATGGTTGATGACAACTCCACGGATGAATTTTGTAGTCCCTTGATGGTAGCAGCTTTGGGTTTGTGCAGTTGACTTCGTTTAACAATTATCTTCTGTCGATATCGTGAACCTGAACTTTGACACTGGTGTTTGGTTGGGGAATGCAAACGTAAACGTTAACCATTTACGCTATAATCCGATATAGATCAAACAATCACTTGTTTTGTTTGGTTCAGATCAGTAATGGATTCAGAAGGTGTCTGCCATTCATTGATCTGCTCATCTGTCAAACTAGCAACACTTCTCCTCCTCCACATGCTGTCACCTTCTCCTGTTGCTCTGCCCCAAATTGGTTGTCACCTCCATCACCGGCCAGAGCGCTGCCCATGGGCTTGCTACACTACCAGTGCTGCTTGCTTCACGCCGGCGAGAGCCACCATTGCTCTTGCCACGGCTCATGGCAACCTCCACATGTGCTATGTTGGTGTCGCAACATCTACATGTCTCATGACTCAGGAGTACATGACATCGACGTTAGGCTAGGTGTCTGCTCTGTTAGAAGGCGTCTGCTTATACTTTTTGTTTTCGACTTATTGTCTTTAATAGTTTTGAGACTCTATACTATGGGCCTAAGGCCAGGTGAGAGGGGGAGAGTACAAAATTGAAACGGGTTGTAAGTGAATGCTTATGCAACTTGTGAAAGAAGAAAGATTTGATCGGAGAGGAATCCTTCCTCGTCCGGATCTTGTTCCCCCAAATTATCTCTACTGAGTTCACTCACGTCGATCGGCCATCCGTCGAAGGCTAAGGGTTGTTACAGTGGTATCAGATTCATCGGTCCTAGGCAATCGCACGACCCTGTGGCGGCGTTGCGTCCGAGTCGAAGACAACGGTGCATTTGCGTCAAATCGGGGTTTCCAATCGCGTTGGTGAGTTTGGAATTCCGTCGGCCTTGAGTCTGTAAATGATGAGCACCTTGCTCCGAGATCTATTTCTGTAATTCCAGTTCACGCGGACTCGGTTTGCAGGTGATTCACCATGGTGCCCCCAAAGCCCTCGGTTCAGACGCAGTTCATGTTGGAGGCGATGGAATCGGAAGCTCGTCAAGACGACAAGAGGTGGTCGGACATGATGGAGAGTATCGATCTGCTCTTCTCCTAGGTCGGCGACATGGACAAGCGCCAGCTGCCGATGGCGACTCAGCAAGGCCTCGTGACGCAGATCCTCGAGCAAGTACTGAAGGACCAATAGATGTTATCCAAGCAAATGGAGATCACTGGTCAAGCTGTGGCCCAGTTCACTCTAAATCAACCACCTCAACCTCAGCCGTTTCCTGCTTCACGTCAGGTACCACATCCACACCACTCTGGATTTAATTCTGTGGACTCCAGTGCTCCTCATGGTCGTAGTAGTGAGGGACAATCCTGGAATCGGGGGGGTGCTTTCCTAAATTTCTTGGGGAAAATCCAAGGATATGGAAGGATAAATGTCTAGATTACTTTCATATTTTCAATATTCCTCCTGCTCTATGGACAATGACGGCTGCAGTAAATATAGAGGGTCATGTTGCTAAATGGTTACAAGTTTACAAGATGAAACATGGGTTAGGTGATTGGGAACAACTCGTGACTACTGTGGAGGAACAATTTGGGGCTTATGACTATAGAGATGACATTGCTAAACTAGTGGCATTAGAACTGGAAGGTTCAGTGGAGGAATATATTACTGCATTCACTGATCTCTAGTATCAAGTTCCTATGCACAACATTGGGTTGGATGAAGTTTTCTTTGTTACTCAGTTCATTAAGGGGTTGAAGCCAGAATTGAGGGCTGGTGTTCAATCCATGGCACCCACCAAAATGAAGAAGGCCACTATGCTAGCCAAAGTGCAACAGCAGGTGTTGAAGAACAAGAAATTGATACAACCAGCTAGCTGTGCCTTTCTTCATGGAGATCATCATTCTTATGTGTTGGACAATTTGTCTTGCGAGGAATGATCTCATTTTTTAAAATGTTGGTCCTAATCTATCACATAGCAAAATAGTATTCAGAGAAGCTTTTGCTTTGATGTGTCATCGAGCAAAGAAGTAATACTTCCCTAGCATAGAACAATGGCTTGAGTCGTTCTTGTAATCTTTTTGTCTTTTTCTTTCTGTAAACTTTTGCTCTACTTTTATTTACTAATATAAAACCAGTAGGGGGCTACCCCTCCTGTTTCCTCAAAAAAAGAAATTGAAACAACCCAAGTAAAACAACAGTTTTAAACCTGGAGTGTCTGCTCAAAAGGACAACAACAAGAATGCTGATGTGAACTAGGGTTCCTGATCTTCCGAAAGGTTCTGGTAACTCTCGATTTGGTGGAAACTTGACACACGTCGATCCGGCTTCCGAACAACACGTCCTGAACCCCACAATCGCAGCACCACGTCTCCTCAGGTTATCGACCAGCGGTCGACCTCGCCAAGAAGGCTAATCCTTGCCTGCGAATCGAAGAACACAAGCAAGAACAAGAAAGAATGCACCCAAATTGCAGATGTATGATTAAACTCACGAAGTTGGGGTCTCACAAACCGATGAACAGCGAAACTTTTCTCGACAAAATAATTTAAGCAAAACCCAAACCCTAACTTGGGTGGTAGCTACTGAAATATAGAGGTTAGGGTCATGGGAGACCCCCTGGACACGCCCCTAATGGGCTCTCACACGATACATGGCCCAAAGGCCAAAATACAGCGACGCAGCGCTGAGACAGATTCTGGACGTCCAATTGTTTCGATGATTCCTATTGATTTCGAAGGAATTTGGACATGTACCAGTCCCATTGGAAGCTCTATCAAATTATCTTTCCATCCATATGTAGAATGTCGAAATTGGACTCCGTATGTGGCCTAGGCGTCCAATCTAAGACAGACTGCTCCTGGACTCCGAGATGGACTCGAAGTCGAGTTGTATTGGGCCTCCTCATGTCTTGGTCGACCCTTGCTGGTCATCCACGCCTCCAAGCTCCTCTCCATGCATCCCCTGATCCTCTCCTTGGTTCCTAATCACAATATAATCATTAGGTAGCAATCGATTCTCAAAATCATAAAAGAAAGTGCTTAGGAACGAGCTCACCTCTAGATTCAACTGTCGCGCGCGAGCTCTAGTGATTGGACCTTGAAGGTCCATCGGAGGTGTGTGGTGTGCATCCGAAGGAGTGATTTCCTCATCATCCTCCCCCTCTTGAAATGAAGTCATCCTTGACGCAATCTCATCTTCCTCTCCCAAGTAAGGCCTCAAATCTGAAATGTTAAAAGTATGACTAACCCCGAACTCGGGAGGCAACTCAAGCTTATATGCATTGTCATTTATTTTCTCAATTATTTTGAAAGGACCAGCAGCCCTAGGCATTAACTTAGACTTCCTCAAATCTAGAAAATGATCCTTTCTCAAGTGCAACCACACTAAATCACCCGCTTCAAGTTTAACTTCTCTTTTACCTTTACTACCAGCAATTCTATACTTTTCAGTCATCGTTTCAATGTTGTGCTTAGTTGTTTCATGCATTTTCAAAATAAAATCAGCACGTTCTTTAGCATCACTATGAATTCTTTCACTAGTAGGCAAAGGTAGAATATCAATAGGAGCACGGGGATTGAAACCATACACTACCTGAAAAGGACTTACCTTAGTAGTAGAATGTGTTGCACGATTGTATGCGAACTCCACATGTGGCAAACATTCTTCCCACAGCTTCAAATTTTTCTTCAAAATAGCCCTCAACATGGTTCCCAATGTGCAGTTCACAACCTCTGTTTGGCCATCAGTTTGTGGATGACAAGTGGTAGAAAATAACAATTTGGTACCCAACTTGATCAACAAAGTACGCCAAAAGTGACTCAAAAATTTCGCATCACGATCTGAAACAATAGTAGCAGGCATACCATGCAAACGTACAATCTCTTTGAAAAAGAGGTCAGCAATATGAACAGCATCATCACTTTTATGACATGGTATAAAATGTGCCATCTTCGAAAAATGATCCACAACAACAAAAATGCTATCCCCCTCTTAGTCCTAGGCAATCATAAAAGTCCATAGAAATATCTGCCCAAGGAATAGAAGGAACAGGAAGAGGCATGTATAAACCATGTGGATTCAAGCGAGACTTAGCTTTTTGACATGTAGTGCAGCGACCAACGAACCGCTCAACGTCTCTCCTCATCTTTGGCCAAAAGAAGTGTGTGGCCAAAACATCCACCGTCTTCTTAGCTCCAAAATGTCCCATCAATCCTCCTCCATGCGCTTCCTGCATCAATAGAAGACAAACGGAACCAACTGGAATGCATAGGCGGTTAGCTCTAAACACAAATCCATCATTAATCACAAACTTGTTCCATGTACGTCCCTCTTTACAATTCAGCAACACATCTTTAAAATCAAGATCA
>CM014277.1:49249652-49276292 GCA_004135705.1 Alloteropsis semialata | reverse complement strand
TTTGAAGCTCACCATAATAATCCTGCACAGATTTATCTCCCTGTTCTAAATGCATTAAATTCTTACGCAGGTCTCTATGATAAGAAGGGGGAACAAATCTATCACGCATAGCAGTTTTAAGCTCTTCCCAAGTAGTAGGTGAAACACCCGCTGCAACTAAACCAGTCCACCAAATGATAGCAAAATCCTTAAATTCACTAGTGGCTTGTCTGACTCTATGTTGCTCAGGCACAAGGTGGGCACTAAACTTTTACTCTACTGTCATCTCCCAATCCAGATATCCCTCAGCATCATAATATCCTGAAAATGAGGGTATAGTAAATTTAACCTTAGCATAAGGGTCATCTGGAGCACGGTTATGAATACCACCCATACCTGTGGTGTTGATACGGAGACGACGTCGTAGTCGTGCTTGTCGCGTAGCTGGTTCATCTATATTACCATTGGCATCATACATCACATCCTCATCTTCATTGGTCGGTCCACGAGTTTCCAACGCAATAACCCTGTCGGTTAGTGTGGATAATCGTTTGTCCAACCTCTTAACGATATCAGAGAGCTTGAGGTCTCTGATCGCGGTGGTGATTGCCTGTGTGATCGTCTCTGTCATCACCTTCTGCCCCTCCTCGATGGCAGCTTGTAGTTGCCCTTGACTAACACACTCGTTAAAGTCCTTAGGAGTGTTATTTTCATCGTCACCTGCCATTGTAGACACCAAAACAGGAACAAACAGTGAAGGTTATCCCTAATAATGTGCTACTCAGGTGTAGTGGTGCCTCTCAATCAAACACAGCAAAAAGAAACACCTTACCAAGCTCTTACAAGGTTCTTACCAGCAAGGCAAAGGACACCTGGGAGGCGTAGGCCGCGATTGCAAGGGTCAAAAACCTGCTGTCGAGAAGTAGTATGTGGAGCTATAGGAAGGCCAAATTTGTGAGTGGAACACAATTCAATAACAGATAGTAATGCTGAATAAATATCCAAAGCTACTTGTCCTTAGTTGCTGGTCTACTCGTGTTCTAAGAACAGTAGTGTCAACAAGAAAGGAACAAGGATGATTATGATGAGCAACAATGACAATATCAGCAAGTATCCAGCAGCACAAACCAAAACAGCAAGTGTATCCTTTCTAGGCCTCCCGCTGTTTTGTCTTTTAGTACTAGTAGAAATCAGATTTTTTTTTCTTTTTCCTTTTATTTTTTGATATTTTTTCTCAGCCAGGAGCACAAGAATAGGAACACCACCAAGTATCAGTTCAAGCCGATGTAAGATGTGATCTATAGAAAATCATGAGCCTTCTCAAAAGCTGGTGCTGGAACTTCGGAGCTCGA
This sequence comes from Alloteropsis semialata, assembly GCA_004135705.1. Taxonomy (NCBI): domain Eukaryota; kingdom Viridiplantae; phylum Streptophyta; class Magnoliopsida; order Poales; family Poaceae; genus Alloteropsis; species Alloteropsis semialata. The sequence goes on along the minus strand of CM014277.1, from coordinate 49,274,961 downwards.
AATGACTCCCTTCCTGATTTTATTCAAATTTTTTGAAATTGGCATGACCAACGAAGCAGTAAAGAGTATGTGCAAAATTTTGAGAGCTTTCCGGAAAAAAAAAAAGAACACCTCAATCGGGTGGGGGAAAGATTGTGGGATGATGGCAGCGGAGTATGGGATCACACAACCGATCTAAAACACAAACTAACCAGCAACAAAGACACGAACTAGGACACAAACTCAACACTACGGACTCTGAAAGAGAATTATGCAAAAGGCTAAACATGGTGTGGGACGGGGAAAAAATTTTTAGGCTTTTCTGTGGACTCTAGGATGAAGGCGAAATTAAATCTAACTAGGGTAAGGATGAACCTGACGGCATACCTGAAGCTCTGATTACCACTTGATGTGAACTAGGGTTCCCGATCTTTCGAAAGGTTCAGATAACTCTCGATTTGGTGGAAACTTGACACATGTCAATCCGGCTTCCGAACAACACGTCCTGAACCCCGCAATCGCAGCACCACGTCTCCTCAGGTTATCGACCAGCGGTCGACCTCGCCAAGAAGGCTAATCCTTGCCTGCGAATCGAAGAACACAAGCAAGAACAAGAAAGAATGCAACCAAATTGCAGATGTATGGTTAAAGTCACGAAGTTGGGGTCTCACAAACCGATGAACGGCGAAACTGTTCTTGATAGAATAATCTAAGCAAAACCCAAACCCTAACTTGGGTGGCGGCTACTGAAATATAGAGGTTAGGGTCGTGGGAGACCCCCTGGACACGCCCCTAATGGGCTCTCACACGATACATGGCCCAAAGGCCAAAATACAGCGACGCAGCACTGGGATAGATTCTGGATATTCAATTGTTTCGATGATTCCTGTTGATTCCGAAGGAATTTGGATGTGGCACCAGTCCCATTGGAAGCTCTATCAAATTATCTTTCCATCCATATGTAGAACGTCGAAATTGGACTCCGTATGTGGCCTGGGCGTCCAATCTAAGACAGACTGCTCCTGGACTCCGAGATGGACTCGAAGTCGAGTTGTATTGGGCCTCCACATGTCTTGGTCGACCCTTGCTGGTCATCCACGCCTCCAAGCTCCTCTCCATGCATCCCCTGATCCTCTCCTTGGTTCCTAATCACAATATAATCATTAGGTAGCAATCGATTCTCAAAATCATAAAAGAAAGTGCTTAGGAACGAGCTCACCTCTAGATTCAACTGTAGCGCGCGAGCTCTAGTGATTGGACCTTCAAGGTCCATTGGAGGTGTGTTGTGTGCATCTGAAGGAGTGATGTCCTCATCAAATGCCATGCCTAGTACAACACTACGGAAGGAGAGGCAACTCAGGGATTATAGAAGAGCTAATGGACTCTGTATTTATTGTGGGGACAAGTATGACAGAGTTCATGCAGCAGCTTGTGACAAGAGGCCTCAGGCACAAGTTCATGCATTAGCAGTAAATGACTTGGACAAACCTTTGACTGAGGATATCATTAATCAGCTGGCTGTGGAAGACACATTAACTGAGGAGTTTGAACACCTCTCTCTGAATGCCATAGCAGGTAAGGCTGAAGGTGAGGTGTTGCTGATCAGGGCCATAGTGAAGAACAAATCCATGTTAATATGGTTGGATAGTGGCAGTACTCACAGGTTCATTAGTTCCTCCTTCTTACAAACAGCTGGACTCTCTACTGTTAATACCACCCCAAATAAAGTAAAAGTGGTAAATGGTCAAATGCTATTTTCTGATCAAGCAGTACATAAATTGGAGTGGTGGTGTCAAGGTTATACTCTATCTACTGACATGCAAGTGCTGGAGTTAGGAGCATATGATGCAATTTTTGGGTATGACTGGTTGAAACAACACAGTCCTATGACCTGTCATTGGGATCAGTACACTGTTTTTCATTTCAATACAAAGGCAAAACCATTACTTTTAAAGGTGTCCAACCCCCACCCCTCTCACTTTCTAGTATGTCTGCTGAAAGCTTGGTGAAGTGGCACCAGGGCAATGTTGGAATATAACAAATGGCGTAGTTTTAAAAACTATGGCATTGCGAAAACTGAAGTCTTCTTGCAGAGTGTTAGACACTCGAGGACCGACCTGTGCTTTTGCATGTCCTTTTTAGGATCTGTCTATGCCTTGCATAGGTGAAATTCAGGGATTCCTCACCTGAGTGAGAAAAGGGTCTATTTCACCCAAATCTCAAACAAGTTCAGATTTGGGTGAAATATACAGAATCCTCACCCAGGTAACATGAACATAACAAATCACACAAAAACCAAAGAAAATAGATTCGAGTGAAATGTAACATATTTGCAAATAAAACAAATCAAAGCAAAACAATACAGAACATTCATATCATAAATTCATCACAGCTACTAGCATATGCAAATAAAAGTATGAACACAGCCAAGTAAAGCAAAGAACTGATTATTCACAAAGATCACAACTCCAAACTAAAGTACTTTTGGTACAAAGATTAATGAGAACTGAAACAATAAACTGTTGCACGCCAAAAAGAAGATAGAAAATCTGAAACAAATCCCCTTTGATATTGAAACTTATGGGAGTCCATTTTGCATCAGATCAAAAGTCCAGCATAGATCATATTCCTAACAAAAAATTCAAATGTATAAGTTAAAAGCTATTATATCAGATGCTATTGAAATCAGGCTAAGATACATAAAATGAGATGCAGACCAAATGAAACAAGTCAAAATTACAAAGGATAGATCCTTAAAATATTGCTATGGATTACAAACAATCAAAATTTAGGGTAATCAAGAGGAACCCCACAGATGCAAATGTCATATCGACAAATGCAGAATTTTACAAATAAATCAAAACACAAACACCTTATCATCAGTACAAATGACCTATACAATCATTACAAGGCAATTATACTAAACTTACAATATGAACTTCATTGGAAGTTCTTAAACTGATGCTGTCATTTAAATTATTTCAGCATGTAAGCTTGCTCAAGATTTAACATTCGAACAAAATGAATGCAATTACAGTTTCTGACTAGAAAAAAATGGCATTTTTCGACCTACAGCATAACAGAAGAGCTTCTGAATCACAAGATAAAGATCTATGCATAATATTATATCAGCCAAAAAATTGTGTAGTTCACAAAGATTTCTAAATGCAAAAAACAAATATACAAGATATTTCTATGGTAACAAATAGTGGAATAATAATGGAATTGGGAGAAGCCCAATATATGCAGAGTCAAAGTGACAGAAGCAAAATAAAATTCAAATACATAGATTATTTAAAAAATTGATATGGATTACAAATATTCAAAAGCTTGGGTTACCGAGTAAAACCCCACAGAGGGAAACTCAAAATAAAAAATGCAGAACTATATGGACAGATTCATAGTGCCAAATGCAAATTCGGATGCATATGAACAGATTCTATGCTTTCTATATAATCAAAATTAGGAAGCTGAGAGAAACCCCTCATATGGAAATAGAAAGTCCTGCTGCAGAGTGAAAATCAAAACAATGACCAAAATTCAGAGTTACATATTATTTCTATGGTCTACAAATGTTCAAATGATTGGGTTATCGAGAGGAACCCCACAATAGGAAATGCATATGTTGGGGAGTCTGTTAAGCCTAACAAATGCAAATGCAAAATTTGTAGAACAAATACGATAAAAATATATCACATAATCAAGTTAACATAAAGCATACATCATATTAGTAAGAAATTAAGCAAAATATCTTACAACTCAACATTTATTTTGCCATACTTCTTGTTGCTATTTAATTACAGTTAGAAATAATAAATTGACAGTAACCATTTCATAATAAAATCAATTCATGTCAATTGTATTTAAAAAAAACGGATTGGGAATGTTTTGTTGAGAGGAGGGTACTGGCCAGTGGACAAAAATATAGATTCAAAGCAAGCTCTAAAAATACTAACAACCCTGATACCTATGTGAGTTAACTAAATTAAACAAAATTACATGATGACAACACAAAATTTACAGTAAAATTATAACTGTCATTTCATTCATGTTCGCTGTAACTCAGCCTATAAATAGGACAAGTACTGCAGACAATAGGAGAAAGTGCAAACCTCTAATGTTGGGGAGCGAACTAAACCCCACAATTGCAAATTCCAAAAATATGGAGTAAAAGCCAAATCAAAATTAATCAAACATTTTCTATGGACTACAAAACTGCAGATGTTGGGAAGACACTTAAACATGCCGAATGCAAATGCCATGAAAGAAGAGGGAAAAAACAAACTATAGTGTCCTTCGATTTCTTCCGCTTAATGGCACCTGCAAGCATGGATGGGAAGAATTACATGAATGCATTTGGCACAGTAGATGCAAATACTCTGCCCAAGGTAACAGGTATTGTGCATTGCAAAGAGTAACAGTTGAATCAGACCATCCTAAAAACTAGTGCAGTAACATGCAAAGAAGGGACCGACATATTACCTAGAAGAGCTCTTATTATCAGGAACTTTTCTCCCAACTGCTTGACTTTTCCTTGAACATCTCCAACTAATGCCATCTGATTGGAAAGGGCCACCCTTGTGCTTTGAGCTTGGCCAATTACCTCATCAATCTATAATCGAGCAAAACTGATAACTTACAGATAGTACCCTGTGCCAGATACAAGAAGAAATGTACATAGACAATGCTACATTCTTGAGTTGTAAATGTTCCTGGCAACATATTCTTTCTCATTCGTAATTTCAGAGTTCATGAAATGGCCTAATGCTGCTGCAGTGGTTAGTGAAAGGTAAATATGCTCGCACAAGTTTCGCATAACATCAGTTGTAATTAAAGGATGCAGATTCGCACATGAGATCATTGGGACCAAAGAGGCCAACACCGAACATCAAAACACACTGAACTAAATTCTTCCAGGGCAGTGCCAAGCAAGTGTAGTTTACTGAAACCAGGCCAGCATAACTAGACAGAATGTAAAGCAGTGCAGCCTTGTCTAACAAATGGAATACTTGGTTGATGCTGAAATGAATGGAGGCCGTCTCCCTGAGCAAATGCACTATTGGCGACATGCCCGCCACTGGCCTGACAAGCATTCCACGTTCCAATTTTCAGATTGGAAATCAACATACAACGGCAACAGCACACAGGAGTAAGACTCAAAGAGATTGTGACAAGAAGTGAACCTTGGACTCGGTGATGTCATCACGCACAGAGCTGAGATCAGCGTGCTCCCTCCTCATGGAGCTCAGGTCCCCCCTCCTGAACTCCTGCCTCCATGAATGAACCACCACTTGAACCGATCACATAACAAGAGTAATGGGAGGACTGAACTTGGGGAGACCTGTGCGAACTTGTGGAGGATGTCGCGATGGCGCGCGAGCTTCTGGAAGACGGACGTGGTGGGGGCGATGGAGGCAGTGCAGCGGCTCATGGCATCGTTGACGCCCTGCAGCTTGCCGAGCAGCAACTGGATCCAGCGTCGCCCAAAAATCTACACATACGAATTACACAAAAATCTCATGAATCAGCCCACCAGAACATCGCGCCACAAACAGATCCCACTAAAAAAACTACGCGACCAGGACACTCCCGTGCATGCTGCTAGGTTTTCTCAGTGATCGCACCTCAGCGCCGTCAATCCCGTGAAGGCACACGCAGGGCTACAACTGCTGCTAGTGGCCTTCGGGACAGGGGGCTCGCCGCCGCCGCGCCCGCGCGACACAGTGGGCAGATTAGGATGGAGGAGGACCAGATGCTAGAGGGAGAAGACATGCCCGAACACAGTTAAAAAAAACCACATTAATCAGATCGAAAATAGAGAAATGATGAGGAAAGTTTGAACAAATCATAGATCGCCTCAGGGGAAGAGGATTGCGAAATGGGAGCGGAGACGATGAGCTCGATCCAGAATATTCGGCCGCGTCAAAACAACGGTGCCGACAATCGGGACCCACATGCCAACAAAAGACAAAAAAAAATTGGACGACGCACAGACGTAGCAGATGAGATCAAACGGACAGAAATTCGAGTGACAGAGAGCTTCGAATCACCCTGGTGATGGATAGCTTTTCCTTTTTAAAAATACGAATTCCAGTGTTTTCTAAAACAACGGCATCCAAAATAAGCTCGTTCATGTTATGTTTATTTGACTGGAGGTAGCACTCAGCTCAGCCCTTAAGCGCGGTGGGGTCGTTGCTGCCCAGCACATCAGCCGCCTTCTCCCTGAACTACTTCCACTCATCTAGAACTCCGGCGAGCTTCTCCAGCTTCGCCTGGAGCCCGACGATGCAGTTGGCGTGCACCGTGCACACCTTGTCGAAGTCCTTGCTAAGCTGGCAGAAGCCGGTGAGGTAGGCCGTGTCGACGAACTGCACCAGCAGGCCGTGTCGCGCTGGCAGCTTGTGCTTCACCTGCTCGAACACGTTCTGCTCGTTGGTGCCCAAGTACGACGCCCGTGCCGTGTACCAGCTCTCGTAGAAGGCCAGCATCCTGGCGCTGGCCCTCACGTACATGAGCCCATTGTTGGCCGCCTTGTCGAGGTCGTACGGGTTGTCGCCGCGGTAGTAATCGCAGGACATGGCGATGTCGGCGGCCAGGGGCATGCGCAGCATCAGGTTGCGCAGCCAGATGATGTCCATGTCGGAGAAGACGAAGCTGTAGCCGAGATCCAGGACCTGGGTTTGGAACCGGTTCCTGCGCCACATCATCTCGAGGTAGCCCTTGGCCATGTACACCTGCTCCTCCGAGTAGATGGTGCCGTCGACTTGGAGGTGGTAGCAGAGCGGGTGGGCACGCTGGCACCACTCGTATGCTTTGGCAGCGGGCTGGGGGAGGGGGAGGGGGGGCGAACACTCTATCGGTCCACCCACATTGGTACCGGTTGTTTAGGGCCCGGTACCAATCTTGGCATTGGTACCGGGTCCAACGGCTAGAAAAAGTGCGTACTCATAGGTACCGGTTGGTGGCACCAACCGGTACCAATGGGCTCATATAGGTACCGGTTGGTGGCACCAACAGGTACCTATGAGTGCCCCTTTGGTATAGGTTGGTGCCACCAACCGGTACCAAAGGGGCTCTGCGTATATAGCCCTTTTTTCCTCCCTCAGCCCGAGCCATGGCTCATTTCTTCATCCTCCATTGAGCTCGGGGTGGGGGAGGTCATGCCCGATTTTTTCATAACTTTTGGAGTTTGCAATCCAAGTCCACTAGAAGGTTAGCAACTTCATCCTCTCTTTTTTGACCGTTAGCATAGTCTTTTTCATGCTCTATGTTTTCAGTATTTGAGTGCTTTGTGGAATGGATAGGGATATGAGACTTTAGAATTATAGACCAATTTTATTATGATTTTGTGGAGAGGTGAACCATATAGATAGTTGTTACATGTGTAGAGATGATGCTCAAATTTTTTTGGCATTGTTTATATTTTTCTGATTATTTGTAGAAACTTTAAATGATTATCATATATATTTAGGCTAATTATGATTTTTACATATTATAAATGATATTAATTGTAAAGGCTTATTGGGAAATTTAGAATTACATCTTTTTAGAGGCTTCAAATAATATTTATATTAAGGGTTATTACGAATTTTAGATTTTTGGAGTCTATATATGATATTCATATTTATGCTTATTATGAATTTTAGAGATTATAGATGATATTCATATTTCGGATTATCAATTATGAACTTTAGAATTACATCTTTTCAGAGGCTTCAAACGATATTCATATTTAGGGTTATTACGAATTTTAGATTTTTAGAGTCTATAAATGATATTCATATTTATGCTTATTATGAATTTTAGAGATTATAGATGATATTCATATTTAGGCTTATTAATTATGAACTTTAGAATTAGATCTTTTTAGAGGCTTCAAATGATGTTCATATTTTGGGTTATTACGAATTTTAGATTTTTAGAGTCTATAAATGATATTCATATTTATTCTTATTATAAATTTTAGAGATTATAAATGATATTCATATTTAGACTTATTAATTATGAACTTTAGAATTAGATCTTTTTAGAGGGTTCAAATGATCATATTAAGGTGTGGCAGACCACCCCAATTAACCCAGCTCAAGCGCATAAGACCACTTCCACTGCGGTACTCCACACACTTGAACCGAACTAATCGTGCAATCTGTCGGATACCTTCCCGATTAAACCACCTTTTCTCATGACCGAAACGAAATAGCAGCAAGTCCAACTCGAAGGTGGGCTCAGGCAGTACATCTCGTCACAGCTTTTACACCACAGAGTTCACATAGATAATTATACAAACACAGTACATAAGTTTCAGTTATTACAAGCAGAGTATAATACAGCGGAAGTCTAACATCGATCACATAATATCATGCGGAGCCCTCACATGACATTCAGTCACAGCGGCCTGAGTCAGACTCAGGCGGCACCTGCTCAACTCAACCTTCAGGCAACACGCACGGCCAACAACGCAGCAACAGGATCATAACTCATCACATCCAAATCTGAAAAACAAGCCACAAGTAAGGCTGAGTATACTAATACTCAGCAAGACTTACCCGACAAGGTTAAATTTTAGACATGCAAGGCTTTATGGCTGAGGGGAATGTTTTGCCAAAAAGCATCTACAAGTTGATCCCCATTTTCAATATTTTAGCCAAGTTAAGTGAGACTAACCATTACTAAGTTTGCCAAACTATCCAACAACATTAAGTGTCAAAAAACAATTGATTAACCAGATAGCACCATTACTCAGCTAACAAGAACTCCACCCATTGCCCAAGCCCACCGAGGTATGACACGAGATCAAGCAGCTTCATGTAACCGCGAAGGACGGACAACTCGAGTTGATTTTAACCATGCATGGGACAACCTAATAGCACGCCCCATGAGAGACACCCAGGACCTCACGAGGCAACCGTTCCCATCTCTTCCTGCCATCTGCCATCAGGGCCTACTCCATCCGAGTGCACGCCCCAATGGACCCCAGGTGCACAAAGCAAACCTGTGCCGCGGCCACTGCTACACTCGCCATCAACCCCTCGCCCAACTGAGTAGGAAGACCCGTCAGACGTTAGTTTGAAGTACTAAGTTTACCAGTTTACCACATCTCCCGGCATGCGACTAGTACTTTCAAAAGCTTGACCAACATCACCACACCATCAATGCCTTAAACATTCATCTGTGCAAGTGGGACATTCAACCAAACAAAAATATCGCACAAGCCCTGCTTGCCGAACTTCATAGATCAACATAAAGTAAAAGCCTATATCTCGCGAGTGACAAGGCAATCACTCGACTTCTACCGATCCTAATTAAGCATGGCAGTCTAAAACGACCTACACATACTAGTATTAGGACATGGGTACCTAGGGATCATGCAACTAGGGTTTCAGACAACTCCTTAAACTTAAATGTACAAAGAAGGCACAAAGTAACCCATTGGGGTTTGTTAAAGCTGGAACATTCTCCGGTGCTTGCCTTCTTGCTCAGCTACGGCCTTAGGCCCTTCCGGACTTTGGTCCGGGTCTTTAGCAGCAGCAAGGTTCAGGTCCGCAGCTACGGCTTGATCACCCTCGGGCTCAACTTCAATCTCGTACACGCCGTCAACAATGGGATTATCTACATGAGATGTAGGAATGCACAAGCAATCAATCACAGGAATATCTGCAGCAACTCACACATACACTTCACCGGGCAATCATTTACGAAGTAAAAACAGATTATGAAACTCATAAAGAAGGCTGGAGTGGGTTGCTTTTAGTTGCTTATCACCCTAAGTTCAGATCTGGATTAATACAGAAAATAAATTTACTAACCATTTTAACATACTAAAGCAACTTAATTTATTCCATAAATCAAACATAAAACATCTACAAATAACTACAAGTAGCAAAAGGTTCCTACGGCTGAATCTGAACATTCAGCAGATCGGGTTGCTAGAAACATTTTTAGAATTTATTTTACCGCAAGAAAACTATTTATTAATTAAGCATTTTCTAGCTAGTTTTCACCAAATAAAGCCTAGAAAATATATTTTCATAAACAGAAATTAAGGTAAACATGTTTTTTTAGGAATTTTCCAGCATTTTACCTTTTGTTTTCTATTTATTTTAACAGCCACTAATTGCCAACAGTTAGAAAATCACAAAAAATTCCACAGCCACTTTCTGGAGTTGAAATTTTTACTGAGGCTAACATTATACTAGAGACATTTTCTATGATTTTTTCATATTTTCCTAAGCTACCCGGAATATTTGGTGATTTAACTTTACTTAACTAGCTAGAAAAAACTTAAATTATAACTTTAAAACTATACACTTTATGGAGCTGAATATGTTTGTGGGGGTTCCTAAGCTCCATAGTATCACTAACAAAAATTACCACATTTTATTGAGCAGTTTAACTATTTAACACATTTCCTACTTCATTAACTCAACTAAATCTATATCTATCAAAAACATGCAGAGACTTTGACCACCAGACACTCAAATCTACTCCACTAATCATGTACAGCAGCATCATAATAGGATTCACCCAATTTTAACATGCAAAGCATTTATGAAATAATAAACACACTCTCAAGCACATAATCGTACATAATGCTACACAAATCTCAAACAATACTTTTCGTAAGTGCATGTTACTCCACTTGATAGAGCATTTCACAATGATTCCAAAACATCTGGACTTATGATTTTACGATTTTTCTGTGATTTTATATGTATTTATAAGCAAACAGTCGATTTAATCAAAGAAAAAGAAAAACAGCCAAACACATTCGCGGATCAGCCCTTGGATTTCTGAGTTCTTGCAAAAGAGCCCTCGCAGATTTCCCCATAACCCCCTTGTCGGATGTTTGGACCCGGCAGTCCACACAGGGTAGCCTACGTGGTTGATTTGTTGAGGGACAGATCGAGGATCAGAAGTCGATGGTAACACAAGACGCAAGGATTGAACAGGTTCGGCCGTCGAGATGACGTAACACCCTACGTCCTGTGTTGGCGGCGATTGTATTGCTGTGTATGAAGTTCCTGGAAGGATCTCCGTAGTTGGGTTCTGTCCTAGGGTTGTAGAGGTTGTAGTTTTTCGTAGATGTTGATGCTCTGGAGGGGGGTCTCAGGGCGCCTTATATAGTCCGGCTGCCTTGAGTTACAAGTCGGCCAGAGATCGTAACCTACCCGGAATACAAGGATTTGATCCTATAACGATTACAGATATCTTTCCCTATAATTCCGGCTAGTTTATCCTGATCTCCGAGCTTCTTGCGGGATACGCCGTGTGCTTTCCTTGCCGCGCGCGTCGTCGCGCCCATCCGGTTCGCCCGACTGGTGGGCCTCCGACTGGTGGGCCAGCCAGTCCGACAAACCGGCCCAGATGTACTCGGATTGGGCCGCCCCTTGCTGGTTGGGCCAATCCGCCTGCTGGGTACCCCTGGGGGTCTACCCCCGACAAGCCCCCGAGTAGTACGTGGTTGAGAGACAAGTCGGCGAGGTCGTGCTGTCCGATGAGCGTCGAGCCTGCTGCAGTTGGAAGCGAAACCGCGTGATACTGGAGAGAAAAAGCCGTTTACCCAACGGATGCGCCGCGAGGTGCGTCCGTTGGACGTAGCCCCCGAGCCTTGAAGCGATTCCGAAGGAATCGGTCCAAGGGTTAGTAGCCTTGTTCTGAAGTCGTCAGACAATCAACGGATGCGCCGCGAGGTGCGTCCGTTGGCCGTAGCCCCCGAGCCTTGAAGCGATTCCGAAGGAATCGGTCCAAGGGTTAGTCAAGGAGCACCTGGCTAAATCATCCGACGTTAATTTCGGCGTCCAGCCCCCGAGCGTGAGGGCCGGCGGAGTCCTGCGAGACACGCCGAGTGGTCGTCCCGGCGCCAGCCCCCGAGCGTGAGGGCTGAGCACGCCGAGTAGTCGCCCCGGCGCCAGCCCCCGAGCGTGAGGGCTGAGCACGCCGAGTGGTAGTCCCGGCGCCAGCCCCCGAGCGTGAGGGCTGAGCACGCCGAGTAGTCGTCCCGGCGCCAGCCCCCGAGCGTGAGGGCTGAGCACGCCGAGTAGTCGTCCCGGCGCCAGCCCCAGAGCGTGAGGGCTGAGCACGCCGAGTAGTCGTCCCGGCGCCAGCCCCCGAGCGTGAGGGCTGAGCACGCCGAGTAGTCGTCCCGGCGCCAGCCCCCGAGCGTGAGGGCTGAGCACGCCGAGTAGTCGTCCCGGCGCCAGCCCCGGAGCGTGAGGGCTGAGCACGCCGAGTGGTCGTCCCGGCGCCAGCCCCCGAGCGTGAGGGCTGAGCACGCCGAGTGTCGTCCCGGCGCCAGCCCCCGAGCGTGAGGGCTGAGCACGCCGAGTGGTCGTCCCGGCGCCAGCCCCCGAGCGTGAGGGTTGAGCACGCCGAGTGGTCGTCCCGGCGCCAGCCCCCGAGCGTGAGGGCTGAGCACGCCGAGTGGTCGTCCCGGCGCCAGCCCCCGAGCGTGAGGGCTGAGGCACGCCGAGTAGTCGTCCCGGCGCCAGCCCCCGAGCGTGAGGGCCGAGTCGAGCCGTCCGAGGCACGCCGAGTAGTCGCCCCGGCGCCCAGCCCCCGAGCGTGAGGGCCGAGTCGAGCCGTCCGAGGCACGCCGAGTAGTCGCCCCGGCGCCCAGCCCCCGAGCGCGAGGGCCGAGTCGAGGGTCCGTCAAGTCTTCGTCTTCCTCGTCATGCGGTAGCGCCAGCCCAGTACTCAAAAGCACTCGGCTAGCGACCGTCGTGGAGTGTAGTGCCAGCCCGAGTGCTGCAAAGCACTCGGCTAGCGACCGTCGTGGAGTGTAGTGCCAGCCCGAGTGCTGCAAAGCACTCGGCTAGCGACCGTCGTGGAGTGTAGTACCAGCCCGAGTACTGACTGATTCGAGTACTCAGCTGGCGGCGATGCCGGAGTGGTCCAGGCCCCGAGCGTAACAGGCAAGCTCGGGATCTAAACCTGTGCCCTGCAATGAAGATATAAAGGATAGGTAGTATATGGTGTAGCAAATACTAATTCCGGAGAAAAACATTCGGCGCTGTATGTAATAGAATTTCTACTTCCAACTCTTTAAGTCTATTAATTTCCTCGGGTAGTTATCCTGTTACGTTTATGCACCTGATCCCGATAGCCGTAGTCCATAGCGCAGGGAGCTGGGCCGCATGCACGCGTAGGAGTGTAGGCGTACGGAAGAGTCGAGGTTTCACGGATTAAGGCGTGTGCTTCCCAAGTACTTTAGCGACTTGTACAAGAGTGGAAAAAGAAATAAACGATGGAGAAAAATGCAATATACGTCCGTTGGGTGTAGCCCGACTGCTTGTGTAGCGCTCGGGCCGTATAAGCAATCGGGAACAAACCAAGGGTAGTCGGCGATGATCATGGAGAAATATGGCGAAGTATGGAGATATGCGGTGACCGAGAAATATCGTAAAATGTATTTAAATATGACTTAGCTTGATTCGTAATCGAGTCGAAGAATCGTCGTGTCACTCTTGCGTGGACGTCGGCCTGCTGGGCAGGACGCCGTCGGAGAAGCCGAGTTCGTTTCCCTCACCGCTGCCCAACTGGTACGTAGGGCACGGCCATAGTCGGTGCTGAAGTGCTCGGCGCGTCAGCTTCCTAGGTCGCCAAAGGTGAGGTGGAGTCGACGCTTGGAGTTGGAGAGTCGGCACTTCCTTTGTGCCTGCGGCATGCATGCGCTTGTACTGGAACCTGAGAAAATTGCTATCCTGGGTTTGCAAATTGATCTACACTCTGCATCTCCGTCGGCCGCGACAGCTTGCATCTGGGCGAGTCCGTCGGCGGTTGGCTTGTAGTCCAGAACTTCGGCGACCGATCGGTGGCCAAAGGGAAGCCCGCATGCAGTGCGGTGCATGTGTAGGTCATCCATCCATGAAATTAGCATACACATGATTAGAAAAAGCATATATTAGAATAATATCTTTCAATACATGGCTCAGATCAGATCGGCTGTTATAGATGAAAATTCAAACAGAATCTTCCCTGTTGCTATTGGCTTGCTGAGTAGTTCTCGATTGGAGAACAGGACGCGCGCATGTCCAAGTTGCGAAGATCATCACTGGCCGCTGAGTTGCCGGCGGAGTTCGCGGCTGCGGCAGAGCTAGCCGCGATCTGAGCCTGCGCCGCCGCTTCGCTCGTGCACCTGGCGGCCGTCATGGTGTGTGCCCCCAGTCCTGTCCGACTGCTCCGTACCTTCGTGTACGCTAGATTGCTTCGGGGTTCCTGGCGGCGGTCGAGGTGCAGCACGACACTGACGGCGCCTTCATGCACTAATCAATCAGTGCTCGGCCGTCCGCGCATGCCCATACACACAAGCAAGAGATCAAAAGAGATTAGAAAACAATTAAGGGATCCATGCATGCACGTACCGGGAACGACAAAACAAGAAAAAAGTAGATTAGAAAATTAAGAGCATGCTCATCCTGTTGATAGATTCGGTGGTGCAGCAGCTTTTGCAGTTGGATTTTTGGCCGGTGATTTTCGGTGTCTGACTCGGTCGAGACGGCGACGTGGGCGGTGTTTCACCAGCACGGCGGCCGCCACGCGGTGACGATCGGCGGAGGGAGTACGGTGTACGACCGCACAGTAGATGTATCGCCGCCCCTCTCTCGATCTTAATGCATGCGCAGCACCAGTTGATGCCGCCGCCGCCGCCAAGCCTACTCGTGAGGATGAATCTGCCATCGAGCTTGTAGATTGATCTCGTCGATCAACCCCTACCTGGCGCGCCAACTGTCGGATGTTTGGACCCGGCAGTCCACACAGGGTAGCCTACGTGGTTGATTTGTCGAGGGACAGATCGAGGATCAGAAGTCGATGGTAACACAAGACGCAAGGATTGAACAGGTTCGGGCCGTCGAGATGACGTAACACCCTACGTCCTGTGTTGGCGGCGATTGTATTTGCTGTGTATGAAGTTCCTGGAAGGATCTCCGTAGTTGGGTTCTGTCCTAGGGTTGTAGAGGTTGTAGTTTTTCGTAGATGTTGATCCTCTGGAGGGGGGTCTCAGGGCGCCTTATATAGTCCGGCTGCCTTGAGTTACAAGTCGGCCAGAGATCGTAACCTACCCGAAATACAAGGATTTGATCCTATAACGATTACAGATATCTTTCCCTACAATTCCGGCTAGTTTATCCTGATCTCCGAGCTTCTTGCGGGATACGCCGTGTGCTTTCCTTGCCGCGCGCATCGTCGCGCCCATCCGGTTCGTCCGACTGGTGGGCCTCCCGACTGGTGGGCCAGCCAGTCCGACAAACCGGCCCAGATGTACTCGGATTGGGCCGCCCCTTGCTGGTTGGGCCAATCCGCCTGCTGGGTACCCCTGTATTTCTATTTCTTTCAACCCATACCCTTCTTCTACCTCACATGGGATTCACGAACAGAAAGTTCGGCTCGGCTCTGTTCTGCATGCCGTCGGCGGCGGACTGACGCAGGCGAGGTCCCCCGGGCTCTCTTCTTTCTCCCAGCAGTCACTCCGCAACCCCTTGCTCCCTCTCCGCCACTTCTTCCTTCTCCTAAACGCCTCCTTCCCTCTCAGCTCCAGTCACCGGCGGTCACGTGGTGGCAAGCTCGCGAACAGCAAGGAAAACCCGATGCCTTTGCCAAAACGAGGAGTGTGCGAACATCAGTGGATCATGAGGGGTTCGTTTCTGGGATTTGTGGAAGCGGAAAGTGAGTGTGTACGGCCATCCGCGTGAGGGTGGAGCTTGGGCGGGGCTGAGCAAGGGCGGCCGAGAAAAATGGAAATTCCCGGCGGCCCGTCTCGGGCTCGGGCTCGGCAATGGTGGAGGGTGGAGAGGGCGATGTGAGGAGGTTGAGGACACAGTGAATCGAGAAATGACCAGGTGGATGGTGGTTAATTTGGTGGGCGCCCATTACTGAGCTCGGTGGTCATGGAGATGAGGTGGCGGCTCTGTTTTCCCCGCGCCCTCGCAGCTCGACACCGGGACAATGTTGAATGGCGAGGACACAACTGGCACAAGGAAGGTCGGATGCGTGGCCGGCCACCTGGGCGCGCAACAGCGCGGCAGCCGCTGCCGTCGGAGCTGAGGCCGGACTCGGCCTGGTTAACTGACGAACTGAATCGGCCTGAGTTGATTCAGTTCTGTCGCAGCACCAATGGCCCTACTTCGCACCAACATAACTTGAGTTTCTGTTTGCAAACTTGTTAAACGATCAATACAAAAGTTGTAGACAACACATAGGGCTACAACTCTTGTAAAGGAACTTATATCATTTGCTCACTGGTTTCGAAGTTACAGAGCTGTGAAAACCGGCAAAAACATGATTTTCAGACTTAGAGTTTATTCATCTAAGTTTCAGCACAACAGGCCCGACTTCGACTGGTTCAAACTCAACTTTTCGCATATAAACATTTGCTTCGACCAATACAAAAGTTAGAGAGGGTACATAGGCTACAAATTCTACAAAGGATGTCACCAGTTTTGAGCAACGCTTTGAAAGTTATGGAGCTGAGAAGTGGTCAAAACCAAAGGTTTTCACGACATAATGATTTAGACAACTACTGACAATTCAGGGGGTTTGACCTAATTTTGACCAAGGTTTTGAATGATCAAATAAAGTTTTTCTTGATCCACAACACCACCATTGTAAAGAGGGTACTCTGTACTCCAACTTTTATATTGGTGGAATTTCAAGTGCTTAGGCAAAAAGAATTGTTTGGGGCCTCTCAAAAAGATAAAAGAAAAGGCTCTAAGGCATGAAATGAGAGTCAAAGGAGTTCAAATTTGAATTTCAAATTTTTGTTTGAACTTTCATTACTCATTTGAGTTCATAAACATGTAGTTGACCTTTTAAGCATCATTTTGGTATATTTTTCATATTTGACTAATTTTGCTTAAAAGAGTTGACTTGGTCAACATAAACACACATGCATACACACAACATGTTATGAGATGATGCATGCCATATTTATGTAATAATTAGGTTCATCTAGTTGTGTTAACCATAATGTAACACCAGGGGTGTCACATTAGGGTTATTATGAATTTTATATTTTTAGAGACTATAAATGATATTCATATTGGGGCTGAATTTTTCATTGTATTTTGTGAATAGATGAATCAACAATGGATGTACAACACAGATAGACGCTCATATGACTTCATTAATGGCATTCATCAATTCCTCGACGTGGCAGAGGCTAACTTGACCTCGAATTTTATATGTTGTCCATGCAAGGTCTATGAGAACAACAAGGATTATCACATCTCAAAGAAAGTGGTTCACACGCACTTGCTAAGGAATGGTTTCATGGCTGGCTATATCTATTGGACCAAACACGGCGAAGAGGGGATCCTATTAGAAGACGGTGATGACAACATCCCGGACTTTGCACAATACGGTATCTTTGCAGATGATATTGCAATGGGCGAGGGTGAAGTAGTTGCAGAAGATGAGGATGATGATGCCTTAGGTGGCATGATTCATGATGAAAAGAAAGACTGCGAAAGTGTGAAAGAGCGGGAGAAGATCAAGCGTTTGTTGGAGGACCACAAAATATTGTTGTACCCACATTGCAACGAGGACCAAAAAAAGTTGGGTACAACACTGGAACTGTTGCATTGGAAGGCAACTAATGGCTTGTCTGACAAGGGTTTCGAAGAGTTATTGAAAATGATAAAGAAGATGCTTCCAGAGGGCAACACCTTGCCTGAAACAGCATATGAGGCAAGAAAAATTGTTTGCCCTCTAGGACTGCAAGCAGAAAAGATACATGCATGCCCCAATGATTGCATCCTTTATCGCGGCAAGGTGTACAAATCTTTGGATGCCTATCCGGTTTGCAATTGTTCGTGGTATAAAATTAGGCGAGACGACCCTGGTGAAGTTGAGGGAGAGCCCCCCAAGAAGAGAGTTCCTACCAAGGTGATGTGGTATTTCCCTATAATACCACGTTTGAAGCATTTGTTCAGAAACAAAGAGCATGCTAAATTGATGCGGTGGCACAAAGAGGATCAGAGGGAATACAATATGTTGAGACACCCCATTGATGGGTCCCAATGGAGAAAAATCGACAGAGCATTCCTAGACTTTGCAAAAGATGCAAGTAACATAAGATTTGGTTTGAGTACGGATGGCATGAATCTTTTCGGTGATATGAGCAGTAGCCACAGCACTTGGCCCATGACTCTATGTATCTACAATCTTCCTCCATGGATGTGCATGAAGCGGAAGTTCCTTATGGTGCCAGTGCTAATCCAAGGGCAAAGCAGCCTGGCAACAACATTGATGTGTATCTAAGGCCACTGGTTGATTATCTATTGTTGTTGTGGGGCAAAGATGGAGTAAAGGCGTGGGATGAGCACAAGCAAGAGGAATTTAACCTACGAGCATTACTGTTTGTGACCATCAATGATTGGTCTGCACTTGGTAACCTGTCGGGACAGTCAAACAAGGGATACAAAGCATGCACACATTGTCTAGAACACACAGACTGCATCTATCTAAAACATTGTAGAAAGTGTGTGTATATGGGCCATCGTCGATTTCTTTTTGAGAAAAATCTGCTAAGAAAGAAAGGAAAGCATTTTGAGTCAGAAACTCGTAAAAAACCAAGGCATCGGGATGGAAAATATGTATTTGCTATGGTAAAAGATGTGAAGGTGGTCTTTGGGAAGGGACCTGGCAGCCAGCCAGCTGCAAATGAAAATGGAAAGGCACCCATGTGGAAGAAAAAGTCAATATTCTGGGACCTACCATATTGGGAGGTCTTAGATGTCCGCCACACAATTGATGTGATGCACCTGACCAAAAATCTTTGCGTAAACGTGCTAGGGTTCCTTGGTACGTATGAAAAGTCAAAAGATACACTAGAAGCATGACAGGACCTGAAATGTATGAAACAACGAGATCCCCTGCATCCTGAGAAAAGAGAAAAGGGGCGTTGGAACTTATGTCCTGCTAGCTACACTCTAAGCAAGGAGGAGAAGACCAGCATATTTGATTGCTTGAACAGTATTAAGGTCCCGTCCGGCTACTCATCGAATGTAAAGAGTCTAATAAATATGAAAGAGAAGAAATTCGTACACCTCAAATCTCATGACTGCCATGTGTTGCTGACACAATTGCTTCCGGTGGCGCTGAGGGGAATTTTACCCGTTAATGTCCAAACAACTATCGTGAAGTTATGTGCCTTACTCAATGCAATCGACTAGAAGGAGATCGATCCCAGTAATCTAGCAAGGCAGCAGGACGATGTGGCCCAAAGCCTTGTCAGCCTTGAGATGATATTTCCTCCGTCTTTCTTTAATATTATGACGCATCTCCTGGTCCATGTTGTCAAAGAGATTGGTATTCTTGGTTCTGTATTCCTACACAATATGTATCCTTTTGAGAGGCTCATGGCTATTCTAAAGAAATATGTTCGTAACCGTTCTCTTCCAGAAGGATGCATCGCCAAGGGATACAGAACAGAGGAGGTCATTGAGTTCTGTGTTGACTATATCCCCGAACTGAAACCGATTGGGCTACCTGAGTCACGCTATGAGGGGAGACTACTTGGAAAGGGCACGTTAGGAAGAAAACAAACAAGGTGTAGCGACTACGATTTATTCATGAAAGCCCATTACTCTATATTGCAGTCATCAACCATGGTGGCTCCTTACATCGAGGAGCACAAGACTATAATATGCTCCCAAAATCCAAGGAAGTCTGACACCTAGATTACACGCCATCATATAGAAACTTTCACTGGTTGGTTGCGGCAAGAACTCATTGGTAACGAGACAATACATACACAACTGGCGTATTTGGCAAGGGGACCATCAACCTCATTCTTGACATTCCAAGGCTATGACATAAATGGGTATACATTTTACACGAGAGCCCAAGACAACAAAAGCACCAACCAAAATAGTGGTGTCTGTATAGATGCCTATGACAACAAAGGGAACAGGGACTCATATTATGGTCAGATAGAGAAGATCTTGGAACTCGAGTATGGACCTTTGAAAATACCTCTTTTTCAGTGCGAATGAGTGAAGCTTACCGGCGGAGGTGTAAATATAAACCGGTACGGCATGAAAACTGTGGACCTCAGCAAAATTGGGTATATAGACGAACCATTCGTGCTCGCCAAGGATGTGCATCAAGTGTTTTATGTGAAGGACATGTCTAGCAAACCCATGACGGGGACTCTGCAAACAAACAACTCTGAAATTGAGCCAAAATGCCACATAGTTCTCATGGGGAAAAGAAAAATCGTGGGTGTCGAGGACGTCACAGATGAAGATGATTATAATAGGTGTGACGAGGTCTCTCCGTTCAGTGTGGAGGTTGACACAAGCATCCTGTTGGCCAATGAAGATGCTCCTTACGTTCCCAACGATCATAACGAAGGCACTCTTGTAAAGAAAATATTTATTGCTGTTCAAGCATAATGTAGTACTTATGTTAAGCATGATGTTATGTAATGGTACTTATGTTCAAGAATGATGATATGTAATGAAGTACTATGTTCAAGAATGATGGTATGTAATGTAATAATTATGTTTAAGTATTATTTTATTAATATTTTCCATCCTGATGTAATGTAGTTGTTGATGTCCAAAAAGTCAGGCGTTGACTCTCGGAAATTAACACTGTGGCCTAGAAGATTTGCTTGACTTCAGTGCAGGTCCAAAATCTTGAGGTTCGGGCGTGCCAGTCAATTTGACCTGAAATTGATAAGGTAGAGTTTAATCAGTAAACAAAAGGAACTCATCGGCCAAAGCCCCGATTCATTCCAGCGATCGGATCAACATGAAGAGAAGTCCGATGCGAGCATGAACCATTGGCTTTGAGTCCGATTCGTGAATATATGCAATATAATGAAACAAGTCATCGACTATTAAAGCCGAATCGAAGATAAATCTAACTTAAACGCATACTTTATTACACATATCTCTAAAGGCATTAAGTAAACTAGATCTCGTGTCACTAACAATCGGATCGATCTCGAGACAGAGTTGCTAGAAGGGCACCGATTTATCCTATTTACTCTGATAGATTAATGTGTATCAAAGAACTTGTTTAAACCAGATTTATTTGTAACTTGATAATTAAATCTGAATCAGCTATATAAACATTATAAATAGATCTATTATGAAGCTTAAAACAAGATGAAACAAATAGATCTTTGCAGATGTAAGCCGATAAGATAAATTGACAAGATACGGTAAAGGGTGAGCGATCTAAACGAATAAGGGCGATACGCCTCAATCTAAAGCCTAGAACAACTCGATAGATTGGTGAATTAACTAGACGAAGAAGGGCGATACGCCTCGATCTAAAGCCTAGATCAATTCAATAAATGTCGTATTTACAGACAAACCGGAGGTCAAGATGATGCAGCCCTGCTTGCTGAAGAACTCGACAAAAACAGGTTGTTGGCACGAGGGCCGAAAGTTGTGTTTGTACTGATGGTTGTGTGAACGTTCTTTATAATGGCGCAGGGTTTATATTTATACCCTGAAAATCTAACTAATCCTTGTCGGTTACGACAATATCTCTAATTTATTTAAAGCAAACTAATCTAAACTACCAAAAGTATTACAATTGCCGCACAAGCAGGCCTCAAAGAAGCTTCCAGATGCATCCCTTCCTTGAAAGTCGTACGCGCTCCGACCTCCTTAACACCGTATCTGATCAGGACTCCATCGTACAAACTCCGATCGGCATCGGAGACCTTTAAGACAGAATCGGACTCGGCCCATGTGTTGGCTTCCTTGCATTGCTTAATATACAATATTCCTTTTATACCGGCTGAGTCAAAATCTGGTGTCAACAGTAGTACTTTAGTTCAAGTGTTATTTTATTTTTATTTGATTTGGGGACAGAGAAAATGCAAACTATTAAATACTAGTGAAGTTATATAGCAAAAACTAAATAGTAAAGAGTTAATATATAATACTAATATAAATAGATGTAAATAGAAAATATCAAAAATATTAATTAGTAAATAAGTTTGTAGCAAATACTAAATTTTAAATAAGGTAAATAGAAAATACCAAATAGTGAAGAAGTTAAAAGGAAATAATTATACCTAAGGTAAATAGAAAATACAAAATAGAAAAAACCAAATAGGAAATACAAATGGCGGGAATGGAATTGGGAAGCCCCTTTGGTGCTGGGAATTGGCGCCAATCCCCCCTTTGGTACCGGGTGATGTCACCACTCGGTACCAAAGGGTTGGGGCCTATATAAGTGTAACATTCCGTGTTGAAAATTGTGGATTTAAAATTTTTTGTTTGAATTGATTGCTTAACAACCTAGAAGTGTCTTTTCTCTCTCCTCTAATAAACTCTTAGTAAAATAAATTGTGCTTTTAATTGTAAATAGGAAAAATAATTGTTTGTGTGATTTGGTTTTTATTTGGTTTCACCGTGCTTATGTGTGAGTTTATATTTGAATTACCATTCAAATATAAACTAAAGCTAATTCCTAATTTCCCTAAGCTAACCCAAGCTGGACCTTAATCTAGCCTAGCCTGCTAACTACTCTATCTAACCTGAGCTCTAAGCATCTAACCCACTAACTTCCGAAAGGCCCAAATCCCTTTTCTTCTCTCTATTTCCTTTCTAGTTTTCACGTGATGGCCCAGCCAAGCTTCTCTTCTCTCCCGTGAAGACACAGCAGGCCCATTAGCACTCCGTGAAGCCCAGCCTGCCTTGCCGTTGCCCTGTTCTTCTTCTCGGCTCGTCCCACACGCACGCATCGCGTGAGGACCAGACGGGCGCCGCACGCCATCGCTGCTTCTCCCCCGCGCCCGTCTTTCCCCAGCAGCAAGAAAACCGCATGCCCACGCCTCCCCGCTCCAGCCTGGCCACACCCGGCACCCAGCCCCTTCCTCCTCCCCCACGCAATCTTCCTCTACTTAATCCCCCCCCTTTCTCTCTGTTCTCCAAAAATCCACCGCGGGCGGAGCCCTGTCTCACCAGTCCACCACCAAAATTGAAGACGAGGAGGAGTAGAAGGGAGCCAGGAAGAAGTGAATCGAGAGGAGGAGGCCGTCTGCGAAGAGCCACGGCGTCGACTCCACTGCACCGGCCGCATCTCGTCACCGCCACATCGACGCCGCAGGACGACGGGGAGCACTGCCCGGGAGGCCGCACCACGAGAACTGCGTCGAGCTCGGCCACGACTTCACCTTCGCCTTCCTGTGAGCCTTATCCCCGTCTCAACCCGTCTCTCACGCTCGCCCCTCATGGAGTCTCTCTGCCCGGCCGTCGTGCCGTCATGAACGTCCCTGTGAAGCTTTGCTCTACGTATTTGTCTTGCCTGGCCGGCCTTCGAGCCGCGTTTGTCTCTGCGGGAATCGCTGCTCGTGCTCTCCCCTGGCCGCTCGTGTTCGCCACGGCTCTGATCAGCCGCTCTCGCACTCACATGGCCGCATCATCTTCTGCACGTTCGAATCCACCGCTCTATGTCCCCTCGCTCTGCTTTTGCGTGCGTCGGGCCACGGGCAGGAGGCCCGCAATTGCCGTGCTGAAGTTTCCACTCGCCACCGCTCTGCCCTGCTCTGCCTCCTCTGCTGCGTCGCCGCCCATTTACTGCTCTTCGCCGTTCTGCATCGACGAACACACGGAGGACTACACCAACGCCATGCCACACGGACCACAGAAGATCTGCAGCACCGATCTGTGTCACTGACGATCTCGACCTTCACGTCATCCTCGCTCTGTCACTGACCGCGGGACCCACCTGCCAATTCCCATCTCTCTGCTCGCGGACCCCACCTCATTCTGCTCTCCCTCTCTGATCTCTCGCACGCACATCTTCCTCTCCTTCCTGGATCAGAACTGGGCCGAATCCTAGACCAGCCCACAAACACCGCAAATTGCACAGCCCGGCCATGGGCCAAATGCGAGCCGGCCCAGTATTCTTTTTCAATCCGGCCGGTGACCAATCTGATCGCTGACCACTGACTCTGTGTTGTTTCCTTTTTCCCAAAATTATTAATTTTAGAAATAGGTTTATTCAAAGAAAACTCATAATAAATTCAATTTAGCTCAGAAAATTATGAAACCAGTTTCATAATTCTTCTAAAATCATGACCTACACGTTAAAGTAGGAGTTGAGTGCTTTTGGCTCTTCTTTGGTTCTTATTTGGAGTTTATTTGCAACTAGCTTATCGTTATTGTTTATCCGATTATTAGGATTCTCGGAAGACTTGGACGACTACGTCGACTACGACCACGACGATCGTGACTTCATCAACAAAGTGAAAGTGAAGGACCTTGCTCCAGGTTCACGCCCATTCCGACTTTGAATCCTATTAGGCATTGCTATTAGAATTGCTAGCGCTTTAATTCATGATGATGATGTTAAACCTATGCATAGCTTTTGATTATTACCTGATATCCTTGTATACCTATATACATTGTTATACTCGTGCTATGCTTGCATGTGTGGGAATAGCTGTGGTCTTGATCTATCTTGGCGTGAGTTTTGGGTGGGATAAAACTGAAGAGTTTTGAACCCCCGGCTGGAGTGAGCAGACATTAACCGACCTTCTGGTCGGGGCTCGGGAAGTGTGTTGGGCACTTCCTACGGAGTACCTGTGGCGGGTACATTTGTTGTGGTTACTTTGGAGGAGTTGGTGGATATTACCTGTAATGGGTAGACGGGCGGACCGCGGAGTCGGATGGCCCAGTTTGGAGGCTTGCTTGCTCTGGCATAGGCCGAGTCAGTTGGACCTGGTGACGGGACTTTGTCAAACGTGCACACCACTTATCCTCAGAAGGGGAGGATTCCAGCCATTTCTAGTTGGGCGGTACCATTTCTGTGGAGCAGTGTGCTAGGATTGGGCTCACCGGTGGCGCCACCGAAGCCCGGCTGTCTCACAGCCCTTGTTTCCGAGACTCTCGACACCACGGTGGCCAGGCTAGAGACTCACAGTTCTGGGTCCCAAGCCCGGGAAAGCAGTATGGTACCATTTTAGCTAGGAAGTCATGGTTGTGGGCTGCGTCTCGAGTTGGCGGCCACCAGCTCGCAGCCCGGGTGGGGCCAGGTGTACACACTCTGCAGAGTTAAAACTATACGTATAGCCGCGTCCTCGGTCATGGACACCCCTCGATCCGGCTTCTTCTGATTAGTGTTTTGGGATATTCTACCTCTCCCCTTTTTCATAGCATTGGGTTGGATGAGAGCTGATAGTGCGGATTCCGGCTTGTAGCCGCTGAGATGGGAAGAGTGGGAGTCTTCCCATCGACTCGTGAGGAGCAGGAGGTGAGAATGCGACGGGACCCTGGTGTGCTAGGGTTGACCCGTGGAGATGATAGCTTGGGCTATTGTTGGAGATATTTATTTTTGTTGCTGCTGCTGCATAGGAAACCCC
>CM014277.1:49195969-49236828 GCA_004135705.1 Alloteropsis semialata | reverse complement strand
AGTCTATTTTTTGGTCCTAATCCGCAAACTTGCGCTTATACTCTGCCTTTGATTCTGTAGCCAACTCCAAGAGCATTGAGATGCTCGAGAAGAAAAGCTCGGATCTGGAGGGCAGGCTTGCAGTTCAGACAAGGATGTTGCTGACCTCACCGCCAAGCTTGAACTTCAGAGAAGCGCAACTCGTCCTTGGAGACTAGGCTAATGGAAGGCGCCTGCATTGCAGCCACTCATACTGTCGGGGCCTTGAAAAGCCACGTTCCTGATCTCGATGCCTCGTTGCTCTCTAAAGGCTTCAAGTGCTCGACGACAGAGGCGGAGGTATTATTTGACAGTCTTTCCCCGCTGGTGGAGCCGTTCGTTAAAAACCTTGATCTTCATTTGAGTGATTTAGAAGAATCACCTTGAACTTCTATGATTGGATCCTGTAATAGGGCAAAACTTGGATTTTTAGTTTGTTCCCTTATTTTGCGAAACATATGCTTGCATGTTTTTGCGTAAGTCTTAGAGCTGATCGGTATTTTTGTGGAGCTTTTTAACTGATAGCTTTATCATAGCCAAAAGTCCCGTTACCATAAGCTATTTTAGAATTGTTTAGTTGCTGAGACACGGGCGGCCTTCTGAACTGTGAAATTCCTTGTAGTCATGGTGTCCGGTAATTTAGCGTAGCCTAGCTTTCCTGATTTAAAAAGCCTGATTCTTGTGTGGTAGTAGTACCATAGTAGCCCCCGGGCACTTTTACAGTCATGCGGGCATGCTGAAAAAGAGTCTAGAAGTACTGACCACAAGAATTTCCCGATCATATGGGGAGCCCCCAAGCGTTGCGCTTGGGATGCATAGAATAGGTCTGAAAAAGAAAAATCTTTCAGCGTGGTAGTCCCCGACTCTTTGTTAGTATATGCAGTATGGTAACAAAGAGTAGAAACAGAATTGAAAAATAGAACCCAGCCCCGAGCGTAAAAGCGAGGGTGAGTAAAGTGTGTAGAACTTATCTTTTTTTTTTGTTGGCGCTGTAGGCGACGCGGATGACGGCTTTTATCTGCCAAACTTGATGGACAGGCTTGAACTTACTTGATTTCCTTTGTTTAGGCGTAGAATCTGCGTAGTTGATCCATGTTCCACGTGTTTGGCAGTATATCTCCATCTATCTCCGCGATCCTGTAGGCTCCTGGTCGGGCGATGTCTACTACAATGTACGGCCCTTGCCATGAAGAGGACAATTTGTTTTTGTCATTGGTGCGTTGATCTAACTTGAGCACCATGTCACCAATGCATAGGCTTCTCTTGCGAACATTAGCATCATAGTATTGTCACAGCTTTTACTGATACTGGGCCATTCTAAAAGCGGCTGCATCACGAGCCTCCTCCAAGAGGATTAGCTCATCTGCGCGTCTATCAGGTTCTTCAGTTTCTGAAAACAGTGCCACACGTAGGGCTTGTAGTCGGATGTCAGATGGTAGAATCGCCTCTGCTCCATACACCAAGAAGAAGGGTGTCTCGCCTGTTGCTCGGTTCATGGTGGTCCTCATCAACCAAAGTACTGTTGGAACTTCATGAATCCAACGCTTGTCGTAAGCTTGTAATCTGTTAAAGATTCTCTTCTTGATGCCCTGGAGCACGATGCCATTGGCACACTCTACTTGCCCATTTGTCTTTGGGTGATTTACCGATGACCGATCATGCCTGATCCCATAATCGTAGTAGAAATCCGAAAGCGTTTTGCTTTTAAACTGCGTTCCATTATCAGAGATTATCCTGTTCGGGACATCGGATCGTATGACAATACTCCGTGGGAATTTGACAGCTGCCTCTTTTGTGATTTTCTGAACTGGCTCGGTCTCAACCCACTTTGTGAATGTGTCAATGCCGATGAACAGAAATCTATAACCCCCAACAGCCCTTGGAAAGGGCCCGAGGATATCTATTCCCCATGTGGCAAAGGGCCATGACAGAGGAATAGTGTTTAGAGCTTGCGCAGGTTTAGTTTGTTTCCGTGCGAAGAATTGGCATACCTCGCACTTCTTAACTAACTCAATTGCGTCTTGAAGAGCTGTAGGCCAGTAGAAGCTCTGTCGAAATGCTTTCCCTGCTAGATATCGGGGAGAAGCATGTGGTTCCCAGATTCCTCCATGAATATCATGGAGCAAACTAATGCCCTCGGTCCGTGTGACGCATTTGAGGAGCATTCTATTGCGGATTAGCTTGTATAATCGCCCGTCAACTAATTGATAGTTCTTGGCTTTACGATGGATTTTCTCCAATGTAGCATCATTGTCCGGAATAGCTTGGTTTGTGAGGTACGTCCGGATTGGATCCATCCAGTTCTCCTCGTTTCCAACTAGAGCGGCAGCTCGGGCCGTACCGACCAACATAGACTCCTTGATGGATTCGTTGGTTGTAGAAACTGTGCCCTTGGCAGGCGCAGTGTTTTGATTCGGTAGTGAAACCGACACAGATGGTTTAGTAAGAACTTCAAGTAACACGTTACCTGGGAGCCGTGTGCGCTCGGCAGCTGCCTTTGCTAGCTTGTCTGCGTCGCCATTGAATTCCCTTTTAACGTGCCGTACTTCAAGCCCATCAAATTTGCTTTCCATCCTCCTGTATGCTTCCAAGTATTTGGCCATGACCTCGCTCCGCGCGCTGTACTCTTTCATGACTTGCTTTGTAGCTAACTCGGAATCCCCTTTCACGAGCAGCCTCCTAACACCAAGAGATGCAGCTATGCGGAGTCCTGTCAAAAGTCCTTCATACTCGGCAACATTGTTAGTAGGGGTTGGATCAACAAAATTGATTTGTAATGCGTACCTGATGACGTCGTTGTGTGGTGAGATCAGGACCACCCCAGCCCCCACGCCTGCTCTGCAAAATGCTCCGTCATAGAATATGGTCCAGTGTTCGGGATTTTGGGCAGCCTCTTTGGGTTCTGGGTTAGTCCACTCTGCGATGAAATCTGCCAGAGCCTGCGACTTGATGGCAGTTCTGGGTATAAATTCAACGTCGTAAGCCCCCAACTCCACAGACCATTGTGCAATCCTACCCACGGCATCTCGATTATGTAAAATGTTGCCTAGAGGGTAAGTTGACACAATCTTGATCTTGTGGCTCAGAAAATAATGCTTGAGCTTCCTGGAAGTCATTAGTAATATGAGGGTACCTTGTTTTGACGTCATGTAGCACCTCGCTCACAAAGTAAACGGGGTGTTGTGTTGTTGACTTCTCTCTTGGTCTCTCGACCACCAGAACCGTGCTGACAACAGTTGGTGTTGCTGCCATGTATAACAACATCTCTTGTTGTGGTTGCAGCGGGACCAGTACGGGCATTTTCCGTAGGTATTGCTTGAACGCCTAGAACGCCTCTTCTGCTTCTGTAGACCACTCAAAATGATCAGTTTTACGTAGCAATTTATAGAATGGCATACCTCGTTCGCCTGACTTGGATACGAATCGACTCTGAGACGCCATCATTCCTGCCAACTTCTGGACCTCGTGGCGGCTGCATGGAGACTTCATGTCGTCGATTGCCTTGATCTTGTGCGGATTTGCCTCTATACCTCGTTGGGAAACAAGGTAACCGAGGAGCTTACCCGATGATACAACGAGGGTGCATTTGGCGAGGTTGAGCATTATCCTGTTTGCACGCAAGTTGTTGAATGTTTCGGTTAAATCAACGATCAGGTCGCCCTTTAACTTACTTTTTACAACAATGTCATCTATATATGCCTCCACATTGCGGCCGATTTGGCCCTCGAGAACAATGTGAACACATTTTTGATAAGTACAACCTGCGTTTTTCAGACCAAAAGGCATCTTTATATAGCAATAAACACCGAAGGGAGTTACAAATGCTGTTTTCTCCTCATCGTTAATGCACATGCTGATTTGGTGATACCCCGAATTGGCATCTAGAAAACAAAGCAGCTCACATCCAGAGGTTGAATCTACAATTTGATCTATCCTAGGTAATGGATACTTGTCCTTTGGGCAAGCCTTATTTAGATCGGTGTAGTCCACGCACATCCTCCACGTTCCATTGGGCTTCTTCACCATGACTGGATTTGCCAGCCACTCCGGGAAAGGGACCTCTCGAACGAAGCCGGCTTTGAGTAGTCGGTTGATTTCTTCGTTAATGGCATCTCGCTTTTCCGGGGTATATCTCCTTTGCTTCTGCTTGACTGGTCGGACGCCAGTTTGTATGCCAAGCTTGTGCTCGATCACCTCCCTGGGGATCCCGAGCATGTCAGATGGTTCCCAAGCGAACACATCTGCATTTGCCCGGAGGAAAGCAATGAGCTCGAGTTCCTATTTGTCACCCAGACCAGAGCCCACCTGGGTGGTCTTGGTCGGGTCTGCCTCATCAAGGGCCACAGATTTCGTGCCTGGCTCGGAGCGCTTTGCTGGTAACACACTTGGTGAGGTGGCGTCTGTCAATTCGCCTGCTTGCTGTGATGGCATTTGCATTTTTTATAATTAAAACTAATTAGTTTACACATCGGTTTTTTGAATAATATTAACTTGATTAATGTTCAACTTAATCTAGCTTTTCTAAATAAAAGTTGACTAGGTTTTTACACCGGTTTTTATAATATTGTTAATATGATTAATTCTCAAAGTCAATGTCTTTTCAATATTAATGTGGTTAGCTGAACACGAGACATAAAGTTATCCGATAGATGTTCGCACATGTTTTATTTCCAATTAAATGTTTAATTGGTATAATTGATACTTGAACATTATAAATAAAACTTGACTAAGTCTTATCTCAGGTTTGTAAAATAAACTCTAATGTGGCATAATTCTAACTTAGGGTATTTTTTTGAAATATCCTTCATATTGTTTTTATTAAACTAAAATGAACCAAGCATATAGTCTTTTATGCTCTCATAAATGCAAAAGTACGATAGTTGTCTTTTCAACCGTGCGTTGTTTTCAGCGTTTCTCCAAGTCCCATCTTTTAGTGTGCTCTTTTAAAGCTTTTCTATGTTTGGTGTATTGTTCTTAGATGTACTTGTTTATTTGCTTTGTATGCTTGTGCCCGATGATTGCTTTGAGTAGAAGGATCGTCGTTCGTTGCTTTCAAGATCAAGAATTTCAAGTGAGCAAGTTGACAAGCAATAAGAGTACCTTTATGTTGCAGAAAGGCAAGTGTCCCTAACTATCCTCTATCTATGCTTTTAATATATCATTGTTATGATGTTAATTGGAACATGGAGAACCACCTAGGAAAACATTACAACCATGAGTACTATATGGCTTTGGTCATGGCTGATTAATTAGATATACGGGTGACTGGCAGGCCTTACCGAAAGGGCAAGGATGGGCCGGTGAGGGGTCATAGCTCGGTCCTCTTGTTGGAGTAGTCTTTGCTAAGGTACGTCCTCTTTTGGGAGGGCTGTGGACCTCACCGCTGCTGAAACTCTGGCGGGCTGCTAGTTATCTGTGTGTCTTCGTAAAGGCCTCGTAGCGTTCCTATACAGTCACACCAAAGGTAGTGTGATGAATGTGCCTGATCAACACTGCATGGTTGGGTCTAAAGTTCTTCCAAACTTTTACACGTCTTGTGGTGAAAGTGTACAACCTCTGCAGAGTGTTAAAAATTGTTATAATAGCCGTGCTCACGGTCAAGAGCAGCCTGGACCCTCATATGATTAATAAACTTGAAGATGGGATTGAATCACTATTCTGGTTATTTCTTGTGGCCTTGCTGAGTACCAACCATAAGTGTACTCATCCTTGCTTACTGTTGCTGAGAAGATGATGTGAAGTTGTTGAAGATAGTGCTAGGTGTCCGCAACCCCCAGTCGATTGCATGTGAAGTGTTGGAGCCTTCGTTTCTAGGATAAGTTGTGACTCTGATAGATTGTAAGTCTTTTATATTGTTTTACATGATACTGCTATTGTTTATCACTGATGAAATCTCATATGTGTGTAAACTTGATCCTGGCGCACATATGATTATCATTCGGTTTTGTCCTTAAAACCGGGTATGACAGAAGTGGTATCAAAGCTGTATCAAATGTAGGACGTAAGCCTAGATAGCAATGGTCGTTTCCTAATGTTCTCCTTGATATCATAACTTTTCTTGACTTGTCTTTGACCTTTTCCGATGATCTTTTTCAACCTTTGACCCTCTATCTACTTCTTGATAGTCTACTTTTCATACTTGACTCTTGACCACTTATCCCTACCTTGCTTTGGAATTGCTAATTCGCAATTCTCGTCTATTTGACTCCTTGATATTGATTGTTTGACCTTCATCATTCATCCCTCACCTTAAAAGTGCTATTAATGACTCCTCCTTAATATTGTCACCTTCTCCTTGTTTTCTTATATATTGACACTTTGGACTAACCATTGTCTTTATTCCAAACTGGTTTTCTCCTCTCCTCTTATATTAGAAAAAAATAGATGTTTAGTACCTTATGTCTTAATGCCTACCCAAGCCTCAGTGAAGAATCAAGCTACTAGGAGTCAAGTCAAAGCAATTGAAGGCTATGTCACACTCAAGACCAGGAACCATCATGAGCAAGAAGTCAGGTATAAGGGCCAAGGATGCCTTTGTAGGACTATGGGATCCCATGAAGCAGTTCTAACAATGTTTAGCCTCGTTTTGCTTTGTATGGCTAACTTTTGTTTGATGCTTTGCAATAACTATTGTTGTGTCTAACTCCCGCTCCAGTTGGGTTCTCCTTTATGTTTTCCTCTATCCTTGTTTTTATTTCTATCCTATCCTGGAATCAAATGAAGAATACAACAAGGCGGAATCCCTCTACTTCTCTTGTTTAAGTTCCTTTTCATCATTTCCCTGCCCTGTTATTTTGTTCATTACCCTTGACAAAATCTTATTTACCTCTCCTCCTTGTTTCTTTTCTCTTCGAATCTCGGGACAAGATTGCTTTTAAGGGGGGTAGATTTGTAACACCCGAATTTCAAAAATCCCAAATCAAATTCCCCAAACAAAACTCCAAATCAAATTCCAAACAAAGTTCAAAGTTTTTCTTTTTTTCTCTCTCTCCGTTCTATGAGTGCGTGCAGGTGGAGGGAGATGGCGAGGCGGACGGAAATGCTCGGCAAAAATGCCTAGCGAAGAGAAGGGGATGCCGAGCAGGATAGAGAAGCGAGGAAGAATGAGAGGCTGTTGGAACGAGTTTTTACTGTCGTTTTTTTTATTTTTACCGAGACTGATGGATTTAGCTAGGCTCTTGGAGTTGCTCAGGGCAATTGTCGGTGAAAAAACAGCCAAAAAAGAAAAAAATATGAAACATTTTAAAAAGTGTGATTTTTTCTAAGACTTCTGAAATTTTGGTCCTTTTAAGACTGCGGGGTGAGCCTTAAGTTGGAACATATGAGGGGTATGGGTGTGTTTTTAGGGTGAGAGGTATTTTCAAAAGTTTTGGATCCTTATTTTATAGATTGGAAATGACAATTTAACATACTAACCTTCCGTACTAATAATTTTCAAGGTACAAGTACTAGAAATTTATGAAAAATGACTAGCTCTCCTTATATCTCATAATTGAAATTATTTGCCTTGCACTTTCTCTCATTTGTAGTATATGCTATTAACAATACTTATATTATGTTTGATAGGTTAGTTAGTAATTTGTCCTTCCGTCCCAAGTTATTTGTCATTTTGGTTTTTCTCTAGATACATATTTTTCACTATGTATCAGCATAGCATATATCTAAGTGTTATAGCAAAATCTATGTACATAGAAAAACTAAGACGACTAATAGTTTGAGATGGATAGACAATGTACACTTAATCACCCGCATTCATAGTTAATAGTTTTACTTAGTATTGCACCTTCATAATGTAGTTATGTACTGGATATGTGTTTACAAGAACCCTTAGTTTATATGGTGATAATTACTATATATACTTTAGATTGCTTTCAACGGCAATTTTCCAGAAACATTAGAGATCCAAACGATATGATTATAAGAATTACTGGATTGATGACCAGATTTTTCATTTTATGAGAATTTTTAGATGTATTCTGTTTTTATTACATCTTGTGAAGATTAATATGGAGGGTCCATAATAATAGTAAGATTGTGTTTGTGTTAAGTTGAACAAAGAGGAAGTCCAATGGCAATATGGGATTACATTTTGTCCTTCCTCTGCTTTGCACATGTAACCCGATGATGCAATATGTATCTCATTGTCGGTTTATTTTTGGAAACATTTACTGGGATTTTCTATTTCACGTTGGGCTTCCAAAAATTGGCAATGTAAGAACACACCACATCCATTAGAATAATATGCCCTTTGATTTCAGGTGAGAGTGATAGGCATATTTGTTAGCGAACAATGATATTCTAATGTTCTCAAAATTTGTTCAACTTTTTATGACAAGGTTTTACACCTATAAAAGGAATCTGTCAATTCTCATATTTTTTGATTAATTTTATATATAATTATTATTGTAAATAAAGTTGTAAATAAAAGCATGAATAAATTATAGAAAACCTTTAATCTTTCATATATACTTTAGGATATGATGTAACCTAGGGCACAAATCTTGAGATACTATTTTTGGAGAATTTTCTAAGAAATTGGAGATACATGTAGTTCAAATTAGAATCACTGTGAATAAGTACATTGAAATTTGTTTAATTGTTAGAAAATAGCGAATATTTTAGAAAAAAATTGAAACCCCACCATGGCGTACTATGACTATATGTAGTATAACACATATAGAAAAAGATGCAAAGTAAAAATAATGTTTTAGCATGTGCAAACTAGTGGGAGTGCACCTTTTTATATAACTTTTTGAATCTTCATTATATTCTATAGACCTTTCCTGATACCCAAGATCCGATTTGGCGACAAATTTTTTGTTCTCCCTTACATGCCCCTAGTTTTAAAAAAAGAATATTATGAAAAAAAATCGACGTGTACTAAAGCTTACAACCGGGCCGTGAAAATGGATTATCACTGAGGTTTGTGGCTGGAACCACTCTAAAAATAGATTTTTAAAGGCTGTCTATGAAAATGGAGTTGATTTTTACATTCGGGTCCAGCCACGAACCGGATATGAAAGTCATTTTCAAAGCTGTCCTACTTACGAACTAGCTGTGAAAATATTTTAGTGCTAATTTGTCAAAACTGGCTATGAAATGGCATGTAGAAAAATCCATTCCAGCCACGAACCGGATATGAAAGTCACTTTCAAAGCTGTCCCACTTACGAACCAGCTGTAAAAATATTTTAGTGCTAATTTGTCAAAACTGGCTATGAAATGGCATGTAGAAAAATCCATTCTGTATTGGTGGCTGCCTTATACTACCAATCAAGTTTCCGAGATTTAAAATATGGAAATTTTCATATGCTACTGAAATGGACAAATTTGGGAGAATTCAAAAATTTCGAACGAATCCCAGCACCTGATGCAATATCCATTATGTACACATCAAAACCGTCCCCTTGATTTCAGGTGAGAGTTATAGTGAACAGACTATTTGCCATTTAGTTTAGGTAGCATTTTAACTTAGCTAGACGATTGCTAGCTTTCATACACAAGATAAATTGTTTTGATTTGCATATATACGACAGCTTTGTAAGCGTCTCAAGTTACCAAGTTCCAAAATATCTGCGATTCATCAAATTTCCTCATAGTCGCCTTAGACTCCCAGTCAAGGTTCTGGGATTCAAAATATGAAAAAATTCTGGTAGTACCGAAATGGTAGAATTTTGGAGAATTCCGAAATTTCGGGCCAAATCCCACAACCCTGCTCCCAATGTCCATCCTGAGAACAGAGTGTCCGTGTATGGCAACTCTGATGAATATATTTTACGGACGATGGGAACAGAGTCTCCTTGCTATGGTATGGCACGAGCAGGTCGCGTACGAAGCGATGCCGGGCTGCCAAATCATCTCCGCCGCCGCCTCCTCCACCTGCGTCCATATATAGGACGCGCATCCACTACCGGCATCGATCGTCAACGTCGTAGTCTTTCTTCTCCCATCCTCCCGCTGGGTGCGTGACGGCGATCGGCGATCAGCTCGACATCGACATGGCCACGGCGACAGCGACAGCAACCATGGCCATGGCCGCCGCGGTCCTGCTGGTGGCCTCGATCCTGCTCGTGGCGCCGGCGCCGGCCTCCGCCGCCGGCCGGCGCCACGCCTGCGACGCGATGCGCGACTTGGTGGTCAACCAGAGCGCGGGGCACCGGCAGTCCAACGGCGCCAAGAAGTTCGCCGTGGAGGTGTCCAACCAGGGGAGCGACGCGGTGTCCGGGATCCACCTCATGTGCGGGTACAACTTCCGCGCCGTGCGGCCCGTCGACCCCGACGTGCTCGTCGAGGTCACCCACGGCGACTGCCTCCTCATCGACGGCGGCTCCGTCGCCCCCGGGGGCAACGTCTCCTTCCAATACACCAGCTACCTCAGATACGACATGACCCTGCTCGCCGCCACCTGCGACGGCGGCGGCTCCTGACGTGACGGCGCTGGAGCCCGGATCGCCTGTGTTCGTTTGATCGCTCCTTTATAGCTTCTTCTAGTGTCTTGTGTCGTGACAGACGTGATAGATGAATAATTAGGACTAGGTCACGTTTGGTTAGGTTACTATAGGAAAATCACACATGCATGCATGTATGCAGCCAGCTGGATCCCTTTTCATTAACTAATTCCTGTAGGCACTTCAGCATCCAAAATCCATCTGCGATTGGAAATTAAAAGATGATTTCTGCCTTGGTGCTATCACCAGGCGCCGAAATGTGTCACACAGTTACTTTTTAATCGCACAGTGTCACACAGTTTTTTGACGGGGCATGCCTGCCAGTGTCACGCAGTTCACGTCTGCGTGCCACGTCCTGAGAACCTCGCTCGCAAACGCGGAACAGGTTCACCGCGGAACATTTCACACAACGATTAATTGTTGGGAGGGAAGCTGGTACATCATTCCCATGTTCGCTGGAACAGACGGACGGACGGACGCTTCAGCAACACCTAACGGATGGACTGATTTTTTACAGCAAAAAAAGAAGCTTGTAGCAAAACGGAGATGCGATCCCAGGAGTAGTTGATGTACCATGGGTCATTGGCTCGTTGCTTGATGCTGCTAGTGCTCGGGGGTTCGTCTGTTTGTTTATCATTAACTAGATGATGTCCCATGTGTTGCTATGAGCATATATAATTTAAATGAAATAACAAACCATCTTAAATAACCATGGAAAATATTGGATAATCTGGTTGCCGTGGATATACACGCAAAAAGAAGACTGTGCCAGGCAAAACACAATCTAACTCACAATATGTACACTCTTCGTTTCAAATTGTAGGTCATTTTGGCGTTTCTAGGTTCATAGATATTATTATGCATCTAATTGTAGGTGGTTTTGGCTTTTCTAGGTTCAATAATATCTATAAACCTAGAAAAGTCAAAACGACTTACAATTTGAAATGGAGGAAGTACATCCTAAGACAAGTGCCTTTAGTTAAACTACGATTGTGTTTATTGCTTATAGCAAGACCACCAATCACACAAAGCGATAATAAAAAAATACAACATTTACTTAGTCAAATTGCATCAAGATTATATGACTCTCTTTGATCTGACTGATATGGACAAAACCATCTTAAAGACTGACCAACAGGCAAGCCGAGTGCCGGGCGTCAGACACTGGGCAAAGGCCGCACGTGACGCCCACGTGCAACATTCGAGGGTTTGTCGGGTGTCCCTAGCTCGACACTCGGCAAAGGGGAAGGGTTTGCCGAGTGCCACGGCCATTTGACATTCGACAAACCTCCGCCGTCACCGTCGCCGTCAAGTAACTTTTTTATGCTGAGTGTCAAAGAATGTTGCCGAGTGTAGGATTGCTCTCGGCAAACCTTTTGCCGAGTGCCCGACAGATGGCACTCGGCAAAAGGGTTGTTTGCCGTGTCGGGCGTTGCCGAGAGCTGCCCATGGCATAGACTTGCCGAGTGTATTTGAGGGTTTGCTGAGTGCCCGCCTGTTTCCCGTAACGAGTCGATGGACGACACGTCGAGCGAGGAGGCTGCACGCAACTGGCTCCAGATCTTTATGATGTAGTATGTCGACTAGCTGTACTGCTGTAGGGCAACTAAGGTCTGAAAGCTTTCCAAAACATGGTAATAATAATTCTTTGATTACTCTAATTCTTTTCTAGGTAAAAAAAGTAACTGGTTTATATTATGAAATATCTATTTATGTTGATGTTTTTTTTTGACCAAAGCCCTTGGGCTATCTTTATTGCTCAAACAAAGTTACATCGTTTGCGAGTAATTGAACAATAAAACCAGGGGGATCATCGTCCCATACACAATTTGTTCTAGAGATCATTGCTTGTCTAGCTAACTCATGGGCCACTTGGTTTGCTTCTCTGTTCAAGTGTTGAATGGAAATCTCCTCAAAACTATTCCAGACTAAACTGCATTCATCATAAACTGCTGCCGCCGAGTTCGCTGTGAATCCTTGATTTTCCATAATTTCGCAGACTTCCATGCAATCAGATTGAACGCAAATCCTATTCCCCCCAATATGTTGAACAAGCATTAGACCCTCCTTGAGAGCAAACACCTCAGCCATCGGTGCATCAACTAAATACGGGACAAAAGTATTTGATGCTGCTATCATCAGTCCGGCATGATCTCTGATTATAGCCCCAGTGCTACCACACCCTCTGTTCTCGTCAAAGGAAGCATCGATGTTCAGGCTGATATATCCTTCTCTCGGCTTCTCCCATCCACTCCTCAATCTTGGATTCTTCTTTGTTGCTAGCTTATAATTTTTTGTCATCGACATAATGGCTAGACCTGATCTTGAGTAAGGCTGAACGGACTCACCATGCGTTAGTTGTCGCCTCTCCCACCACAGATACCAGCCTCCCGTTAGAATAATCTCAGCCAGTCCCACTCCCAAATTCTGCACCTGCTCTCCACCATTGATTATATCTTCAAGCACGATTGAACCTAATCGGTCAGCCAGGAGTAATCTTTCAATCTTTTCCCAGATACCAATCGACCTCCAAACTGCTTTTGCTCGATCACATGAAAACACCACATGTTTGATATCTTCAGCTCCATTGCTGCATACCGGGCATCCACCTTCAGGTATTATGTGCCGATTGGCTAGGATAGCATTACACGGCAGCAGACCTTTGAGGGTTCTCCAGCCAAAAATTTTGATTTTCCCCGGTACTTGCAGCTTCCATAACTTCTTCCATACTGGACGATTGCTTGTGCTGCTTCCCTGTAAAGCTGCACACTTCGCCCCAAACTTCTTCCATTGACAATGGTACGCCGATTTCACCGAGAACATACCATTCCTATTGTATTGCCAGGCTACACAGTCTTCTCTGCCTGTCGTGATTGGTATTTGCAATATACGATTTGCATCATTTGCCAAGATAGTTCTTACCAGGTCTTCATTCCAAGAGGTGGTGACCGGATTTATCAGTTCATCCACCGTTGTCAGAAGGTTATTGCCTCTTCTAGTCTGCACTTTCATGTTGAAACTCCCTGGTACCCAATTATCTTCCCATATCTTGATCTGTGAACCATCACCTACCCTCCAAATATACCCCAGCTTGAAACACTCAAGGCCAGCAAGAATACTCTGCCAAGTATACGAAGAACCACTTTTACTCTTTACATTTAGCAATTTCCCATCTGGATAGTAACGAGCTCTAAGAACCTTTGCACATAGTGACTCTGGCTCTCTCAGCAGTCTCCATACCTGCTTTGCAAGCATTGCCATATTGAAGGATTGTATATCTCTGAATCCCATACCACCTGATCCTTTGGGCATGCACATTTTCCACCACTCCTGCCAATGTATCCTTCTCTGCGTATTATCGTCCCCCCACCAGTATCTTGAGATGGCATCACTTATTCCTTTACAGATATTTTTAGGAATTTTGAACACCATCATTGCGTATACTGGTATGGATTGAGCAATAGATTTGATTAGGATCTCCTTACCTCCCATACTAAGCAATTTTTCCTTCCAGCCACTAATTCTGGCAGTAACCCGGTCGATGAGGTGCCGAAAACAGTCAGACCGATCAGCGCCCACCATCGCTGGCAGACCCAGGTACTTATCATTCAGAGATTCCGTCATAATACTAAGAGTCTGACAAACCTCAAGTTTTTCCTCAACATTAGTATTGCTGGAGAAGAAAATGCTTGACTTTGCCTTACTGACCTTCTGTCCAGACGTTGCACAATATCTGTTAAGAATATTCATCAGAGTCTCAGCATTACCCTTGTCTGCATGCATCAGAATCAGAGAGTCATCTGCAAATAGCAGATGCGAAACAGTAGGTGCTGCCCTACACACCTTCACTCCCTCCAAATCACCACGTTCTTCAGCTCTTCTCAGCATACATGATAATCCTTCCGCAACTAACAGAAATAAATATGGTGATAGTGGATCACCCTGCCTAAGACCCCGCGTAGGCACTACGGTGTCAGTTTCCATTGAGTTGAATCTGACTCTGTACTTAGGCGTTGTTACACATGCCATGATCATCTTCAACCACCTCTGATCAAAACCCATCTTCAGCATTATTTTTTCCAGATAGGGCCACTCTACTCTGTCATATGCTTTATGCATATCTAACTTGACTGCACATAAACCCCTTTTCCCCTTCTTCTTTTTCATTGAATGAATACACTCATATGCCAACAAAATATTGTCAGTGATCAACCTCCCCGGGACAAAAGCACTTTGATGATGACTTATAATGTCAGGTAGAATCACTTTCAGTCTGTTGGATAAAGCTTTGGAGATTACCTTGTACACTATGTTGCACAGCGAGATTGGTCTAAACTGAGCCACCTTCTCCGGATTCTCCACCTTGGGGATCATCACAATTGTCGTGTCATTCCATCCTTCCGGGATCGTCGCACTATTAATAGCCTGAAGCACTTCGTCAGTTAAGTCATCCCCCAACATGTTCCAGAATCGTTTAAAGAAGATTGCGTGCAGTCCATCAGGTCCGGGGGCTTTTAGGTCCCCTATACTGAACAAGGCTTTCCTCACTTCTTCCCTGGTAAAAGGAGATAACAGGACCTGATTCATATCCGGGGTAATCCTGCTATCCACGTCCTCTAGCACTCCCTGATCCATCTCATTTACCTCGGATGTGAACAATTCAGAGAAATATCCCCTGACAAGCCCCTTCATGTCCCCCGCTTCCTCATATCTTACCCCATTATCATCAACCAAACCTTTAATAAAATTCTTCCTTCTCCGGGTCGATGCGTACTGGTGAAAGAAGCTTGTATTCCGGTCTCCATGCTTTAACCAGTTCGCCCTTGCCCTCTGTACCCAGATTATTTCTTCCTGCTCTAGCAGAAGCTCGAGTTGCAATAGGATTTCCTTCTGCATAGCTATTGTTTCATCAGTTAAAGGGCCCCGTCTTACTTTCTCAAGCTCTCTTTTCAGTTTCTTAATGCGCTGGGCCGGCTTCTTCAGCACCTCCCTATCCCATACGTGTAGATCATCGTGAATTATATTTACCTTGGCCATCAGGTGTGGCCCCATTCCCTGCATCGCAGCCTTTGCCCATGCATTCTGTACAATTGCCTCAACCGTTTCTTCCTTCAACCACCTTGCTTCAAACCTTCTTGGTCTCTCCTCATACGGGCCTTGCATAGCCGTCCCCACCGTCTCAACTACAAGTGGTCGGTGATCAGATTTTGTCATCTCCCCATTCTTCAGTTGAGCATTTGGAAACAGCACGTTCCATTGAACATTTGCCACTCCTCTGTCTAATCTCTCTCTTATTCTCCCACGCTGCCAAGTGAACAGATCACCCTCATAACCCATGTCAGCTAGCCCACAATCCATAAGTGCATCTTGGAATGCTTGCAGCTGCGCTTGCGTTCTGACTCGACCCCCTTCCTTCTCATGGTGAAACAAAATCTCATTAAAATCTCCTATTACCATCCATGGCAGCGACATGTTATCATGGAGCAATCTCAACTTCTCCCATGTAACATGTTTATGATCCCATCTTGGATCCCCATAAATTCCAGTTAGCCTCCACTCCACATCTCCCCTTACAATTGCATCGATATAATACTGAGAGACCTCTTGGCATTGGACTACTACTTCCTTTCTCCACATCAAAAGCAAACCACCACTTCGACCATCACTTTCATGGATTATGAAATGATCGAACCCCAACTTCCTCTTCAGATTTTCTGCCTTCGCATTACCCAAATGTGTTTCAGACAGAAAAAACACATCTGGTCTCTCCCGCCTCTGGACCTCCAGAAGCGCACGAACTGTCCGGGCACTAGCTAGGCCCTGGCAGTTCCAAGCTAAGATTTTCATTGTGCCCGGTCACTCTCCTCGAAGGAGAGCGCCGATTTTGCATTTAGATTACCTTGTTTCCCCTCTTCCCCACTTCCAGCCGTCCTTGGCCTCTTCTTCTCCTGTTCTGCAATAGGACTAATTGTGTTGCTCTTATATTCCAACAGTTTTTGCGCCTCCCCTTGGCCAGTGGGGGCACCCTCCTTCTCGTTGGTCTGATCCTCCTCAAAGCTCTCCTCATCAACCGACATTCCCATATCATCAGTATCATCATCAAACCCAGCTCTTCGGCCTACACCTCTTCCACGGCCTCTACCTCTTCCTCCTCCCCTGCCTCCTCTATCCTCCCTTGCAATGAGTGACACAAACGGGACTCTGAGCCACTCACCCCAGTCACATGATTCCTTTGGGTGGACGCCATCCCCGCATTCTGTAACCTCATGCCCTAGCCCTCCGCAGAAAAAACAGAAATTGGGTAGCTTCTCATATTGGACCAGACACATAATTCTTTCCTTCAAAGTAATCGGAACCACCCTAACGAGAGGCTTTCGAATATCAAGCCACACTCTCGCTCGCAAGAAAGGTGTAGAATTAATCTTCCCATCATTCACCACAACCGTGATTATCTCGCCTACTTTCTTTGCCACTTTCTCCGCGAGGACTTTCTTCTTCATCAGCATCTCTGGAACCCCTTGTATTCTGGCCCATATCGGGATTTTGTCCAACTTGTAGCCCTTGACGTTGGAGTATCCATCATATTCTTCCATAACGACAGCAGCCCCTCTGAACAACCACGGCCTTCCATCCATGATCCTCGACCAATCACCGAGGCAATGAAGCTGAACAACGAACAGATTTGGTTCTAGTGCCTTAAAAGTGACCTCCTTCGCTGCCGCCCACGCGTTCCGCAGTGCGTTGAACAGCGCTGTGTGACTAAAGGGTTTAGTTGTATGAACCCTAAAAATCGCCAGCCATCGGACCTCCTTAACTAGATCTTCGAATTCCCCAGATAGATCAAGATCCTCTTCCTCCTCCCCATGGAGTTTCATCCCTTCCAGGTGCTTCTCCAGCGTCACGAATTCTTCTCCTTCTACCTTCTCCTTCCCCTTCCCCTTCTCTCGGTCTCCTGTCTCCGCCATGTGGGCAGAACCAGGACTTCTTCTCCCACGTACGTAGACGATCAGGTGGACGATCGATGGGCAATCGGATGAGAACCGCCCCGGCGTACGTGAGCGTACGGGTGGACGATCGGTGGACGAACGGGTGATCACGTCGGAGTGTCGACGTGAGACGTATGTTGACTC
This sequence comes from Alloteropsis semialata, assembly GCA_004135705.1. Taxonomy (NCBI): domain Eukaryota; kingdom Viridiplantae; phylum Streptophyta; class Magnoliopsida; order Poales; family Poaceae; genus Alloteropsis; species Alloteropsis semialata. The sequence goes on along the minus strand of CM014277.1, from coordinate 49,219,233 downwards.
CGACGCCGCCGCCGGAGGAGTCGTGGGAACCCTAAGTTAGGGTACATTTATGTTGATGTTTGTAACCCCTGTAGATCAAACCCATAACTTCCTTTAATTCCGTAGCGTAATTCTCCTGGCGTCAATTCCTGTAACCACTAGCGGACCCAGCAATAGTGCGATGTAGAACGGCCGCCCTACTTAACCCTGGAAGCCAAAGCCCCTTGCCCCAGGTTTTTCTCTGAGAACCGAAGGATCCCGGCACCGGCGTTGGTGTTCCGTGCGGCGGCTTGAGCTGCAGTGCTCAGAGGAAGAAGACGACACGAACATGTATACTTAGATGGGCCGGGCTAGTTTCAAGGATGACTCAATAATGTGATGGCCCAATAGCCGGCAGCTGAGTCCATGCCTGTCAATCCCGGGAATTTTTTTTTAATTTGTTTTTTTACGATTTTTCAAAAACAACTGCTGGGTGGCAGATTTTGCAAATCTGTCACCCAACCCTAGCATTTCTTGCGCTCCCGAGTTCGTAGCAGTTAGTGTTTTCTAGTAGCACTTTTCAAAACTGTTGTATTGATTGGTGGATTGCTTTATTAGATGTACCTTGTATGCTGGTGTTGATCGTGCATCGGTGAGCTGTTCGACGTTGAAGGAGAGCAAGGTTCTGAAGAAGGGAATTACTGGCAATACTTTAAGGAAGGCAAGTATAACATGAGAAATTCCTTGCAACCTATACACCATTAATATACATTACATTCATGCATGAGTTTAAATTGTTTAAGGTTATCCCTGGTGTTCTTATACCCTGTTACCTTGATCAACCTGGGTTATGCATCTTTTGGGTAACAATGTGCTAGGCTATGCAACTTGATACCGCTGGACCAATGATACTTGATACTTGTTAATGATAATTATTGAAGATGGTTAAAACTTGCTTTTTAGCAACATGGTTAGGAAGCTGGAGCATGTGCTGTGTGCTTTGTTCTCGGCAACCCTTGTTCTGGAACATGTGCTGTATGCTTTGTTCTAGGCAACTCACGATCTGGAACATGTGCTATGTGCTTTGTTCTAGGCGACCCTTAAACTGGAACATGTGCTGTGTGCTTTGTTCTAGGCATCACTTGTTATGGTTTCTATCTTAAAGTGGCAACCCAGGAAAACAGTACAACCACGGGAATCAATGGGCTCTGGTCTTGGCTAAGTAAAATGCACAACTCTAACTAGCGGGGGTTACCGAAAGGCGTTAGGGGGGAACCACGTTTAAGTATGAGCCTGATCTGCTCGGGGATGGACTCACGTTGCGCCCTCATGTCCGTAGGCATTTGTTCACGTTGCCCCCTGAACACCATCTACCCACTCACGTTGCGCCATGGGTGTTTTGTTGATCCCGGGAGTTGGGTTCATGCGCCCATGTTGAAACCTCAGCGGCCCTTAGCTTTTTAGAGGGACTTTCGAAAGGTCTCGTAGTGAAACCCAGCCGCACACCTAAGGAAGTGTGAAATGGGCCTTGCAAACTGGGGCATCACGGGAATCACGACCAGTGGGGAAAGTGTACAACCTCTGTAGAGTGAAAACTGATATATCAGCCATACTCACGGCTACGAGTGACCTGGATCCTTTTTGAGTAGCGACTGTTATCCTGGTGATGTTATGATGGAACGATGTTGGAACGATGGTGAACGTAATGATACTTCTATATACACTTAATTTGGGTTACAACTGGGTTATTCCTATTACATTGTAGTAACTTGGTTTAATGCTAAAACTAAACAATTAAAAGTGCCTACCGCAGTTAAAACCGTGTCTAGCCTTTTGAGCCTTCATACCTCATGTTATCCTTGTTAAGTAAGATGGTTTACTTACACTTGCACTATTCAACAAAATCATGGATGGGTACTCAGATGAGGCAGCACTCGAAGATTTTCATGATGATTTTCCAGAAGAGTTAGGTTTGTGGTTCACCAGCCGGCGTCCCTGTGGCATGGAGACTTCATCGAGAGAGATAATAAATAGACTTCCGCTGTGGTTTGTTTTAAGACCCTTGTCTTTTGTAATAGTTTCTTTTGTAATTCGAGCATTGGTTTACTTTGATTTACCTTACTTTGGAGCTATATATGTGTTTAAGACTTCCTATATACACATATAGGAAGTCTTAAACATTCAGATTTCCTCCGTAAATCCGGGTGTGACAAACACAAACAAAACTAGAGTTGAAGGCTCTTAGGCTCAGATTTACTGTACCATTGGGTAATATAGGGTGTTCCAAGCAGGTATTAAAGACGCTTTTTCCTGTAGTGGTTTAAATCAAACAGCAAATATTACTTTGAACTAGTATAATCTGATCTCAAGGATGTTCTAGGTAAAAGGCTCCAATAGACATTATCAATAAAAAAGATGTTATTATATGGAAATATACTGATGTTTACTCCTATCACTTTGTATTTTAATTTTTTGACGAGGGCTATGGCAGGCAAGAAACCGGCCTGAACATTTGGATTATGTGAGTTTGTGCATACAAGATTTGTGAAAGTAGAGTAAAAGGAAGAAGAACCCTGTGCTAACTTACACTATCAACCACAGAGCACCAAAGATCGAACTGCATGGCCATCATGGAGGAGCGAAGCCTGTGGCACCAGAGCTTGAAGTCAGCGGAGATGGCCCGGAGAGTTGCCGACAGGTAGTGCACCGGCCCTGAAAATCTAGAGCATTCCTTGCTTTCCAAATGTTCCAAAGAACGGCAGTGATTACTGCCAACTGCATGACATGAGGACCTTTCGGCAGGTCAGGAAGCGCCCACAGGTCATGAAATGATGGAAGGTGTGGCGCACTTGTCCAGCCAATGAGGCGCCAGACATGGCGAGCCCGAGGACACTGGAGGAGGAGGTCGTGCTTGTCCTCGTGTTCCCTGCAGTAGAAGCAAAGGGCGGGGTCAATGATTTGCCGATGGTGCAGGAGCACCGCGGATGGGAGGCGATCATGATGGAGCAGCCAGACGAAATGTTTGCACCTGGGAATAGCGGCATTGCGCAAGATGGAAGGCAAGAAGGGGTCACGCGGCCGCTGTTCCATCTGCCAAGCATAGAAGGATACTGAGGAGAAGAGCTTCAAGGTGGTCGTCATGCCATGCTGGTCTGGAGAGGACGGCATGAACACCACTTAAAGGAGGCCTTGGTGCAGGGTATGGAGCTCTCCCTGTGCGGCTGCTGAAAGCCGGGGATGAAGGAAGAGGTCCAACCTTGGTCCGTGCGAGGCCAAGGCTGGAAAGAGGACCGCCAATGGTGCAGGGCTGATCCAATGGTCGCTCCAGAAGCTGGTTGAGGTGCCTGAACTGATGAAGACCTTGGTGCAGCAGCAGAAGCCAGGCAGCAGCCTTAGCAGTGCCTTCCAGACGGGGTGTCTAGGTGATGGTGATCACCCAAGTCCCGACCGACTCCAGCACCATAAAGGCGATGGAACCAAACTTGCCCGGACATGGAGGAGTGTTGGTGCAGCTTATCCCAGAACTTGTTGATGAGGCCTTCATTCTGAATGGATAGGTTCTTGATCCCCAGCCCGCCATGATCCTTGTCCCAACATATCATGTGCCCAGGCAGCCTTGCACTGGCTGCCTGTACATGACTGTTCTCCAATCCAAATGAAGGCGCGCCGCTTAGTATCAATGTCTTAAACCGAGCCCTTGAGTAAAATCGAGGAATGTTGCTCAAGACGCGCCGCTTAGCACAAGGCATAAATTGTGCAAGCCCCCAAGACAACATTGGCAAGAATGGTCCTACCACTGGGGGTGAGTACTGTGCCACACCAACCGGAATGTTGCTCCCCACTGCGTTAGAGATGTAGTGCAGATCCGTGAGGCGGAGCTTGTATATGGAGAGGGGAAGGATGAGGTATTTCTGTGGAAATGCTGCCATAGGACAAACAAGAATGGCCGCCATGCTCTGTGCTTGCTCAGGCTGCAGTCCGATGGAGACAAAGGTGCCTTTGTCGAAGTTTATCTGCAGGCCAGTGGCAGCCGCGAAGGAGTCCAATAATTTGCAAAGGTAGAGAACCTGCTGCGGGGCACCTTTGAGGACGATCAATGTATCATCAGCATACTAGAGCACAGGGCATGGAAGATCATCCAAGAGGGGATGGGAGAGGAGGCACTGATCGGATGCTTGTGCCATCATCTATTGAAGCAGGTCAGAAACAATGATGAACAGGTATGGCAACAAGGGATCACCCTTGTGGAGACCCCTCCTGCAGTGAATCCATTTGCCCGGAACACCATTAAATAGCATGACAGTCTGGCTAGAAGTGTTGAGCAGATAAATCCAATGTCTCCAAGTGGCTGTGAATCCTTTTGCTGCAAGAATGAGATCAAGGCGGTCCAGTCCACTGAATCAAACATCTTTAGGAAGTCAAGCTTCAGAACAATGGCTTGGGCACCCCACTTGTGATAGCACTGGACAATCTCAGTAGCATATAAGAAGTTTTCAGCAATGCACCGACCTTTAATGAAACCAGTCTGATCAGGGTGGACCAGTGAGGTGAGCAATGGCTGGATGGGTAGGGTTAGTGCTTTAGTGCAGATCTTGAAGACACAATTCTAAAGGGAGATCGACCGAAAATCCTTGGGCAAGGAGGCGTCCGGCTTCTTGGGCAATAAAGTGAGGTTGGCCTTGTTGGTACGCTTCAGATCAGCAAAGCGAGGTTGGCCTTGTTGGTATGCTTCAGGTCAGCTGAGTCCTCATGGAAATCATGGAGCAATCTGAGGAGATCATCAGCAACAAAGGACCAATTCCTCTGGAAGAACAAGGGGGTGAACCCATTCGCGCCAAGGGCCGAGTCTTTGCGCATGACTGAAAGCATTGTTTGTAGTCCGGCTAGGGTGAACGGGCCTTCCAAGGTTGCTGCTTGAGTAGGAGTCAGGGCAGTGGTAGTAAGGAGGTCATCCAACCCCGGCAAGGCAACATAGTCGTCAGCCTGACCCAGCAGTTGGCGGTAGAACAAGTGCAGCAGTGTTGCCTTGGGCTCATGGTTGAAGATCATCAAGCCATCATCAAGCTGCAGCGTCCTGATCTGGATTCTGTGCCATTGGACAGTGGCCGACTGGTGATAGAATTTGGTGTTTACATACCCCAATCAATAGGTTCTGACCATTGCACGTTATCTCCAATAGATGGCAAGCTGGACTGCTTACTCATGAGCTGAGGAGTGCAGCAGAGTCCAGGGAGTGTGCTCTGCATGGTATAGAGGTCTGACCTCTTCAAGCCATTCCATCATAGTGATGACCAAGTTGCAGTTGTGCGGGATGTCCTTTGGCGAGCGTTATCCCCACTGCCAAACCTTGAGATCAGCCCTGTAGCGCTTGAGGCAGCGGACAAGACGAACCATACTTAGGTGGGGTAGAGACACTTGTCCAAGCCACAGCAATCGCATCCAAGCATCCATGGAGGTGCAGAGTGATTGTCAAACCTAAAGATGGCGGGGCAGGGGACGTCCATCTGAGCACTGAGAAGCAGCATACAGTGATCGGATGTCAGGGCCGATGTGGAGGTGACCAGGGAGTTCGACAAGGCCTATGTCCATTCCATGGAGATGAGGAAGCAGTCCAGCTTGACAAGGATCAGGTCTTCTTGGCGATTAGACTAGATGAATAGCTGATCAAGTAGTGGCAGCTCTTGAAGGGCCATCAGCTCGATGGCTGAGTTGAACCGGTTCACTTCAGCAGCGTCGAAGTTGCTGTTGGAGTGCTCTGTGGGCGAGCGAATCAAGTTGAAATCACCTAGAACCGCACAAGGTCCTGTAATGGATGACTACAGCGAGGAGAGCTCATCAAGGAACGCAGGTTTATCAGCGTGAAGGCAAGGGCCATAACAGTTTGTGATGGTGAAGGAGAGAGCAGTGGTGGTGGACTGGAAGGTGGTGGTGAGGGTGAAGCAACGAGCATGGGGGGAGAGGAGGGTAATGGTGTTGGGGTCTCATGCCGTGGCTGGGCCACCAGAGGCGCCAATGGAAGGGCAGGTAGTGAAGTGGGAGGAGTGAGGGCGGGGGAGGAAGGAGGCAGCTTTGAAGGTGTCAACAACCTCCAGCTTGGTTTCTTGGAGGCAGATGATGGTGGGAGAGTGGGTTGGCAGAGCCAGCCGGGCATAGGCACACTTGTCCTTGTCGCTGAGGCCATGCACGTTCCAGGATAAGATGGTGATCGGCCGGCTGAAGCTACCCATTGGCAAACAAACAAACCACCCCATCCAAGAGGAACCGAGCTAGGCACAAGACAAGCGAGCAAACAAACAGAACTAAGGTGGGCAGGCCACCCCAAGCATGCTCTGGCGGCAAGGAATGAATGCTGGCGGCGTTTGGCCTCGAAGTTTGGTGGCATCCATTCATGCATGAGTTCAGAGTTTGGCACACATGCCAGTTACATGACAAGTGACAAGGTCACAGATTACATCACAAAAGATGGGGAGGAGCCAGTGTTGGCAATGGCACAACATTAGTCGAGATGTCTACCGGCGGTGCCACTAGGACCACAATGGCAAGGATGTTGCAGGAGCGTGCACGCAGCTGTTTATCCTTCACTCACCAGGTCGGTGCACAAGTCAGAGCAGCAAGTTGCCCCGCCTCGGAGGTGGTGCCGGCGAGCGGAGCACTACTGTCAACGGTGTCGTTGCTGGAGTCAATGTCAAAGCTCCTGTCCTGTCCGCCAAAGCTATTGGATTCGGTAGCAGCAACAGCCTCGAACTTCCGCTTCTAGATGCGGACGGCCGCAATAGTTACCGTCTCACGGACTGGTGGCTCCTTTCCCCGAAGCCACATGTTGCGGCGGTGCTCGTCCACCAGTAGCAGAGCACTGGTAATTGTCTCATGACAGCGCAGGTCACATTCATCCAGGTGCGTCAGGGGAAGGCACGGACGACCCGCATGCATGGGCGGTGCCGGTAGTACCAGGTTAGAGGGCGCCAGGAGCAACGGACCAGGAGGAGACTTCGGCAGCAGAATGGTTACTGTGGTGATGTTGTGCTCCTGCTGCTAGCGTGCTGAGCTGACCTTCCCCTTCTAGTTGCACGGGCTGATGTCGAGGTCAAGGCTGTCGTAATCGGGGGAGCATTGCAGCAGCGGCCTGATGGAGGGTGCCAGGGCATCAAGCGGTGGCTCTGGTTCCACAGCTAGGGTGAGCACCAGGAGCTGGGCCGCCAAGTCCACTACAGAGTGCTGCACAGTCGGGGCACGCGTAGTCGTTCACCGGAGCAATCGGGATCATAGCAACAGTCAGTGACAGTGCACGACCATCGCAAAGGTGTGCCGCGTCCTTGAGGGAGTGGTTGCTGGGTGGCCACAGTCCAGGATCGGCACACAGAACATCGAAGGAGAAGGCGAGGTTGCGCGGCGCCCACCTCGCACACCTAGCGAAGAAACCCAATGGAGGCCGAGCAGAGGTTGACCACGAGCATGCCCTGATCCCCCTGGTGTCAGTGTGGTACGGCTATAGCAGAATCTTGAAGAAGCTCTCGGTCCCATCCGAAGCAGTGGTGTGGATCTCATAGTAGGAGCGCTGGTGGAGATGGACCCGAACCGAAGCAGGCTTGGCGAGCATTGTGTGCACGCGGACCTCGAGGAACATGACCTTGCCCTGCAGCTTCCCAGTTGGGATGGGCTTGATGTCAAACAAGGTCCACGGGCGTGCGTGAGTGCCAAAGCCACGCCCAGCCCATGAGCGCCTGGTCCGAGGCTGGGCGCATGGCCCCCCTGCGGGGTGCATGGGGAGCACATCGTTCCCATGCACACCAGCGGCGAGGCGGGAGTGTTGCCTGGTCCGGCCACCACATGCGGCGGTGGCGGGGGAACCGGCCAGGGGCTGTGGGCCGTCGCCATCTGAGTCAGTGTCATTGAAGTCGACGACGTCGTTGATGTCGATCTATGTGAACGTGCTGAGGCCACTGTGCTTCTTGATAAACTCCTCGAGAGGGATGTCCACGACCCCTTCCATCTTGACTGTCATGAGCACAACAGAGTAGTCAGTGCCATGGATGCAGATCGGGGCCAAGACATGGGGCTTGGCGTAGGGGCTGGCTGATAAGAAGATCCACTCCCGGTTGAAGTACTCAAGCAGGTAGTTCTTGATAGCGACCGCGACGAACGCAACATGGTCAAAGTGGAAGCAATGCGAGGTTTCGTCGTGGTGCTCTAGGGTGATCACGTGCTCCTTCCCCCAAGAAGGGCTGCAGCTGCATGGCTTGCTCACGAGCAGCGTTGTTCTCGAACATAAGCAGCACCGCGCCATAGGAGGAAAGGGCGACGGTTACCCGTGGATTGCCACCATGAGCGATGAGTGCCTCCCTAACGGCGCAGCCCAGCGTCTGGGCCAGAGGGTCGACGATTGCGAATGGCAGGTTGGAGAAGTGCGCCATCCGCACCAGAGGCATGAAGATGTCGGCAGAGTCCGGGCGCTAAGGGGCGAGGTCGTCAGCATCGGGGAAGTTGTCGTCGTCCTCCGCCACGTCGTCCTCCACCAGCACTACCACCGGTGCAACATCAAGGGGCGGGCGGCATTTCCCCGTCCTCCAGATTTACTAGGGCTTGGGCCTCCAAAAGTGAGGAGGCGGAGGATGCCACCGAGCAGGCGACGGCAAGGTCGGCGGGGGAGTCAGAGCTTGCCGAGCCAGAGGCGGAACCATAATGAGGGAGGCCCAGCATGGTCGGGTGCAGAGGGCACAGGCAGGTGCCCTCGTAGTGGCTGTAAACCAAGCACTGTCGGCAGCGAATGGGCTCACAGCAAGAAGTGCAGCGATGATCGAGCACGATGCATCCAAAACATCGGCAGTGTGGAAGACGAAGCGGTGGGAGGGATGGCGCGATTTTTGGTGGTAGTGGCGGGCGGGGAGGCAATGCGGCAACAGAGGCAAAGGAGGGGTGAGGTGGGGTGTCTTGGGTGGAGCTTGCGGTGGAAGGAGGAGTGGCAAAGAGGTGAGGGAAAAATCTGTCCCCCACCGGATAGGGAGGATGCAGATGTACCCAGTGCACCTCAGGGTGAGCGGATCGGCACCAGATGGAGACGGAGAGGTCTCAAGACCGTCGGATGAGGTAAGTGGCGCACACCAGGCACACGGGTCCACAGTGGCTCACGTCGTATCCCACACGAACAATACAGTGTCGATGGGACGGGGCCGCAGTGTGGTAGGTGGCGTCCCCCTCGGGCACAGAGATGCCCATCGTTTGGGCCGTAGGTGGGCCGAAAGAGCCGTTGGGCACCGGCCGGCCCAGAGGAAATCCCGCCGAAACGGTGGCCGGGGATTTCAATCAGGGCACCGCTGCCGGCGCCGCCGCCTGGTCAGGGAAGAAGCGGAGGCGGATGCGGCCAAGGAGGAGGTCCCCATGGTAAGAAGGAACCTCACGATGGTCGGCTGTGCGACGTCGAAGCGAAAGATGGTCGGTGTGACTTCAAGCAGGGGTAGAGCTGGCGAGCCACCATCCAACCAGTAGTTGAGGCTGTATCCTGGCGATGTTGCACGAATGAAGCCAAGGATAAGGCGAGACCCAGAGAGGTGTGGCCTTGAAGAGTGGGGAGGCCGACATCCCGCCCATGAAGACGGTGGCATGGAAGTTGGCCAAGGCAAGGTCCCGAAAGGCTTCCCCCTGCGACAAGCTCGATGAGGGGAGGTCGATGCCATTGGGCCCCGAAGAGGGTGAGCGTGGAGATGTGATACCGGTGGAGGCGCGATCATGGCGCCCGACACCCTGGGTGGCGCTTCTGCTGGAGTCACCCAGTGGGGCAGGGGAGATTGGTGCGGTGGAGGGGGTGGAGTCCTCGCCGGCGACATAGGGGGGCAACCAGCAGGCACAGCAGCCGGCGGCGACGAGGGAGGGGTGGGCGGGTCACCCAGGGGGCGGAGCACTCACCTACCCTCGTCAAGATGTCACACCCAATTTTAAGAACAAAATCGAATGCATCGCATATGTGTGCCAGGATCTGTTTCTCACACATATGCTGACATCATCGGTGAACATATCAAAAGACAATGTACCAAAACGTATAAAATATAATATATAACTTTATTACACCCGTCGTTAATAGACATGACGGTCTTAGACATTCACCGACATCCTAATATGAAAACAGCTTCGCGACTTCATCCATAGGCACTTGACTGGTTGACGCGCTTAGAACTCATTGTAATCACTATAGTAGTCCTCTCCACTTCAACATTTTCTTCTGAACAATAGTTATTTAGTAAGGGTGAGTACACTTATGGTTGGTACTCAACAACTAGGGGATAAATGCAAGGACATCAAAGGGGATTCAAGCTCAAGAGGTTAGCAATTTTAGTTGGTCTAGTTTTATTATTAGCAAGCACCTATTTACTAGGTGCAAGTATATACTAACCCAATTAAGCAGGAAAACCATTAATTCCATAAAAGACCAATAACCACAAGTTAATCATCTTTAAGTTCAATTGTCATGTGAGGTTCCAAACTGCTCTTAACTGTGAGCACGGCTGATATATCAATTTTAAACTCTGCAGATGTTGTTCACTTTACCAACAGCTCGTGTTTCCCAAATCGCCCGGGTTTACAAGGCCCTTAAACACTTCATTTGGTGAGTGACAGGGGTTCACTATGAAGACTTTACAAAGACACAAAGACAACTAGCAGCCCGCTAGAGTTTCAGCAGCTATGAGGATCATAACCCTCCCTAATGAGACAGTACCTTAGCAAAAGGCTACTCCTCCAAGAGGACCAGGCTACGCTCGTCACCTTCTCCCTCCTTGTTCTTACGGCAAGGCCACTAGTTAACATCGTGTCTAATTAATTACCTAAGATCAGAGCCATGTGATACTGTGGTTGCACTGTTTTCTTGGGTGGTTCTCCATATTCCAGTTAAAGCCTGATAATCTTATAATTAAACCATTGTATAGCAATAAATAAAGTCATGATTAACATTTGCATAAGAATAACATAACCAACCCAAGTATAAGCAACTAAACATTTCTACCCTTTTCATAACCAGGTGATTCAAGGTTTATCGAAAAATACTAGGCATGTCCTTAATAGGTCACCCATCAAATTAATCAATAAAAGAAACGTAAAGGTGAATATTATGATGTTACTGGGACGAAGAAAATTATGAAGAGGGAGGCCACTTACCTTCCTCAGCGAACTGTTGCTGGTCTTTCTTGGACTGCAGCTCCTCTCCTTCCTCGAACGCCACGAACTCTATACGATCACACAAAGAAATATAATAAAATAAATAAAAATAGTACATCACATAGTACCAAAAGCACAGAATAAACACTAGAACTATAGATCGTGTAGAGACGATCGCGTGGACGCAAAAATCGCCCAAAACGGATTTAAAATGATGAAGATACACTATTTCTAAGGTTGCAGGGGCTAATATGCAATAAAACCTAAGTTTTCGTACTGTTTTAATATAAAACTAAGGGCATAAACACAACTATATATAAAAACACGAGGTCAATTCGATAAAAAGGATAGAGAGGATGGCGGGTTCGATAATGATGAAGCTCAGGGGCTAAAACATATACGTAAATATGATGGCGGGTTCGATAATGATGGACAGCGGGCTGAATATGGAAAAACAGAGGGTCTCTTGGGTGGGGGCCGGTGGGTTTGACCAGGTTTGACCAGTATGCAGTGACTGATCCATGTCATCCGTTCCAAAATGTCGGGCGTAGAGCGGATCAGGCAACCGACAACAATGAATGGAGGCGGCGCCGCCATGACCCCGGTGAGAGCTCGCTGGAGCAAGCTCGGCCGAGTCCTAAAGAGCACGAGAAGCTGCGGGACTAGGACAGAAAGAGAGAGGGGAGTACGGTGAGCTCACCCGGGGGTTATCATCGGTGGCGGAGTACCGAAAGGTGGTCAGGGACGAGGAAGGGCAGTTGCGAGGTCGGTCGTGCAGTGACAGGAGATAATTGGCATCGGCTCCGCTGTCCTAGTGCCGGGGTTGCTCTCCTGGGGGACCTGTGCAGGCAGCGAAGAGAAGGGAGGGGGGGTCAGAGGGGTGCGAACAGCGAAGAGCAAAAGCGGCGGCGCGATCTACCTCGGTGATGGCGGCGGCGAACTCTGGTGAGCGTCGAAGAAGCGAAATGCGTGCATTTGAGCGAGGGTTTCTGGGCGAGGAGAGTGTGAGCGTGTGCGGGGAGTGACGGAGAGGATTTATAGGGGGTCGGGGACGAGCGAGGTGGCTCGGGGGAGAGGGTTTAAGGGAGGGGCGGAAAGTTCGGCCATTGAAGGCCATGACGAGGGTGCGAGCGACCGTTACTGAGGGGAGAAGAAAGGGAAGGGAGTGGGGAGCAGCGCGGGTGAAGGCGCAGTGATTCGGAGTGAAGAGGGGACGAAATCGCGGGGCGCGGGATGTGGGCGCGAGAGAAGCGGAGGCGGGATCACGCGGCGGCTCGGGAGGGGAGAATGGTGAGAGTTGGGGGATAACGAGTGGGGCCCAGTGGCAGAGACAGAGAGAGAGATTGAGCGGGTGCCGGAGCGCCGATAGATGGGGCCCAACGGCCAGAGTGAGGGAGAGGTAGAGTGCGGGCGCGGCTTGGGCCGACCGTGGGGCGTGAGCAGGCCGATGCGGGGAGAAAAGGAAGAAAGGAGGCCGGGTTGTGCTAAAAAGAGGGAGGGAAAAAGAAAAGATTTATACTTTTGTTTGGATTTTTGTTTGGGGATTTGATTAGGAATTTGAATTAGGATTGGATTTGAATTCAAACAAACTCAACCAAAACCAAATGCAAAAGAGCATGAAATGCAACAAACACTTTTTGAACTAAAATGAATTATTGTTCAAATAATTAAGGCCATAATTTAATTAGGAAAATTCATTAAATCCTTAAGAAAGTTCTAAATAAATACCAAGTTGCTTACATTTACTTGTGTGATGGGATTTGGGTGTTACACAAGACTCCTCTCCTCCTGTCACTTTGTAATAAAAATACACGCAGACAATTAGAATACATACGAACATAAGGTCAGTTGTAATCAATTAGTTATGCTTACTGAGACTTTGAGCAAAGAAGAAGGTTAACTACCCTGTTGGGACAACAAATAAGTCCAGCATTTTAGCACAGAAATGAGAACACGGCAGTTCAAAACTAACAAGACTCTCCATGAAAGCATAAGATGCGATATTTTGTGCAGAAATCACTCAGGAAAGGAAATGCGTGTAGTCGAACAGACACGCGGAGCCGGCCGACATGGCAACGCTTTGCCAGCGACCGACATCGCAACGCTTTGCGAGCAACTGACACGGCAACGCTTTGCCAGCCCGGTGCTCTGTCTCTCTAGTCTTTCCCTCTCTCCCCGTTCTCCTTTTGCCTCTGTTCCGCGACAGAATCATGGCAGAGCAGATCGCACCGAGCAGCTGGCCGTCCCACGCTCACGTGCTCCTGCCGCCAGCACCTCCCCAGTCGAGCGATGTTCGCCACATGCTCCTTGCACGGTGGCCCACGATCACCGGTCTCGTACACACAGGAGCCCAGCAGCTATGTTGCGAACCCTAGCGCTGGGCTATAATAAAACCCATGGCCGCCGCCCCTTCCTGCTTTAACCGCCTCCCCCAGGGGATTTTCCAATACAGCCGCCGCCGCTGCGCCAAAAGAGGAGAGGGGAAGAGAATGGAAGCAGAGGAGGAGGAGAAGGGGGAGGAAGCGGCAGCCGCAAGCCCAATCTCTGGCGCCGTTCTGCTCCGTGCCGTCGTCGTCCTCGCATCGTCCGCGAGCCTGCGCCGACCCGAACCACGACCCAGCTGCCGCCTCGAGCCGGCGCGCGCACACCCACCTCGGCGTTGCATCGCGTCCTGCACTGATGCACAGCACCGAGCCCGCCCGGCTTCGCCTCGTCGCTGCGCCGAGGCCAACGCCGTCGCGCCCCAGGTGAGCTCGCGCCACCGCCACATCCGCAACCTCCCCTTGCTGCCCGGCGTCGCGGGAGACCGCGCGCCGATTTGGCTCCCTGCCTGTCGCCAGCCTTCGCGCGCGTCGTGCTCTGGAGCACTGGTCGAAATTCGAATTACTCCGTAACCGTGCCCTGGCCCATGCACACGCTAAAAACCCAAGCTGCGACCTTTCACTCTCTAACTGCTGAATTAGGGTGGAGGACCAAATTTGAGTTGTCGGAGATTTTTTATATGCTGAATTGCTGAGGTTTGGGGGCAATAGCAGATTAGCAGTGGTCCTTCTGCTGCTATATATTTCTTCTGCACCTTTTGTGCCCAGCTCCTGCTGCTACAGTATAACTTGTGCCTCCTTCACTTGGTTGACTGAAGATGGCGACGACCTCGTGGGTGCTTCCATCTACTGATCCATAACGCGTGGCCCTACTAACATATCATAATTTCCCACAGTGAAACTGTGGATATTTTATAGGGAAGACAATAGATGTCGTGTCAATCCCTCTCCATTTTTAAACCACACTGCTTAGTGGTGATGTATGAACTGCATTACTGAAACTAATACTGACATGACCTTTACCTTCACCTAAACAAAACACTCTCTAATCAAGTATCGTGATTTCCTTTCGGGATGATAGCTAGGGGTGGATAACGAGCCGGCTCGGCTCGGCTCGGCTCGGCTCGAGGCAGCTCATTATCGTAACGAGCTAGCTCGGCTCGGCTCGCTAAGGAAACGGGCAGAAAAACTAGCTCGGCTCGGCTCGGTACAGCTCGCGAGCTAGCTCGGGCGGCTCGTGAGCTAGTCATGACGATTTTCCCCCGTAAGAACAAGCAACAAATGAGCATGTTTGGCTGTTAAATCACATTTCGAACCAATAAAATCACGATTCACAAACGAGATTACAATTCATAAGCAACAAATATGCTTTTCTTCTCGGTAAGAAAAAAATACTGCCAAAAAATAAAAAAAATGAAACAAGCACCACTGCAGTCTGAGGTCGTGGATGGCATGGACAGCGGATCTCATCGGCGGATCACACACCTCATCAGCAGATCTCATCGGCGGACCACACACCTCATCACGCCGAGCTTGGCTACTCAGTTGTTGCTGCGCAGCCGCTCACGAGATTGCCCCACGCCTCCTCGAGGGCTCCCTGAGCACCTGGGCTATGGAGATGGCTAGGTTCCTGCGGATCTAGAGCGGCAGCAGGATGAGGAAGGAGCGAAGACCGAAGAGCGTAGCGAAACCAGGGATTGGGGATTGGCCTGGATGCATTGGCCGTGACTCCGTGAGAGAGGATAGATGAGAGAGAAACGGAAGGGAGAAATATCTTAGCTCATTTATTTGGCTGCGGATGGATGTGCGCCTGCTCTCTGGCTTATAGCGAGCTGAGCGTCCTATTGGGCCTTCGGGAAATTGCCGGCCTGCTATCACCTCTTCAGCCTATTAAGATTTTGCTTCGGCTCGGTAAGCTCGCGAGCGGCTCGCGAGCCAACTCGAACTCGCTCGTTATATTAACGAGCAAAAATACTAGCTCGAGCTGGCTCGTTAGCAAACGAGCCGAGCCGAGCCGAGCCGAGCCGAGCCGAGCAGGCGTCGAGCCGAGCGAGCTAACGAGCCACGAGCATTTTGTCCAGCCCTAATGATAGCTATTCGAGGTGAACCAAGGAGGGCACCTCACATAGTCAATAGTCTCCTAGTTTGGATGGATTATGAAAGGCCAGCACCCTCCAAAAAGAACTATCTAATTCATCCTTCCCTGTATTGTCCATTATACGCTGAGTATTAGAATATTGCCTGATATACAGCCTCTCAATACCTGACCCAGCTTGCGCAATAGTACTAGAGCACATAGCGCTAGACCAAGGAATACAAGGCACCAATGATAGTTTGGACAATCTGTAATTCCAAGCTCTTCTAGTTTTGGAAACCAAGTCATATTAGGCTCGCCCTTCTAGTGGTATCTAGCAAGATGTTAGAAAGGCAACTCCATGTGTTCTGGGCAATTTTTGAAAGTAAATACTCTCAAGAGCGAGAACAACTCACAAAGCCCATTACCAATCTATTTTGTCATTTTTGATATCGACACTAGTTCTAGCCTCTTCAATGGTATGTGGCTTCAGCAGCCTGCACCATGTTCATCAACCAACCACACCTATATCCTAGAGGTGGCAATTTTTTTTTGAGGTAAGAGGTGGCAAATTTGTGAAACTAAAATTGAATAGACTCAATTTTTTATCGGGAGGTTCACACCCAGCCATGAAAGACAACTTGCACCTCCATCCCCCTTAATAGATAGCTTGTGCATATTTTCGTGTGGTCTAAGACTTTTAAGGTCATTGTCTTCTTGCATCATATCCTTCTTAGAGATATTAATATCCCAATCTAATATGAGCTCTTGTAAATGTTGTTTTTGCATTAGCTTTACTTCATCTTTTTCTTCAATTAACTTAACCTTTTCATGATTGTAGATTCCAAGTATCTGAACCTCTAGTTGCCCACCTAATTCCTTTGACTTGAAACAATTGTCTTCTTTCTTGACTTTGAACCTTTTTGACTCTCGTATAAGTTTTATATTTTCCACCTTGAAAATGTCCGAGTGATGTCTATTATTAGGGACAATCAAATAGTGCATGTTTTTGTGTTGTTTAAATCCCTTGGTGGAATACTGGAATGCCAACAATCTTCCTTGTCTATTATCTTCAAGTGATATAGTCTTGAAATAGTTATTGGTAGATTCATTTCAAGATAGTGCTGACCCTTAGTCCAGAGGCAGCGAGGATGGATAAGATTTGAAATGTTATGAAGCATAACCTCCACATTATATGATGCTTGCATCAATAAAATGGTGTGGAGGGCTCTAGATTGCTGAAATAAATCTTCAAATGTTATCTCTGAAAGAAGAAGATAGAGGTGATACCATTGCTCCATGAAGCCCTCTATCGCCCTCACATTCTCGTTATGCACTTTCGAAAGCAGCAAGTGTCATTGCAAGTAAGCATTTGGTTTTCTGCTTTTGTTAGCTTCAAGTTAAGCATCTTCGTCCTTTCTTCCTTGCTGCATGCAAATTCAGCATCTGATTGTGCATCATTTCAATCCTAGTCGATTATTGCATTTCTGCTTTGCTTTCTGGCACTTCGTCCTTTCTTCCTTGCTGCATGCAAATTCAGCATCTGATTGTGCATCATTTCCATCCTAGTCGATTATTGCATTTCTGCTTTGCTTTCTGGCCATTAAGCTTATGCCTCTCTTCTATGCTATAAGGTATGCATCTGGTTGTTGGGTCAGCTGCATCATATAGTCCATCATTGCATTTTGGGTTTGCATGGTAGTTCCACTATTCCTAGGGGAACTACCATGCAAAGCCGAAATGCAATGATGCACTATAGGATGGAGCTGGAGCAACAACCAGCTACTTAGCATATATCATAGAAGAAAGGTAGAAGCTCCATCACCTGCAGGCCAAGCAAAAATGCAATAACAGATAAGGCTGGACCTGATGCACAGTCAAATGCTTAACTTGCATGCAGCTAAGAAGAAAGGAAGCAGATGCTTAACTTGCAGCTAGCAAAAGTGGAAACCAGATGCTTCCAATGACACTGGCTACTTTTGGAAAGACATAATAAGAATGTATGACACAAAGGGATTCATGCAGCAGTAGTATCACCTCTATTTGCTTCTTCTGGAGATAACAATTGGAAAATTGATTTCAGCACGCTAGAGCCCACCGCACCATTTTCTTGACGCAAGAATCATATAATGTGGAGGTTGTGCTTCATAACTTTTCAAGTCTTATGCATCTTTGCTGCCTAAGAATTAAAGGTCAACTCTATCTTGAAATGAATCTACTAGTAACTATTTCAAGACTATATCACTTGAAGATAATAGATAAGGAATATTGTTGGGGTTTCTTTATTCCATCAAGAGATTTAACAACCTCAAAAACATGCAATATTTGATTGTCCCTAATAATATCCATCACTTGGACATTTTCAAGGTGGAAAATAAAACTTCTATGACAGTTAAAAAAGTTCAAAATCAAGAAAGAAAAATGGTTTCGAGTTAAAGGAATTATTTGGACCGACTACTGCGGTGGGTGATGGCAACTTTGAGTTGAAGCCAGCATTGATCAATATGGTGCAAGCCAATCCATTATGTGGCAAGCCGCATGAGGATACTAATGCTCATCTCGAGCATTTTCAGGAGAATTGCAGCACTTTCACCATAAGGGGAGTTAGCGTTGATGTTGTTCACCTTCGCTTCTTCCCATTCTCACTTTTAGGCAATGCAAAGCAATGGTCTACTCCGACCGCGAAGCTGTCAACACATGGGAGAAATGCTGCAAATTTTCAGTTTGTGTGTTCACAGAAATGAGTACCACTTTATTTTGATCAACGCATTTTCAGCTGTCAACACATTATGGTGAAGTCTCAAAATAATGAGCATTGATCAAAATGTCTTCACCATAATAGTATCCTCGTGCGGCTTACGGTGAAGTCATTTTCAGTTTCTCAGTACCCAGCTCATTTCAAGTATCAACCAAATGATTTTACAATTTTATTCAATCTTTTTCTCTCAGTATTGTTGTTGAAGAAGCACATCTGAAGCACGTAATGTAGAGAATGCTTTTTCTAGCGTCTTTCCATCAGTAACTTTTTCTCCACTTATCAATAATAATAGTTAAGTAATTATTAATATGGTTGAATTGTATTGAGAAATACTATTATAGCCTTGCACCTTAGTTTTGGTGCTTGAGCCTAAGGTGCAAGGGCTCCTCCACTGATTTCTAATAATCATGTAATCCTTCATTTAGTTTGTTCTAAAAAAGCAACTGGATCCTTATGAATAAGCTATTAAACCTCTTGGATATATATAAAGATCAGCAGATAATTTTTGCACCATATACTATTACACTTTAAGAATACATCAAAACATCAAAGCAAAATAGCCTGTACTTTTTTTACGGGAATGTGTGTACCTAAAATTACAAACCAACTACCCCCCTGTTTTTGATCGCTTCTTTTAACTGAGGAAACGGAAACTGACATTCTCATGCTGCTTGACTTCGTAGCTTCTCTTCCCATTTGGCCACTTGCACAGTAGATGCGCTGAGTGCGACGCTCGAACAAACGTGCACGGGAGAAGCAGCTGGTGGGGAGGAATTGGCCAAGTATTGACGCCGGGATTGGAATTTTTTTAATTGTTTTTACGATTTTTCAAAAACAACTGCTGGGTGGCAGATTTTGCAAATCTGTCACCCAACCGCCGTATCAAATAGCTACCGCCAAATGATACGGCGGTAAGAATCTGTAACCGCCGTATCAAACGGCGGTTAGCTGAACCGCCTTTTGAACCGGCGGTTTTATTTAAAACTATTTTTTCTAGGACGGCCAGGACCTAACCGCCGAATCACACGGCGGTTAGGTCCGTGCGCACGGTTAGGTCCTGAATTCAGTAGAAAATATATAAATCGGAAAAAAGAAAAACTAATGGAAGATCTGACATCAATTCTGAGCATAACAAAGATGGAGGACTGGATGATGCCAAGTACCTAAGTGACCTGAGCTCCGGTGATGAGGAAAACAGAGATTATACAGACCAGGATGGTGGCTCTGCTGATAGTGACCAAACACTCATGCCATCATAATATTTCCGCACATCGTTTTATCTTGCACCATGCCATATTTCTTTCAAATGTTTGCTCACCGTTGATAACAAATATGACAGGGAATACCTCCAGTTAACAAAAACCTTAAGGATGCCGATGGATGGATTATAGTAACTTCCAAGAAGCTAGCAGATTGATGGATAACAAATGGGTCTCTTGTACTCATGTTTTTCTTAATTAAGTACCCCGGCATTCATTTGCAATGTATAAAAAATTACATCACAGAAACGATATGGTGAACACACACCTCACATCCTTAGCCTAAACAATCTAATAGAAGTTGCAATGGCATGTGCAGCACACCGAAAACATAATCAGTTGCTGTTACCAGAACAAACATGCCTTAGGAGAAAGTAGGTTGCCGGGTGTGGAACTAACGCTCTACTGAGTACAACGGGGATATTTCCCCTTCCTGCTGGATTCTGGTGCAGCTTCCTTTGCACGGCGTGCGGCCTCTCTGTTGCGCTCACGATCGGCTTCACGTGCTTCGGCCTCCTGACGCTCCATCTCCTTCATCCTGTTACTTCGTTGCCAGAACTCTCTTGCCGAAGCTAAATGTTGCGCTTCTTGATGACGCAGGCGAGACTCCCGAGCTTGGAATTCTCCCTCCCTGAGCTTAAGTGCCGCCTCAAGGCGAGAAAGACGTTCGGCCTCACGTGCTTGTTCTAGTCTAGCAGAGTACTGCTGTTTGCTCTCAATTGTTGATGGTACTCCTTGACTGGGTAGAGCATTCTTGTCGATCCACTGGAAGAAACTACAAGCCTGCATGTGGACGGCTTGGTCATTTAGATACACTAACAACAAAAACATGCATTAGCATTGCAACGAACCTTGAAATCATCATCAATGTCAGGACATCTGAAGAACCTAGCACCCCACTTGGACTTGTTTGAAGAATCAGTACAGACTTGCAACCAGCATCGGAACCCGCAGTAGCATTTTGGCCGCTCTTCCCATGTCGGCACACCTTTTGGGTCATCTCTCCACGATGACATTGGTACGATCTATATTGACGATGAGTCGTGGGATGGATGAGTTGTGTATCAAACTTGTGCAATATAAAGAGCTCACCGGCCTACACTTATAGCCTGCACCCCCGTCACTCAGAGGAAGGAAAGGTGGTGGGCCATTGAATCCGTGGCTCGCATGAATGTGTTTGTTGCTGTCACTCAGAGGAAGCACACCCTGTACTGGAATTGTGTTTGTGTTCTGTTGGTTTGAGTTATATAGAATCTTACACAACAGATAGTGGTGGCAGTGGAATCCAAAGTGCGTGCAGTGCAATTCTCAAAAGTCTATTGTATTCTTCCCCATAATGCCCTTTTATATCTGTATCTTCGCCATCTTCTCCCCCAGAATCAATGTATTCCTCAAAATCTGAATCGGCTGAATCAAAAGTATCAGATACTCCATTTGAGTTCAAGTTTTCATCAACACCATCTACTAACAAAGCTGTATTTGAACGATGTCCTTCCTGAGTGACTGCAAAAACACACCACACGGATTCAATGGCTCACACCATGTCCTTCCTGAGTGACTGCAAAAACACACCTCACGGATTCAATGGCCCACACCATGTCCTTGCTGAGTGACTGCAAAAACACACCTCACGGATTCAATGGCCCACACCATGTCCTTCCTGAGTGACTGCAAAAACACACCTCACGGATTCAATGGCCCACACCATGTCCTTCCTGAGTGACTACAAAAACACACCACACGGATTCAATGGCCCACACCATGTCCTTCCTGAGTGACTGCAAAAACACACCTCACGGATTCAATGGCCCACACCATGTCCTTTCTGAGTGACTGCAAAAACACACCACACGGATTCAATGGCCCACACCATGTCCTTCCTGAGTGACTGCAAAAACACACCTCACGGATTCAATGGCCCACACCATGTCCTTCCTGAGTGACTGCAAAAATACACCACACGGATCCATTGGCCCACTGGCTGGGGTGGGGTACTTGGTGGCCTATTAATATCGCGCTCATTCGTCCCCTTCAACCCACATCACAAAAACCAAAATGGCAACCGACGACGACTTAGGGCCAACCATCTATACTGAACTTCCTCCAGAGTTTGCAGAACATTTTCCAATCGAATCCAAGAGCGATTTCGGCCCGCAGCGTAGCCTCCGACCTTATGAGCGCAGAAAGTCGGTGCAGTGGCCAAGATATATGCACGGTGAGTACTGTGTTGTGCAGGTTCAGCATTCAGCTCCGAAGGGCGGACGGTGATTCTGGCGATGCCCTAGGGGATATGTAAGTCATAACCCTGGATTTGTATGTTTCCATCCACATTTGTCATCCTAATCGTTTTTCTACAACGTTCAGAGCTCGTTGGCTCCCGACGGCTGTGGATTCGCAAGGTGGGTGGATCCCCCACCAATTCAGCCATATGAAGAGTACATCGCCTACCTCCACCTCGTCATCGATGAGCTACAGCAAGAGGTGGACAACACTAGGCTCCTTCAAGATGACGTTCCTGATGATTCTGAGGAGGGCAGTGCACCAAGCTTTGCGCCACCAGTTTGTTATGACCCCAACTGTCGGTGCTCATGCCACCTAAACAGTAGCCAACCACCACCACCAGCGCCACCGACCGAGCCTCGCCCTAAGTACTACTTTCCCTCGCAGCACTCGGGTGGATCTCTCTTCTCTTTCGAGCAGTAGAACTGGACGCATCGTCGAAGCGTCAATTTAATTTCCCTAAGGCATGTTAGGATTAGTAACGGCGCATGTTTAGGTTAGAAAGGTGTGCCGTACATGCCATTGCAAGGTCAAGCTATGTATCTTAGTGCTACTTTAGTCAAGTTAAATGTCCTTCGAGGTTTAATATTATTATTTTTAAGCTCGTAATATTGTGTTTGACTCTGCATTGTTCTTATTTTTAAGTTCATAATATTGTGAGATCGAATGCACAGAAAATTTAATACACATCACTGCATTCAATTGCCTTGGCTTTCATTGAATTTAAATTGCATGACAGAAAAGGTCATGGTGCGCCATTAACCTTTGACCTACACAATCTATTACATTTTGCATTGGCACGTGACGCGACACGATTAACATGACTCGTCCTAAACCTAACATGCCTTAGGGAATTTAGATAGCCTGGCAGATAACTTCAGGGACCTCGTGAATCCCTCTTCTCACGAAATGCCTTCCTAATTTCTTCAATCTCCTCCCTGAATTGCTCTCCGGCAAGTCTGTTAGCTTCAGCCCTTTGTGCCGCCTGTCGTCCTTCCTCGACTCTCATCTTCATCTCGTCCCAGCGCATCTGGTCCTTCCAGCTGATGGAGTCGTCGATCCATTCGGTGAAGTGACATGCCCTGGTGTCCGGTGTAGCGGTCCTTCTGCCTCCCTGTGTCAATTCGTAAAAAAAAACAATAACAATGTTAGTACTTCAAACAATCATCAGTTCTTATTCTTTGAGGTCATTACCTGGGAACTGTTTGTTATCTCATGGATCCTCTGGCAACACCAGTACCTCCTCCCGTATGTGCCTTCTTCGAATGAGATAGCCATCCCGCTGTTCATGCCACAATAGCACTCGGGTGGAATCTCATCCTTTGGCCTCTGGTTGGCAGCAAGGATTGATCTGTCTGGATCATTGCGCGGAGCTCCCTCCATGGCTTCCATCTCTCGGCGCAGATGCATGAACCCACCTTGCCTCCTATACCTAGACCCACTCCCACTCTGGTCAGCCATTTTGGTTT
>CM014277.1:49167029-49194969 GCA_004135705.1 Alloteropsis semialata | reverse complement strand
AGATTAAGCAACATAAGCAAATAAAACATTAACAGATACGTTCTGATTCTAAGATATATGCTACTGAACAATTAAGCAAGATCCAGCTCCGACGTAGGGAATCTACACCACACTTAACATTCAAATAGCAATAAGGCATAACCAAAGCTTCCTTTAACTAATCAAGATGAATCTAGCTCCGACGTAGGGAATCTAGACCAAGCATGACAGTTAAAGATTAATCTAAGCACATTACACAGATCCAGCTCCGACGTAGGGAATCTACACCAATGCAATGCTCAAAGAACAACCAGATTAAACCACAAAGCAAGATCGGACATAGAACGATGCTGTAAGATAAACATTGCTTAAATCGGACCAAGACATATGCTCAAAGCCGTCGAAGAAGTAGAATTGATTCACATGGCGTAGATCTAAATCAATCTAGCAACTCCAACAAACCGCAAAGACTATCTTTAGTAACCAAGATTACTCTAGCTCCGACGTAGGGAATCTAGACTAATCTTGATACCTAGCTCCGACGTAGGGAATCTAGGCTTAAAGTATAGTCCGATAACGATAATCTGTTGAATAATCAATATTGATCTAGCTCCGACGTAGGGAATCTATATCAATCTTGATTATTCAGAGATAAATCGGTTGAACAATATAAACGAGAAAGGGCGATGCGCCTCAATTCAAAGCCTATATTAGTTCGATAAATTGACTAACTTACTGGTAAGCCGGAGATCAGAACTGATGCAGCCCGTTCACCAATGAGCTTCGTCGGTAACTACTACTAGGGTTTTGGCGTGAAGCCGGGTTGTATTGAATTGTGTGAATTGTTCTTTACAATGGACGAGGGTTCATATTTATACCCTGGTCATGGAGAGTCCTGATCGGACCAGACTAACTAAATAAGGTAAACTAAACTTAAGATACAACGGGACTCTCAAACGCCTTCTGAAAAGGAAATAGTTCCCGAATCTGACACGCTTCCCTCTTAGCCGACACGTCTTTCCTCCCTGTATTCGTCATCGGATCGGACTCCCGCTTCATCGGACTCCTCTTTGGCATCGGCTTCCTTCTCTGTCACCTTTGGCTTTGACCAGTCAATGGGTCCACCGCACAGCCTCATCTTTACCATGTCACCATCTGACTCAACATGTCAGGTGCGAAAATCTGGTGTCAACACATGCCCCCCAATTTTGGAATAAAATATCATTTTGTTCCAAAATTCGTATTTGTCACCATAACTTCTCCACCGATTTTCGCGCCGAAACTTTCCATCCCTGCACTACGCGGCTCCCCAATCTTCCTCCTGGGCAATAACCTCTGACAACGAACAGATATGGATCCCTACATTTACCTCGCGGGTATCCATACGTCTTCTGACTCAGTCGAAACGACTTTTCAATGCAGCCCCTCAAAAGACGCTCCTCCTTTAATTACGGCAGCCCTGAATCAATGCCGCATTTCCACGAGAATACTGTCCTTCATTTGGACGGTTTCCACGAGCGTCCCCTGAATTCCATTCCTCCTCTAACGCATCCATCGACCGCCGGCTATAAATAACCGCCTCAAGCCTTCTTCTTCCACCATCCCTTAGCCATGGCGCAGTTAATATTCATGGTAGAGCACAAACTCCTTCTGTTTGATGTAGAATTCAACTCCCCCCTTCTCCTCTGCTAGAAGAATTCTCGTGAAGAAGTATAGGGCACTCCCCCCCTTTTCTGATCCCGCAGTGAATCCAGGTGGAACTTCCGCTAGAAGAATCCTCGTGAGGTTCCTCTCATGGTTCACCAAAGGGAAGGTTTTTCAGAGGGGTGTAATAGAGTGCCCTTTACAGGCTAGGGCAGAGTGTCCACCGGCGCGCTCTTCAAGGGACTGCATCCGGGGTGGATTTCTTCGACTCAAGGAAGAAGATATCTCCTCAAACTTGCGCTTCCTTTCGCCCTTCCTTCTTTCAATCTAGTTCTGGCAATGATGAACAAAGTACATCGGCGCCTACTAGATCCTTTTATCTTCTGAAATCCCTCTGTATGAGAAATATATGAATATATATGCAATCCCTTTTCAAACAGCCTGATCCGTCATTGAACGGCTTGATAATGTAATGTATTTTTTCTGTTTGTATATAGCCCTTAAGGCGATGCACATCGCATCGGCTCTTATTATTTTTTGTTCTTGAGGCGATTTTCCATCGGCTTTCAAGCCTGACGCATAGCATCGGCTCTTATGAATTTACCCAAATGCTAGGGTAGTACTTCTTTAAATATTTCCCGTTTAATGCTTTAGGAAACATCTCTCCTTCCAGCGTTCGTAGAATATAAGCATTTCCAGGAACGCATCGGACGACTTGATAAGGTCCTTCCCAGTTCGGTGACCACTTGCCGTACTTGGGATCTTTAGAACCAATTGGCAGAATAACCTTCCAGACAAGATCGCCCTCCTTGAATTCTTTCCCTTTCACTTTCTTATCATAATGCCTCGCCACCCTGAGTTTATTAGCCTCAATATTTTCAAGAGCGCGCAGCCGACGAACAGCCAAGTCATCGGACTCACTATTCATGAGCTCCATGTATTCGCCAGCCTTCAATTTATCCTGAAGCTCGATACGTCTTGATCCAGTACGAATTTCCCATGGAAGAACGGCTTCATGTCCATAAACCAGTTCATACGGAGAAACCTTGATCGATCCATGACAAGCCATTCGATAGGCCCATAGAGCTTCAGGAAGCACAATATGCCATTTTCTTGGATACTCCTCAATCTTTCTATCAATCAACTTGATCAAACTTTTATTGGAGGCTTCAGCTTGACCATTGGCTTGTGCATAATATGGCGATGAATTAAGAAGCTTGATACCCATATCAGCAGCAAAATTTTTGAACTCGTCCGATGTAAACATCGTACCTTGATCTGTTGTGATCGTCTGTGGAATCCCAAATCGGTAAATAATGTGTTCTCTAACGAATTCAACAACATTCTGCGTCTTCACCTCCCTCAAAGGAATAGCTTCAACCCACTTGGTGAAATAATCTGTTGCTGCTAATATGAATTTGTGCCCCTTACTTGAATGTGGAAAAATTTGGCCGATCAAGTCAATTCCCCATCCTCTAAACGGCCATGGCTTGATAACAGGGTTCATGGCCGATGCTGGAGCCCTTTGAACGTTTCCATATCTTTGACACTCTTGGCATCCTTTATAATATTCAAAACAATCTTCTAGAATCGTCGGCCAATAATACCCATTCTTTCTTATCATCCATTTCATCTTGAACGCCGATTGATGAGCCCCGCAGACACCCTCATGAATTTCTCCCATCAAAACTTTGGCTTCTTCAGGTCCGATACATCTCAACAGGACTCCATCAATCGAGCGAAAATAAAGCACTCCCTCAATCAAGACATGTCTGATCGATTTATAGCGTACTTTTCTAGAAGTCTTGACAGTAGGATCCTTCAAATATTCAACAATTTCTTTCCTCCAATCTCCTTCTGGTATCTCCTATACCATTACATCAGACGTAGGCCGATAGCCAGACGCTTTTTGCGCCAGCCGATTTGCTTCTTCATTATGATGTCTTGGAACATGCTTAAGGGTCACCAATGCGAACTGGCTAATCAAATCTCGGCATCTTTCAAAATAAGATAACAAAGCATCCATCTTGCAATCATATTTGCCGAGTAACTGATTGATAATCAATAAAGAATCTCCAAATACCTCAACAAACTGAGCTCCGATATCTTTAAGAATCTGGAGACCTTTCATCAGTGCCTCATATTCTGCCTGATTATTTGTGCACTTCTCAATCGGAAAAGCAAATTCAAATTTTGCCCCCCGAGGCGAAATAATAACCAGACCGATTCCGCAACCTTCATTACATGAAGAACCATCGAAGAATATAGTCCAAGGAACCGCGTCAACCACATTGGCCTTTTCCATCGGACCAAGCTTTACAATGTTTTGCTCAACATCATTAATGTTAGTTCCACAATGGTCAGCAACCAAATCAGCCATTACTTGCCCTTTTACCGCTTTGGCCGATTCATATCTGAGATCAAATTCTGTCAAAGCAAAAACCCATTTGCCAATTCTTCCTTTCATGATTGGCATTGATAACATATACTTGATCACATCTTCTCTACAGATCACAGTACACTCGGCCGATAGCAAATAATGCCTTAATTTTGTGCAAGAAAAATATAAACAAAGGCAAAGCTTCTCCACATATGAATACCGAGTCTCAGGATCTAGTAATCTTCGGCTTAAATAGAATATAACTCTTTCTTTCCCATCAACCTCTTGAATTAAGACAGAGCCGATTGCATGATCAAAAGCCGATAAATAAAGTCTGTACGGCTTACCCTTCTGTGGTGGAATAAGAACCTGCGGATATGCTAAATATTGCTTGATCTCATCCAATGCCTTTTGATGCTCAGGCTCCCAAACCAATTCTTCTTCATTTTTCAATTTCAGCAAAGGAGTAAATGCCTCCAATCGGACCGACAAATTTGATATAAACCTCCTCAGAAAATTAATCTTTCCAATCAAACTCTGCAATTCCTTCTTGTTCGTTGGAGGTTCAATATCATCAATCGCCTTACGGTTCCGATCATTCACCTCAATTCCTCTCTCATGTACCAAGAAACCGAGAAATTGGCCAGCCGATACACCAAAAGCACACTTGAGTGGATTCATCTTCAATCCATGTTGTCTTGTACACTCCAGCGTTTCCTTCAAATCGGCCAAATGATCTCGATAACCTTTTGATTTTACCACCACATCATCAATGTAGATTTCAACTATCCTGCCGATCAACCTATGAAAAATATAATTCATAGCACGTTGATAAGTAGCACCGGCATTTTTCAAACCAAAAGTCATAACAACCCACTCATATAAACCGATAGCACCTGGACATTGGAATGCAGTCTTGGGAATATCTTCTTCTGCCATGAAAATCTGATTATAACCAGCATTACCATCCAGGAAACTCATTACTTTATGGCCTGATGCTGCATCAACAAGCATATCAGCCACCGGCATCGGATACTCATCCTTCGGGGTTGCTTTGTTCAAGTTCCTGTAATCAATGCAAACACGTAGCTTTCCATTCTTCTTATAAACAGGAACTATATTTGATACCCACTCAGCATATCGACATGGCCTGATAAACTTAGCTTCAAATAGCTTCGTTATTTCGGCCTTAATTGGTTCATGCATCTCAGTCTTGAACCTCCTCGGGTACTGCTTGTGTGGTCGATATCCTGGTTTGATAGGTAGCCGATGTTCAACAATATCACGGCTTAATCCTGGCATTTCATAATATTCCCAAGCAAAACAATCAGAATATTCTTTCAAAAGTTTTATTAACTCCTGTTTATACTCGGGATCCAACTTAGCACTGATATACGTCGGCCTTGGTCTATCACCAGATCCTATATCTATTTCTTCTAATTCATCGGCCGACGTAAATCCAAATCCTAATTTACCGAATTCACTTCGGTCTTCAAGATCTTCTATATAATCATCCATTTAAAACAATGTCTCAGAGCCGACTGCTTGGATCGGCTTTAGTCCTTGATCGGACACCTTGAGGAAATCACCATCCCATGTCTTCCCTGACAGGCACTCAACTCCTTCAAACTCCCAAATTGTTGACTCAGCTGTAGCAATGCTAACCGAATCATCAGCTGGGACGATTTCCACTTTGTTGCCTTGCCATTGGATCAAGCATTGGTGCATAGTGGATGGGATGCAACAGTTGGCATGAATCCAATCGCGTCCGAGGAGCATACTATAAGAACCTTGGCCATCAATCACAAAAAAGGTAGTCGGCAATGTCTTGCTGCCGATGGTCAATTCCACATGAATTGCCCCCCGAGGCTCTGAAACGTTTCCGCCAAAGTCCTTGAGCGTCATGTTGGTCTTAATCAGATCATCAATCCCTTTCCCCAGCTTACGGAATGTAGAATAGGGCATGAGATTGACAGCAGCTCCTCCATCAACCAACATCTTGGTCATCGGCTTTCCATCAACGTATCCCTTGATGTACAGAGGCTTCAAGTGCCGATACCCATTTGCATTTGGCTTCTCAAAGACTGCCTTCTCTGAATCCAGAACCAAGCATGCAGCAGCTTCTTCCAGTTCATAATCGACCTCATGGTCGTCTTGTTCATCAGGAGCAGCGAAATCGGACGGCAGCATCAAAACCATATTTATTGCGGCCGATGTACTTGCTTCATCATCATTGGCCATCTTGACGCGCCACTTCTTCTCTTTTGCCAACTCTTGCTCCTGAATCTGCTCATTATAGCGCAATCTCTGAACACGTCTCTTCTTAGATTTAGAAATCCCCGACGGGCACCACTGTCCAGGCCTCATTGGAGGTTCTTCAGTCCGATTGTGAACTGGAGCTTTCTCTTCCATTTTTTCAGGGCCATGAGCATCAGCCCGGCCTTCATTATTTTTGTGGCCATGAGTGCTAACCCGGCCTTCATCTCTTTGATGACGATCATCAATCCTGACGCCGATCCGTTCATGAACTGATCGTCGGCCCCTCTTGGAAGCTCTGTACTCTTCATACTGGAAGCTGCACTCAGGACAATCTGCCTTTGATGGCAGCCTAAGCTTTTCGTTCCAGCAGTACACGAAGAAAGGACACCCCCAATGATCATCATCCTCGTTGTATCGGTCATATCTTTGACGTCCATCTGTATACCAATCGGACCTATAACCGTAATGACGGCAATCATCGACCCCATCATCATACCAGCGCTGGCCATCAGACCTATCATCATACCGGCGTCGGTCATCGGACCACTCATCATATCGGCGTCGGCCGTCGGACCTGTAATTATGTCGGCGCCGATCATCAAACTCTTCATCATAGCGTCTTGCTTGATATTCACGCCTCCGACGTCGTCGTTCCTCGCGTTCCCTCCACGCTCGGACTGCTGCCTGCTGCCTTTTGTATTTGTTGATCAGCATTTGGGAGGTCACACGTGGCCGATATCCACCAGGAGCATTAGATTCACGCCCAAACGCCTGATGATTCCTGCGTAGCTCTTCAACAGTAACTTGAACCACAGGATCAACGGCACCAGAACTCTTGGCGTGGTCCGATGTAAGCACCTTGACCTTCCCCTTTTCACTAGCATCGACCATATTAACAGAAAAGGAGAAATCAGCAAAGTTATTGGGAAAGGGATGACCATCGATCTTCATGGCTTTCTTGCTATCTTCAAACTTGATTTTGCCTGATTCAATAGCCAATTGGATCTCCCTTCTGAACACTTTGCATTCATTGGTCTCGTGAGATGTCGAGTTGTGCCATTTGCAATACTTGAGTTTCTTCAACTCATCGGCCGATGGAATCGAGTGATTTGGAGAAAGCTGGATAAGCTTCTCACTGAGTAGCAAATCAAAGATCTTATCGGCCTTTGTTATATCGAATCCAAACTTTTCAGGATTCTGCTTGATCCACGGGAGCGACACTGGCTTCTTGGATTTAGTCCATTCAGCTATATTGACATCAGCCTCCTCTTCAGTATCAGAGAGATAAGATACTTGTTTAGAAAACTTCATGCGCTTCATCTCCTGATATTGGACCTCATGAGCTGACACTTTCTGAACTAATTGCCCCAATGTCTCAAACTCCTGAGCAGAAAACTTGTCTTTAATCGGCGCGAGCAAACCTTGGAATGCAAGCTCGGCCAACTGCATGTCAGATAGCTTCAGACTGTAACACCGATTCCTAGTGTCACGGAATCGTTGGATGTACTCCTTGACGGTCTCATCATTCCTTTGCTTGATGGCAATCAAATCGGAGATCTTCATCTCGTTGAGACCAGAAAAGAAGTATTTATGAAACTGCTTCTCCATGTCGGACCAACCTGTGACCGATCCCGCTGGCAACGACGTAAACCAGGTAAACGCCGGCCCTGATAGTGACAGAGGGAAAAATCTGAGCCTGAGTCCCTCTTCAGAAGCAGCCTCACCACACTGAGCCAAGAATCGGCTCACATGCTCGATGGTGGTCATATCATCTTGCCCGGAGAATTTGGAAAATCCGGCACTCTGTAACGTGGAGGAAGTGGCACTGCATCAAAGTAAGATGGGTACGGGTGCCGATACAACCTCGCTTCATCTTTAGGCTTCAAGCCGAATTGATTCTGAATCACCTCGGCTATCTTTTGTGACCAATCGGACTGTTGATTCCCATGTGGCATTCCATCAGCTATGTCCATCACGTAGTTGTTGTAATCTCCAACCATACGCTGATGTGAAGGGACTTCTGTACGTAGCCTCGCAGCAGCAGGCTGTTTCTCTTGTTCACTCAGAGTTCTGGCATACTTTTCACCATGCGGGCCGACAATAGTTCCATCGGCCATCAACAGGAAACCGTTGGCCAATTCAACAGGAGGTGGTGGAGCAATTGGCATCTGTGGAGCAACAGTCATTGTATTATCTGCAGTTTCTTTTCCTCTTCCTGATCCTGATGCTCCTGCAGAATCTGCTATAAATACTGGTCCCTTTAAGCAAACAGCATCGTCCACCGCCTTCTTGATAAGATTGTCCAAAGAATTCACTAGAGTGCCTGATTGGTTGATCATTGCATGATGAACAGCCTGGTGAATCATCTCTGACATGTTAGCTTGGTGCTCCCGAGCTTCAGTTGTCTTCTTGATCAACTCTGGATCCGGGAGAGGACCTTTGAGTATAGGACCTGAACGATTACGCCCAAACTGACCAAGGCATAGCTTCTCAAACGCATCGATGTGGGCCTGAACTGAATCCAACTGAGCCTTGGACAGATCGGCCTTTGTAACCGGCATGGTCACCTCAGTCGCCTTATTCTTGTCGTTCTTAGCCTTTTCAGCAGCTTCTTTCTCAGCAGCCAATCTTGCTGCAGCTTCTTGTTCAGCATCAGACGACGACATCTTGGATTTGTTTTTCGTGTCCCACCAGGCGTGCCAAAAATGTGTTGACGCGGAAAATCGGCGGTCGTATCTCCCGCGTGCAGCACACGATGACCGGGGAGAGTCTGCTTCGCTCCAGTGCCAGTCTACACTCCAGTTCAGGTTCGCGGCGTGCCAGTCAATTTGACCTGAAATTGACAAGGGGATAAAACAGTTAAATTGCTCTATGATTGTGCCGGCTCTATTTCAGACGATGGAGTGGCGTCGAATTTTAGCCAAGACCCAATCAGACACGCATCGGCCGATATTGATCGGACCTCAGAATCGGACCTCAATGATGACGTCAATCGGACCGAGTGATCGGACCTCTATCAGACACCAAATCAGACTTCAGGATCGGACCAATCAGGATCGGACCATGATTGATACAACAGACTAGCCTTTAAATAATGAAATAAAGCATAAAACAAGGCCAATATGTAAAATAATGGATCAGCTGTGTCTTGAAACAAGATATTAAATAATCGCAGTGTAAGCCGATACATTGTCCATCTTGCCTAATTGCCAGTTTGACTCATCTTATCGGACCATCTAACCAGCCGATCGGACTATAGCCTTTTCAGAGAAATCTAGCTCCGACGTAGGGAATCTAGATTTCTCTAACTATGACCAAATCAGATGACTAGATAACCAGATTCGATTCATCAACCTGTCAATTAAACAAGATGCTCGCACAGGTGTTGATCAGATTAAGCAACATAAGCAAATAAAACATTAACAGATACGTTCTGATTCTAAGATATATGCTACTGAACAATTAAGCAAGATCCAGCTCCGACGTAGGGAATCTACACCACACTTAACATTCAAATAGCAATAAGGCATAACCAAAGCTTCCTTTAACTAATCAAGATGAATCTAGCTCCGACGTAGGGAATCTAGACCAAGCATGACAGTTAAAGATTAATCTAAGCACATTACACAGATCCAGCTCCGACGTAGGGAATCTACACCAATGCAATGCTCAAAGAACAACCAGATTAAACCACAAAGCAAGATCGGACATAGAACGATGCTGTAAGATAAATATTGCTTAAATCGGACCAAGACATATGCTCAAAGCCGTCGAAGAAGTAGAATTGATTCACATGGCGTAGATCTAAACCAATCTAGCAACTCCAACAAACCGCAAAGACTATCTTTAGTAACCAAGATTACTCTAGCTCCGACGTAGGGAATCTAGACTAATCTTGATACCTAGCTCCGACGTAGGGAATCTAGGCTTAAAGTATAGTCCGATAAACGATAATCTGTTGAATAATCAATATTGATCTAGCTCCGACGTAGGGAATCTATATCAATCTTGATTATCCAGAGATAAATCGGTTGAACAATATAAACGAGAAAGGGCGATGCGCCTCAATTCAAAGCCTATATTAGTTCGATAAATTGACTAACTTACTGGTAAGCCGGAGATCAGAACTGATGCAGCCCGTTCACCAATGAGCTTCGTCGGTAACTACTACTAGGGTTTTGGCGTGAAGCCGGGTTGTATTGAATTGTGTGAATTGTTCTTTACAATGGACGAGGGTTCATATTTATACCCTGGTCATGGAGAGTCCTGATCGGACCAGACTAACTAAATAAGGTAAACTAAACTTAAGATACAACGGGACTCTCAAACACCTTCTGAAAAGGAAATAGTCCCCGAATCTGACACGCTTCCCTCTTAGCCGACACGTCTTTCCTCCCTGTATTCGTCATCGGATCGGACTCCCGCTTCATCGGACTCCTCTTTGGCATCGGCTTCCTTCTCTGTCACCTTTGGCTTTGACCAGTCAATGGGTCCACCGCACAGCCTCATCTTTACCATGTCACCATCTGACTCAACATGTCAGGTGCGAAAATCTGGTGTCAACAGTAATAAACCTAAATAAGAATATCATATATAATCTCTAAAAATCTTAATAACCGTAAACATCAACATCATTTGATGCCACCAAAAAGATGTATTTCTAAAGTTCGTAGTAAGCCTTAACAAGAATATCTTTTATAATCTCTAAACATTTCGACAACACCTCTCCTGCATCGGGAGGTTTCCAAAACCTGCGACAAACCAAGGGCACGATGGCCGACAACCACATTCCAAATTAATCAACGTCTTACTTTTGCTCATCTCAAAAAAAATTTGAAGGAGTGATTTGCCTCAGATTCGTAATAAGCCTAAATATAAATTTCATTTATAATCTCTAAAAATCCTAATAACCCTAAATATGAATATCATTTATAATATCTAAAAATCATAATAAGCATAAATATGAAAATCATTTAAAGTTTCTACAAATAATCCAAAAATCTAAACAATGTCTAAAAATTTGTGCATCATCTCTACACATGCAACAACTAACTATATATTGATTCTCTATTACAAATTCATAATAAAATGAAGATTCAATCTAAAATCTCTTATTTCAATCCATTCCACAAAACACAAATTACTCAAAACATAGAGCATGAAATAGACCATACTAACGTCAAAAGAAAGAGGATGAAGTTGCTAACCTTCTAGCGGACTTGGTTTGCAAAATCTCCAAAAGTTATGGAAAAATCGGGCA
Source organism: Alloteropsis semialata (assembly GCA_004135705.1). Taxonomy (NCBI): domain Eukaryota; kingdom Viridiplantae; phylum Streptophyta; class Magnoliopsida; order Poales; family Poaceae; genus Alloteropsis; species Alloteropsis semialata. The sequence goes on along the minus strand of CM014277.1, from coordinate 49,183,447 downwards.
TGAGCTCCCCCAACCCGAGCTCAATGGAGGATGAAGAAATGAGCCATGGCTCGGGCTGGGGGAGGAAGAAGGGGACTTATACGCAGAGCCCTTTTGGTACCGGTTGGTGGCACCATCCGGTACCAAAGGGGGTCACATTGGTACCGGTTGGTGTCACCAACCGGTACCAAAGGCCCCGAGGCTCATTGGTACCGGGTGGTGACACCAACCGGTACCAATGTGGCCATATAGGTACCGGGTGGTGCCACCACCCGGTACCAATGAGCTCGCAGAATTATTGGCCGTTGGACCCGGTACCAAGCTATTAGCTAACATGCATCCTGAACAAGTGAACATCGCTGGTAAATTGAGCCGTGAATAAGTTTAAGCATGATTTCTAATAAAGGGTAAAATAGGCTAATATTACTACGTCACCTTGTACAAGAACTGCATACTACACTGCCACTGAAAAAGACCAATAATCAGCTCAAGAGCACAAAATGTCTCTAATAGGAAAACAGACAGAATACTAATTAAGTTCGGCATATACTTGTGCAGTAAGATCTCAGATAGTTGCTAATCTGCTCAAGGAAGGGACTAATCCCTTATAACACGAGAGGTGTCAGAATGAGCAAGAACTGATCACAGCACAACCATTGACCAAAAAATTAAAGAGCCACGTGGATCCATCCCATGAATTTCTAATCAGATGCAACAAAAAAAACAGCACAGGGTCGGCTAGCTCAGAGAGTTGCTGAATCTGGTCAGGAAAGGGAATAATCAGTCCCTTCTCATACAGGAGGTGTCAGAAGGAAGCAATGCTCGTCACAGCTATTCCTACGCAGGCGATAATCACAGAACAACACCCGAAAAAATTATGTGCTATGTACGACCTGGCGGTGAAGGGCGGAGGAAGGGGCACCAGGACACCTTCATCGTCGCGGTCACCAGGACGCCTCCATCCGCCCCGCTGCGCTGCTGTAGCCCATCCACCGCCGGCCCTGGCCTCCGCCTCGGCGCGCCCGAGCGACTCCAGCTGCCGTTGTGGCGCGCAAGAGGTGGGCGGCGGTGGATGATCCGGCCATCGCGGGCCGCGAGGCACGCGCATGCGCCGCACGAGCCCGGGTCCGCCCCTACTCGCGGAGAGGGAGAGCTCTGGAGAAGGAGGAGTCGGCCCGAGGAGGCCCGCCGCAGAAGGAGGAGCCGGGCCGCCCGGATTTCACCGTCGCCCTGATTTCACCTCCGCCCGGATCTCACCGTCCCTCTCCCCTGGTCCGCCTCCGACCTCTGCATCACCCATGCTCGCGCGCGCTCCACCTCCGACCTGTCCTCGCTCTCGGCCCACGCGTCCGCCTCCGCGCCCACCTCCCTGCTCCCCGCCGGCACAGAAATGAACATCTCAACCAAGTTCTTTGATTATTCTCGTTTGAGCAACTCTATTTCCTCTCAATCGGTCAAGCGGTGACCTTGGTAAACCACCTCGCTTTGACGGGAATGGTTATAACCAATGGTCTCGCTTGATGGAGGCGTATTTGATAGGGGTCAATCCGGCCCTTTGGAAGATTGTGTGTGTAGGTGTCACAATGCCCAAAGGAAGAGGACCGTTGAGTCAAGATCAAGAGTTTGAAATTCAACGCAATGCTCAAGCCATGACCTTACTCTTTAGTGCCTTGAACCCCGAAGAATACAACAAGGTGGAGTGTTTGTGCACCGCCAAAGATATTTGGGACACATTTCAAATCAACCATCAAGGGACAAGGAAAGTAAGGGAAAGTAGGATAAGAGTGTTGGAAGCTGAACTCAACCGGTTCTCTATCAAGAATGATGAAGGTCCACAAGAGATGTATGATAGGTTAAACAAGATTATCAACAAGATAAGATCTCTTGGAAGCACAAAATGGGTTGATAGAGAGGTTGTTGACAAGATTCTTACGGCATACATGGCTAGAGATGTGAATTTACCCATTTTGATTAGAGAGAAGAGAGGATTCAAAAGTTCTCTCCCGCAAATATGATTGGAAGAATGGAAGAGCATCTCATGACCGTCAAAGAAGCAAAGCTCTCTCATGAACTCTTCAAGCTTCATGAGCAACTTGAGAAGGGAAGTGGGGTTGCTCTCAAGGCAAGCAACAAAGGCAAAGAAAAGGAAGTTCAAAAGACTTCAAATGATGATGATGAGTCCGATGACTCCGAAGAGGCAGCCTTGTTCATGAGAAGATTGAGAAAACCCATAAAGAAGGAAGGATATGTAAAAGAAAAGTACAAGAAGAGTACAACAAAGAGAAACTCAAAGAGAGCTTGCTTTAGGTGTGGCAAGGAAGGTCACTTCATTGTTGATTGTCCACGTGAGAAGGAAGATGACAAGGAAGACAAGGACAACAAAGATTACAAGAACAAGAGTCACTACAAGAAGAAGCACACCGGAGAAGCTCACCTTGGCATTGAGTGGGATTCTAATGAAGAAAACTCCGACTCCGATGATGAGGAAGTTGCAACCATTGCCATACAAGCATCCTCAACTTCATCAACATTATTTGGCTACATCAACGATGATGAAGATGATGCTCCACCGACTTGCCTCGTGGAAAAATGACCCAAGGTGATATCCGATTCTCCTTCTATAGATAGTGATCATGATAGTGAAGATGATGATAGCACGATGAACTTTGATAAAAAGACCACCTCTAAAATTATAAATCTCTTGGAGGAAATAGATAACCAGGATGATGCTCTTGAGGAGCAAGAAGAATTGATTAGACTTGAGCGAGAGAAAACCGTCTCTCTTGAGGAAACTCTTGCCGAACAAAGGAAGAGATTCAAGAGGCAAGAGGACTTACTCAAAGTCAAAATTGATAATCTTCTTGCTCTTGAAAAGTCTTATGCTAAAGAGAAAGAAAAGGTTGATTAGTTGCGCAAGAAACTAGACTTAGCCAATGATGAATCAAATAGCCTAAAGAGTATGAATGAGAAACTTCAAGAAAACTTCTCATGTTTAAATGCCAAACACACGACTCTTGAAGTTCAATTTAATATTCTTTTGGAAAGCACCTCTTCTAGCTCTAAGGATGCAACCCAACAATCTATTCCCTCCACTAGTAATGGTTATGATAAATGCTTCAATATTGATGTTAAAGCCTATGCTACTAACCTTGCCGAGATGCATGCTATGAAGAAAAAAATTGCAAGGCTTACATCTTTTGTTCAACAAGACTATGCTCCAAAGGAGGACAACATTGGTAAGTTTGAGAACCATACCAAGGGTTTTGATACTCAATACATGCAGAAATTTGGCTTTGTGAAAGGAAAGGGCATTGGTAAGAATGAGCAAGGAAATGTTGAGCCCATTCCTTTCATCAAGAACCAAAGCAAGTCCGGTGTTGGTAAGTATGGTGGTCTATTGGATGGCATGACACATCAAAGGAAGAGGCCATAAGCAAAGCCAACTAAGGTAGTGGTCCCTCAACCAACAAGACCACAAGAGGTAAGAGTAGCCCGTCCAACAAAGACAAAGAAGTCACCTGCTCAAGGCTCTTACTATACCGATTATGTGTTGACTTGGGACCACAATGGTAAGGTGGTAGCCAAGTATGTGGGGTACCGCACTAGGGACACATTGATTAAAAGAAATGTGTGGGTGCCCAAGGTTCTTGTGACTAACACTCTAGGACCCAAACAACATTGAGTACCTAAAACTAGAGCTTAAATTGTTTTGTAGGCTTACTCCTCTGGTGGATCAAAATAGGTGCTAGATAGTGGCTGCACCAATCATATGACCGGAGAGATGAAGATGTTCACTTCCTTTGAGGCAAATGAAAATGCAAGTGACAATATTGTGTTTGGTGATGGTAGTCAAGGAAAGGTAATGGGGTTAGGTAAAATTGCTATCTCTACCGATCATTCAATTTCAAATGTCTTTCTTGTTGAATCTTTGGACTATAATTTATTATCGGTATTCCAACTTTGTGAGATGGGTTACAATTGTTTGTTCACTAATGAGGGTGTGACCGTGTCAAGAAGGAATGACAGCTCTATTGCTTTCAAGGGTGTACTCAAGGGAAAGCTTTATCTTGTGGATTTCACCTCGGAGAAAACTCAACTTGATGCTTGCTTAATGGCCAAGTCTAGCATGGGCTGGTTATGGCATCGCCGACTAGCTCATGTGGGCATGAGAAATTTGAACAAGCTTCTCAAAGGTGATCACATTCTTGGACTAACCAATGTGACTTTTCAGAAAAATAGACTTTGCTGTGCATGTCAAGCCGGGAAGCAAGTTGGAAATCCACATCTGTTAATGAGCATAATGAAGACAACAAGACCACTTGAACTACTACACATGGATCTTTTTGGACCCGTGGCCTACATAAGCATTGTCGGTAACAAATATGGTTTTGTAATTGTTGATGATTATTCTCGTTTCACTTGGGTGTTCTTTTTGCATGACAAAAGTGAGGTACAAGAAGTATTCAAGAAATTTGCAAAGAGAGCCCAAAATGAGTTTGAAAAGACCATCAAGAGGGTGAGAAGCGACAATGGAACCGAGTTCAAGAACACTAACATTGAAGTCTACCTCGATGAGGAAGGCATTGGTCATGAGTTCTCGGTCCCATTCACACCTCAACAAAATGGAATTGTTGGAAGGAAGAATCGTACACTCATTGAGATGGCAAGAACAATGCTAGATGAGTACAAGGTTTCGGATCAATTTTGGGCTGAAGCTATCAACACCGATTGCCATGCCATAAACCGACTCTACCTTCATAAGATTCTACAAAAGACCTCCTATGAGTTTCTTACCGGTAGAAAGCCAAATGTGTCTTACTTTAATATTTTTGGTTGCAAATGCTTTATTCTTGATAAGAAACCTAGAAGTTCTAAATTTGCTCCTAAATCAAGTGAAGGCTTTCTTCTTGGTTATGCCTCAAACTCTCATGCCTATCGTGTTTTCAACAAGGCCACCGGCTGTGTTGAAATTGCCAGTGACGTGAAGTTTGATGAGATTAATGGCTCTCAAGTAGAGCAAGTTGATCCACATGTTTTAGGCCAAGAAGAACCATCTCATAGGGCAATTCAGAGGATGGCAATTGGTGAGATCAGACCTCAGGAGAATGATGATGAAGAAGATCAATTTGGAGGAACAAATGAGCCAGCTGCAGCAAGAAATACTAATAGTTCCGGAGACTCCGGACAAATCTGCGGAGATTCTGCAGGTTCCGGAGACTCCGGACAATTCTCCGAAAACTCTGGAGATTCTGGAGGAAATGGTCCTGATTTGATTCAAGACTCTGAAGCTGAAGTGGAAGAATATGAAGATGGAGATGTTCAGCACCACACTCAAGTCCCACATCCAAGAGTGCATCAAAGTGTACAACAGGACCATCCCGTTGACAACATACCTGGGAATATTCAAAGAGGGGTAACTACTCGATCTAAATTGGCAAATTTTTGTGAACATTACTTGTTTGTTTTCTCTTTGGAACCCCTAAAGGTAGAAGAAGCCTTGGATGATCCGGATTGGGTGGTGGCCATGCACGAGGAGTTGAACAACTTCACTAGGAATGAAGTCTGGTCCTTGGTGAAAAGACCAAAACATAATGATATTGGCACGAAATGGGTCTTCCGCAACAAACAAGACGAACATGGTGTGGTAACAAGGAACAAAGCTAGATTGGTGGCTCAAGGCTTCACACAAATAGAAGGTTTGGACTTTGGTTAGACTTATGCTCCCGTAGCTAGGCTTGAGTCAATTCGTATATTACTTGCCTATGCTACTCACCATGATTTCAAGCTATATCAAATGGACATGAAAAGTGCTTTTCTAAATGGACCAATCTCCGAATTGGTATATGTTGAGCAACCACCCGGCTTTGAAGACCCGAAGTTTCCTAACCATGTCTTCAAGCTCCATAAGGCGCTCTATGGGTTCAAGCAAGCCTCTAGAGCATGGTATGAATGCCTTAAATATTTTCTCATTAAAAAGAACTTTGAAATAGGCAAAGCTGACCCTACTCTATTTTCTCGCAAAGTTGATAACGATATATTTGTATGCCAAATATATGTCGATGACATAATATTTGGATCTACTAACAAAGCTTGGTGCGAGGAATTTAGTAGGATAATGACCAAGAGGTTTGAGATGTCCATGATGGGTGAATTGAAGTTCTTCCTTGGATTTCAAATCAAGCAACTCAAGGATGGCACCTTTATAAGTCAAACCAAGTACACAAAAGACATGCTCAAGAAGTTTGACATGGAGAATGACAAGCCCATCAAGACTCCAATGCCAACAAATGGACATCTTGACCTCAACGAAGATGGTAAGGCCGTCGATCAAAAGGTATATCGCTCCACGATTGGATCTCTCCTTGCGCATCTAGGCCCGATATCATGCTTAGTGTGTGCATGTGTGCTAGATTTCAAGCCAATCCTAAGGAATGCCATCTTGTGGCTGTTAAGAGAATCTTGAGATATTTGGTATACACTCCTAACCTTGGCTTGTGGTATCCCAAAGGCTCCACTTTCGGTTTGCTTGGCTATTCGGACTCCGATTATGCTGGTTGCAAAGTGGATCGAAAGAGTACAACGGGAACGTGTCAATTTCTTGGCCGGTCTCTAGTATCTTGGAGTTCTAAGAAACAAAATTCAGTTGCCCTATCCACCGCCGAGGCTGAATATGTCACGGCGGGAGCGTGTTGTGCTCAACTCTTATGGATGAGGCAAACCTTGAGTGACTTTGGTTGTGAGTTTAGTAAGATTCCGCTCTTGTGTGACAATGAGAGTGCAATCAAGCTAGCTAACAACCCGGTGCAACACTCCCGAACAAAGCACATAGATATAAGACATCATTTCTTATGGGATCATGAGATTAAGGGAGATATTGCTTTACAACATGTGAGCACCGAACGGCAACTTGCCGATATCTTCACTAAGCCTCTAGATGAGCAAAGGTTTTGTGCTTTGAGAAGTGAACTAAATATCTTGGATTCTCGTAACTTGGCTTGAAACCTTGGACACAAAATTGAAAGTGCATTAGATAGGTTTTCAAAAGAAAAACTCTGTTTTGAAAAAGAATTGTGTGGTTTTTGGTTTTGAAAACTTTGGTTCTTCACTCAACTACTCACTTGGATTTATTGTTCTCATTGGTTGATTGTTGGCTAAATCCAAGTGAATAGTTTTCTCAGGCCCTTAGAACTATATCACAAGTATTTCTTCCAAAATCTTCTGTCCAAAACTATCTCTATGGAAGCATAGACTCAAGGGGAGCGGAGACTCCGGATCTTTCTTCGGAACCTCCGGAGGTTTCGGACTCTCCGGAACTTTTTTCGGAGACTCCGGAACTAGAGGGGTTTTTACCCCTGGGCGTCGGTCAACCGGTCATTTTTACCCCATTCGGGTTCTTTTCACCGCCGCCGCTCCTGCTCTCGCCCCCTCTCCCCAAATCGGTGATTCTCGAATCCAACCAAGGGAAAGGCAAGAAAAGTTGTGGATCCTCCACTCCAAGGCGTGGAAACTCCAAAAGATCTTTGGATTCGAGTTTGAACTCCCTTCCCATCCCTCTCCAAAGTACTTTTTCGGTTTCATGCCCGATCTACCAATGTGGCCCATGGTTTTGGATTTCCTCTTAGGGATAGGTTCTCTAGGACCCCTGCAATGTATCCCTATGATCTTGTTGGATTCCCATGGCTAAATCTTTGGATCCCAAATTCTAGGGTTTGTACTGTTGAGTTCCGGACTCTCCAGATTTTTCCGGAGTCTCCGAAACTCCCAGTCCAAATCCCTTGTTTATCTGTCAAAATCCTTCACAATCATTTTCTTATCCATATGGGATTGTTTCTGTGACTAGGCTATGGGGAGGAAGAGAATCACCCAGGGTCCGGACGCCAATCGCCGCATCGAGTTCCAAATCGGCGTGATGAGATTGAGGAAGAAGAAGTGCCAGAAGTGGTTCCTCCCCCTCGTCCTCGAAGGACCCGTGCGGCTACTGCTGCTGAAGTTGGGGCTTCTTCAAGTGCATCTCAGTATGCTCCTCATCCAGCCCTCCACCACTGTTGGCACCATCTATCATGCGTTCAAGGGCTGCCCCAACTCCCCCACCACCAAAGAATTTCAAAAGAAGGGGAGTTGCTCATCAGGTCTGTCCAAACACTCCAGTGCACATTAATGTTGAGTTTGGGCCTGAGCAAGGAAAGGCAGAGTATTTTCCTAGAATGCGTAGTCCCCACCTAAGCCTGGCTTTGCTGTCACTATGCCAAGGGACTATAAGGGTCAGAAACTCGTAGTGCAACAGGAGAGGCAGAAAAATCCATATAAGTATGTGCAGCTTGAGAGCATGGATTATAGGTTTTGGAATGAGTTTCATTGGGATTTCTATATGACTGTGATAAGGAGGAAGCACAAGGCCCCCATTTGCTCTATGCAATGGGTTGATTGGCATTACTATGAGCAAGCAAATGACCCTCATTTTGATCAAGTTGTGGCTAAGTGCACAGAGTTTGGGCTCTATGAATTAATGGGTTTCAAGTATAATTGGAATGAGAAAATCATTGCTCAGTTTCATGCTAGCTATTATCATGAGCCGGAGGACAATTCCATACATTGGACACATTACTGCATTGACTATGTGACCTTCTCTAGGCTCTTGGCACTTGGCTCAAAGGAGAACATGAGGCCATGCATCCATGAGGAGAAGAAGCTCAAGCCAAGTGATGTGTCTTAGATGTACTACAATCCTATTTTGGCTAGGGAAGGAAAGAGCAATAATCTGCTGCCCCTCTTTCATCACCTCAACAACATGTTCAGGGCCACTATTGACCCCAAGAGTGGTGATGCTACAGGCCTACAGTCCTATGCTCCAAATCTGTTGCATCATTTGGGTCAACTTGATGTCCCCTTTTGCATCTTTGATTACATTTGGACTGATCTAAAAAGGGCAATGTATGATGCAAGAATTGGCTTCCCATATGCTGCATATGTGATATATATGATTGAGAAGGTAACCAAGATCACCTTTCCTAAGGATGTGATGCATGAGCCTCTCCACTTAAGGCCTAGGCAAGGTGATGCCCCCCTCCATCCCCTGGTGGTCCTTCTCCTCAACCTGTGCCATCCCGTGCTTTATATGTTGCACCATCTGCTGCTCCTAGCTCCTCTAGGCAGCGCAAGGGTTCTATGGTGAAGAAAGTCCTTAAATCTATCTTTGGTTTATGCAAGCAAATAGCCAAAGATACTAATGAGAACCGCAGGGACATCATTGAGATCAAGAGTCACTTGGGACTGCCCACAGATACATACCATGAGATGCCTGACATTGTTGATCCATTTGAAGAATGGGATGCCGAGGACAATGCCCCTGGTGTGACTGATGTACCAACCACTCCTCCGTTCACCTCTGCACCATCTTTTGCTGATCAGTTCTTTATTGCTACTAGCACCTCGGCTGGTCCCTCCAAGATTGTTGATTATGATGCTGAAACTTCAGAGGAGGAGCCACCCAACTATCATGAGCATGACGATGATGAAGAGGACGAGGACACAAGCGAGGATGAGCCTGCAGATGATGATGATGAGTAGAAGAAGCTGCTGCTCCTAATCACCCATTTCATTCCCTTTTTGGTGCTTGATGCCAAAGGGGGAGTGAAATCTATCTTTTTATGTAATGGACAATGGTTGTATAATAATCTTAGTACTTGTGTGTAGAACTTGGGGCCTGAAACTTGTTTGAGTATGTTTGTGGTGAACTTGAACTGCTACAGCTTTCCTAGATTTAATTCTGTGATTTTCTGTGGTTAAATCTGGATGAATGAAGTGGTGTTTGTGCTCTGGCAGCAGATTCTTCGGAGTATCCAGAGATGTCTTCGGAGTCTCCGGACCTGTTCGGAGACTCTGGACTTTTCTTCGGACACTCCGGACTTTCTGGCTGTTTTCACTTTTCTGTTGTAGATTGTTGTTCTTAACTATCATATGCATTGCTCTATATATTTGTTGCACATTCTTGAGTAGTTGTTGATATTGGAATATAATGAATGAGCTCTCACTTGTGTTATGTGCATATTGACTTTGTTATGGTCAAATCTCAAATTCAATTCAATGCACATATTAAGGGGGAGTTCATTTACTGCTATTCACTTGAGCATTATGATTATCTTGTAAGGTGTGTTGTCATCAATCACCAAAAAGGGGGAGATTGAAAGTGCATCTATGATCCTTTTTGGTTTTGGTTGATTAATAACAACACGCTTTAGTATCTAATGTTTGCAATGAGGCATGCACACAGGTGACAGGTGAAAACAATAAATAGCATATGGAGAAATGTGGCACTCAAAAAGGGAAATGAAAGCATTGATGAAGCTTACACGAATATTATTCTTTATATTCTCTTGAAAATTGAGTTTAGGAAAACCGTTCTATCAAGAGGGATGCCGAAAAGCTAGTTTGGTGATGGCAAGGTGCTCAAATATGAACTAACTTAACCATGAGAGACCTTGCACTTGCACTTCACTTGGGAAATTAATTGAGAGTGCTTTACCTGTGAAGTTTCGGAGGTTCCGAACAATTGTTCGGAGTCTCCAGACAGTGGTGTCTGGAGAGAGGTGTTCTCCAGAATGTTCGGAGACTCCGGAGATTTTTCCGGAAACTCCGGAACTTAACAGGTCTAACGGCTATTTCGGCTGAAGGGGTATTTATACCCCTCCGGTCCCCTCCTTTCCGCTCTCTCTGACTCCTTTTCGAACTAAAGTTTCCAAAAGCAATTCCAAAGCCCCTTTTCACTCCCTCTTGCTTCCAAAGTGAGATTTGGTGAGGGATTGAGTGAGGGATTGATTGGAGTTCAAGAGATTGTGCTTGTGAGCTGATTCCCCATCCTTTGAGCACATTGGTTGTCGTCAAGCCGATGATTCGCATTTGTTACTCTTGGAGCTTCAAGCTCCTAGACGGCTAGGCGTCACTCAAGAGCAATCAATCCGCTGTGGTTGCCTTGAGAAGTTTGTATTACCCCTGCAGCTGAGTAAGTTCTTCATTTGACCTTTGGGTTGAGTGAAGAAGAGGAAAGTGGTTTGGTGGATAAACCCGCCCTTCGTGGGCTCCTCAACGGAGACGTAGGTTCCTTGTGTGGGACTGAACTCCGGGAAACAAATCCCTGTGTCTCCTTGTGATTGTTCTTGTTCTTGTGCTACTTGTTGCTATTGTGTTATATTCTAGGGTTTGGTCCCGATCTATCATCTGTGAAGGTTCCTGCTGCAAGTGACACTTGAATTGAGTTGTATACACCCTAAGGTTGTATGGTAATTTGGCGATTTGATTTCCAGTGAGGTTTGATCTGTCATATTTCAATTCAGCATTATTTCTGGACTCTCCGGAGAAATCTTTGGAGTATCTGAACTTGTTCGGGACCTCTGGACATTTCTTCGGAGTTTCCGCACTTTCTATGACTGACAGCTGTGTTGAGCGAAAATTTTTAGTTTCCACCCCCTCTAGTTGACATCCTAGGTCCTTTCAGTCTGCGATTGAGAGTGTACACTGTGAACCAAAAGTCAAAACTCTCTGCCTCCCACGTCCCATCGTCTCTGCCTCCCACGTCCCGTCGGCTCTCCACGCTCGTCACTGAGTCTGCCAGCATTACTCCATGACGGATGGGCCCCAATGCCAAGAAGGCCCGGCCGTCAGTGAGTTTTGAATGCGCGCAAATGGTTCCAATGCAAACACGAACGGAACGGTTGCAACGTGAAGGTTCGTGTCGAAGCGAACGGGAGCGAAGACCTCGAATTGAGTGGTCAAACCGGCCTTTCACCGGCGACGGGATGTGCGGGCCCACTAGATGAATGAATGCGCATTCATCTGTCGCCCGTCCACGTCCATCAGCCTGTGCGCATACGTCCTTCGCTTCGAGATCCATGTGCTTATCTGTTTGGGTGAACTGTGTGCTTATCTTGTCTGGTTCAGATTTGATACATTTCATCTCCCTTGCCTTTTTGGGTTGTATTTCTTTTCTGGGTTGCCCCGCGTTTGTGGCCCAAATGACTTGAAGGCCTTCCTTGGCCCAGCCGAAATCACCCTCATACATAGATAACAAGCACATTGGAAGCACATTGCCACCACAACTATGGCACATTGTCTTCAACTGCTGCAACAACCTCATACATAGATAAAAAGCACTTGTCACAAACACAAATTCCACATTACATCAAGTTCTGACCAACAAGTTACAGACCTACAACACTTAATTAAACCTACATACTAACCGTCTATGCTGAACGCATAAATACCATTGCAGCAGCAGCACAACCCACAAACAGACCAAAGAGCCAATGCTTCTTCTCTGACTTCTTCTTTCTCACCTAGGGCCTACCCTCTTCCATGGCGAAGCTCAAACCTACATTCTCCTTGTTCAGCATCTCAAGATTAATCACAGTATCACTGAGAGCAGCCTTTAGCTCTGCCCTTTCATGCTTTAGTGCCTTCACAGCATCCCGGAGATCCACCAGCAAGCCTCTCACAAAGTCATCCACAGGAGCTTCATACCAACCCAAGAACTCACAGCCTTCATACTGGAAACAACCAAGGAATTAAATCGTACAACACTTCCAAACCAAACCCGCAACACCAGATCTACAACCACTTACCCGAGCATTGTAGCACTTGAAGTACCTCCACCCTGGATTGGCGTTGCTCCACGAGATCCACAATGCCGCCTTCTTGCAGCAGTGACACAGAACATCAGGAGAGTAGTCCAGGGACCCGCGTCGGTAAGGGATTGGCGACCTTTGCTCTCCCACCTTGCCGTACCATGTCCCGAATGAACGGCTGGAGCTCAACGAGCTTGACATCGCTGGGGATCGCCGGAGGAGAAGGGGAAGAAAGGGGCTAGGGTTACGCACCAGGGAAGAAAGGGGATGGATGCCGCTTGGATGCCAACGAGGTCAACAAACATGTCTTCGCTGACATGTGGGCCCTTCCACATCGGACAGGATGTGTGGTGCTAACATGTGCGCCTCGGATGGTTTTCGAATCTAAGGAGGAATTGTAGATTCATCCAATAGTTTGAGGAGGTAAAATGGACTTTTTCCAATCTGGAGAATGTGTGGCCTGACAGAATTCAGCATAGCCCAACGAAGGTCAGCAAAGGAAATGCACGTCTGCGAATGGGCTTGCTTTGTAATCTACAAATGGCCCAGTCCAGTAAGGGCGAACATCTGCATAACAACTAGAAAAGAAAAATTATGGCCCTGGAACCAAGCTGGCGTCGTAGCGCGGTGGTAAGTCTTCGGTTTCCTAGGGCAGGTCACGGATTCGAGACCTGGCACTCGCAGTTTGATTTTTTAACTGACAAACTTGGACGAGAGCATTGGTAGCACTTACATGTGGACCCAGTGCCACAATGGACCGAGAGTACTTACATATGGGCCCGGCAGACCCGGTGCCACATTGGATCGAGAGTACTTAAATGCGGGCCCCGACGGACCCAGTGCTGCGTTGGACCAAGAGTACTAAATGCGGGCCCGGGTGGATTGAGGGTACTTACATGTGGACCCAATAGACCCATCTCGTGCCACGTTGGAATGTTGGACCCACATATGACACATGTGTCACCTGGTGCAGTTCTATGACGAATCGAAACTGTCACAACTCTTTGGCACAGATAGGCTGGCATTCTATGACGTTTGGTGTTTTCCATTATATGACATTATTTTACGCTCCATCATAATTTTTGTCATAAAAATTTCGTCACTTGTCAATCATGACGATCCATTTTTTCATCATAGTAGGGCCATCTACTATGACGCTATTTTAGAATGTCACTAGCAAAACGTCATAGATGACCGCATTTCTACTAGTGGACAAAGGTAACTCAATCAGCAAGGGTACATTTTCTATTGGGTCATATCATGATTGTGCTGATTTTGATGATGTGCCTATGCAAGCATGTTCTCTTTTATTAGGACATCCATGGGAATGTGATGCTGATGCTTTACACAATAGTAGATTTAATAATTATTCTTTGCTGCATAAGGGAAAGAAAATTGTTTTACTTCCCTTATCGCCTGCTGAAATTGCAAAACATGATAAAGAACTTGCTGAAATTTCCAATAGTGATCATGTTTTAGTTCCACCTAGTCCTAGAACAACCAAAGAAATTAAGTTGAAGGGTGGTGCTTTACTTGATCAAACATCTTTGAATGTTACAGATTATGTTTATGATACACCATGTCGTACTATGCTTTGTGGACATATTCCTATGTTATATGAGCGTCCAGCTGTCACTAACTTTCTGTAGGAGCTTGATAGTGGGAAGGAGTTGAGGATGACTCCAATTCAAGAAGGGGAGGATCATGAGGACATCGCCATGCAGGACATACACGTGCCATGGTATTCCCCAAGTTGCATTTTGTCTCCAACTCAGCCGCCACGTTCGGTTTGGATTCAGCCGACACCCCTGCACGGTTTTAGCGATATCTCCTTCGTACGACATTGAAACGATGTATTCTTCGACGCATTGGAAAGGGGTCGACGACGCTGTTGTTTTGGTTCTGGTCCTAGCTCGAGAACGTTCATGGATCATTCTATATGACCACGACAAGGTGCTGCGTCACCTTTTTGGGACATGTCGGGTCTTCAGGCAAAGTTGTGGGCGCTCCCCTTCCTAGTCTCCCTCAACCCTAGCTTGCCCCTTTAGGGTATAAAACTTAGTAGCCGCCGCCACATTAGACTTGAGTTTTGTTTAGTCAAGTTTTCAAAGTCGAAATTGTGATGGATTCATTATAACTGTGTTGACAAGTACGTTTATGGTAATCCAGGGCCCCTATTCTTGATCTCCTCGACTGTGGTGATTAGTTCTTTCAAACCGAGTTCTTGAACCTCTCTCATATTCGCTTAATATATATATGCAATTTGAGATTGCGAGTTTATCATTTTCTTGCTTGTGTTCTTTGATTCGCTAGCAGGGAAAGCCTTATTGGCGAGATCAATCAAGTTGTGCTTGGTTGATAACCAACGGAGCTGTGGTGTAATGTTTGCTGGATTCGAATCGTGTCTGATTTGAAGCTGGATCGCCAACGTCAAGTTCTCCACCAATTGAGTTTATCCCCTGCCTCTCAGAAGATCGGCCAGTGCCTCATCACTACAACTCTGTGCAAGCACGAGGATTGAAGGGCCCACAAATCAGTCAAAACCAATGAATCCCATGGGAAATCTACCAAGCATATACCCTAGGCCCACTTACCAGACGATCGAAGGAAGGTTGCCGCGAGGCGGCTCTACCCGAGGTCGGCCGAACCCTAGGTCGGCCGAACCCAGGGAGCATTCGCGCGTAGCAGACTTTGGCGCGAACGCTTCCCGCGCTCTTCTCTTGGCGCCAAAGCATGGGACGCCAAGAATTGTTGCCCGATTTGCTTCCAATGAATCAAGACTCTTTTGTGTGAGAGAGGAGGAATAAGAATAGAAGAAAATCTAATGTTCTAGGCCTCCTCCTCCACTACAAATAGGGACCTCTCCCTCTCATTCATTCAACTATTTTCGACCACAACACTTCAAGAGGCAAGAGAGGGATGCTCTACCCCAAGGACTAGAGGCACTTTGGTTGCATAGATGCAGGGAGTGGGTCAGGATGTAGTCCGGAGGAGTGCGGGGTTTGTCGGCACCCTACTTTGGCTTGTACCTCATCGGATGCGATCCACTTGAGTAAGCATATCCAAGTTCGTTTATGTGCTTAGTTCTCTAATGTTTCTGTTATGAGTTGCATGTTGGATCGATCATTCATCCTTGTGATGGATGCTCTAGTAGAGGGCCCCTGATAGAGACGGGTAAACCCTGTACGATACTAGAGTAGTAGCCCTTTAGCGTAGATGTTGTGTCTAGGCTATCGGTTGCAGGTTGGTTGTTACGTTTCTCATGGAAAGTGAGGTAGGCAGCAGGTGGTGACAGCCCTGTCCGTCCTTCGTATCACTCCACGTTCATATTCGGCGTAGAGCCTTATGCCGAATCGCCTGGCTGACCAGGTGTAACCCGATGCCTGAAACAAGCTCTTGATAACCTAGTTTAACCTATCCTAGGATCTCGATGCATAGACAACCCTGTTACCCAGGCCGGCTGACATTTTATCTTCTTGGGGTGACTAGCTAGAAGACCGTTGCACATCCGTTCCCTAATAAAATACGATACCCATGAATACTCTCGGGTGAAATGCGCTTGCGGAACATATACGTAATCATAAGAATTACCAAGGCATATATAAGTGGTGTCGCCAGTCTCACAAGACCTGGTGGCGACACTAAGAAATGTCAACAAGCATTTCTGGCGCCATTGCTGGGGAACGGTTGCTGCATCTGTCTTCGAACCTAGTTCACCTGTGTATCCATTTATTTTATCCTTTGATTACCTTAGAGCTTTTTCTACATCAAAACCTTTTTGCTCCATTGAGCGAGTTCTTAGAGCCACCACCCTTCTCAAAG
>CM014277.1:49121031-49158742 GCA_004135705.1 Alloteropsis semialata | reverse complement strand
TCGGGGGCGCACGGGGGAGCCGAAATCGCAAAAAGAGGCCGACTGCGCGGCCGCAGAAAGACACCCCGAGTCAATCAGATTCTTTTATTTCTCAAATAAGGGCAAAAAGTACACGCGGCCAAACGCCGTGAAATAACGCAAACGGGTTTCGCCACCCTCGGTGACGAAATCAAGCGACGAAGGGAGCAGGAGATCCGATGCAACAAGAAGGGCCGAACTGCGAAAGTCGCAGTCCTTCTTGTAGCATCTCCCCGCCCGCCGACGCCGCGAGGAGAACTCGGCAGAGGATCACGCCGCGGTGCCGCGACAATGGAGTGTCACCACCGACTCTCTCCGTCGTCCTGGGGCCGACGGTCGCCGGCATCGGCATCACATCGGCGCAAGGGAAAGGAGAGGAAGCGCGCAGGTGGCTGTACACGACCACTGCAACTGCCCTGGCGACGCAAGTCGGGGAGTGGCTTCGGCTCGCTACGGCACACGATGCGTCCGGATGCCTGACGGACATGGCGCTTCCGCTCGTGCACCCTCCCTCGAGCCCGTTCCACCGCCACCGAGGCAGGGCGAACGGGCGGGAGGGGTTGTCGGAGCCAGAGCCGACCTTCACTTGCGACGCCGAGCAGCACTCCTCCATGCCGGAACTCCCCGAAGTCGCAGTCATTCTTGTGGCATCAGGCGACTAGTCCCTCGCCCCCCGGGCCAGGGGGACGCCCTCGAGGCGGTTCACCGACCAGGGATCTCATGCTAACAAGAGAAAGAAGAGGCAGGATAGTTGCGTGCCCAGGAAGACGGCCCGAGGGACCCTATTTATAGCCCGAAGGAACCTGAGTCAGCACTCGGGCCGGGTACGAGGACGCGCCGCGTGGCCCTCCATGCAAAGCGACAGAGCATCACCAACGAACAGTGGGCTCAGAAAGGACGACATGACGACTCAGAAGGGAGACAGTGCCTCTGAAAAAAGCGGATCACGCTCCGGTCCATTGGGCAAAACGCGGTGTCATCCTGTAGGGGCCGCACAGAGATGGCAAACCCAACTTCAGCCTATAGGCGAACCACCGTTCCCCTACAGGCTCGGGGGCTACACCCACCGGGTGCGCTCGCGCGCCCCGGTAGGAAAAAGGACAAACTTTACTCCAGCCTATAGGCGAACCAACCGTTCCCCTACAGGCTCGGGGGCTACACCCGGTGGGTGCGCTCGCGCGCACCCCCGAGTGACATCTGATCAGGCATCGAGAAAGAGCCTGCACGGAGAACCACCTGTCCTCCGAGCAGGCTCGGGGGCTACTGTCGGATATCAATATCCGACCCTCTCACCGGCGGGTGGGACCACGCAGTTTCGGGAATAAGATGGGCATAGGAAAACCCGCAAGCAAGGATAATATCAGGTCAGGGGAGGATCGATTTTCCCCTGACTCGGCCGACCCTTGTCCGTCTCGGCCGACCCTCGTCCGCCTCGGCCGACCCCCGTCCGCCTCGTCCGCCTCGGCCGACCCTCGTCCGCCTCGGCCGACCTCCGCCCGCCTCGGCCGACCCTCGTCCGCCTCGGCCGGCCCGACCTCTCTTCGTCTCGCCCGAATCGGCGTGGGCCCGGGACGGAGTGGGGCGCCCGGAAGACCCGGCATAAGGATGTGTCTCCATACGCCCATGCCGCTTCCCATCAGCATTAATTGGCCTCACCAAGCACTGTCCGATATGACCGACGGATGTGACTACCACTGTTTTGCCCGTACGCAGGCGCCACGCGGGAGAGCCACGTCCCCAACAACCCCGAGCAACCCCGAACAGCGTCCCGTACGGCGTCCACAGTATCCCGCAGGCGGTGGAGCTTCTTCAGCAAGCTTTCAATTTTTTACCTTCTTGAGCACGCCTTGTAAAGCCTCACCTCTCCTGAGTATAAATAGAAAAATCAAGCCTCAGGAGGGGGGGAAACAGACACACGACGAACACACGAAAACACAATCCACCACACACCCACGCTCAGACGCATTCAGAGACTTGGGAGCCCCTCCCTCTCTCGACCGCTTGTAACCCCTACTACGAGCAACGCGAGTAACACGAGCAGATCGACACTGGACGTAGGGCGTTAGTGCCTGAACCAGTATAACCCTTGTGTCCTCTCGCGAACCATCCGGAGCCCAAACGCGCAATCCACTAAATTCACTTGTTGGTTATTTCTTACACCGACAGGTTGATTAATGACAACACGCTTTAGTATCTAATGTTTGCAATGAGGCATGCACACAGGTGACAGGTGAAAACAATAAATAGCATATGGAGAAATGTGGCACTCAAAAAGGGAAATGAAAGCATGGATGAAGCTTACACGAAGATTATTTTTTTTATTCTCTTGAAAATTGAGTTTAGGAAAACCGTTCTATCAAGAGGGATGCCGAAAAGCTAGTTTGGTGATGGCAAGGTGCTCAAATATGAACTAACTTAACCATGAGAGACATCTTGCACTTGCACTTCACTTGGGAATTATTTGAGAGTGCTTTACCTGGAGAGTTTCAGAGTTTCTGAAGAATTGTTCGGAGTCTCCGGACTTTGGTGTCTGGAGAGAGATGTTCTCCAGAATGTTTGGAGACTCCGGAGATTTTTCTAGAAACTCCGAAACTTAACAGGTCTAACGGCTATTTCAGTTGAAGGGGTATTTATACCCCTCCGGTCCCCTCCTTTCCGCTCTCTCTGACTCCTTTTCGAACTAAAGTTTCCAAAAGCAATTCCAAAGCCCCTTTTCACTCCCTCTTGCTTCCAAAGTGAGATTTGGTGAGGGATTGAGTGAGGGGTTGATTGGAGTTCAAGAGATTGTGCTTGTGAGCTGATTCCCCATCCTTTGAGCACATTGGTTGTCGTCAAGCCGATGATTCGCATTTGTTACTCTTGGAGCTTCAAGCTTCTAGACGGCTAGGCGTCACTCAAGAGCAATCAATCCGCTGTGGTTGCCTTGAGAAGTTTGTATTACCCCAGCAGCTGAGTAAGTTCTTCATTTGACCTTTGGGTTGAGTGAAGAAGAGGAAAGTGGTTTGGTGGATAAACCCGCCCTTCGTGGGCTCCTCAACGGAGACGTAGGTTCCTTGTGTGGGACTGAACTCCAGGAAACAAATCCCTGTGTCTCTTTGTGATTGTTCTTGTTCTTGTGCTACTTGTTGCTATTTGTGTTATATTCTAGGGTTTGGTCTCGATCTATCATCTGTGAAGGTTCCTGCTGCAAGTGACACTTGAATTGAGTTGTATACACCCTAAGGTTGTATGGTAATTTGGTGATTTGATTTCCAGTGAGGTTTGATCTGTCATATTTCAATTCAGCATTATTTCTAGACTCTCCGGAGAAATCTTTGGAGTATCTGAACTTGTTCGGGACCTCTGGACATTTCTTCGGAGTTTCCGCACTTTCTATGACTGACAGCTGTGTTGAGTGAAAATTTTCAGTTTCAACTATTCACCCCCCTCTAGTTGACATCCTAGGTCCTTTCAGTCTGCGATTGAGAGTGTACACTGTGAACCAAAAGTCAAAACTCTCTGCCTCCCACGTCCCATCGTCTCTGCCTCCCACGTCCCGTCGGCTCTCCACGCTCGTCACTGAGTCTGCCAGCATTACTCCATGACGGATGGGCCCCAATGCCAAGAAGGCCCGGCCGTCAGTGAGTTTTGAATGCGCGCAAATGGTTCCAATGCAAACACGAACGGAACGGTTGCAACGTGAAGGTTCGTGTCGAAGCGAACGGGAGCGAAGACCTCGAATTGAGTGGTCAAACCGGCCTTTCACCGGCGATGGGATGTGCGGGCCCACTAGATGAATGAATGCGCATTCATCTGTCGCCCGCCCACGTCCATCAGCCTGTGCGCATACGTCCTTCGCTTCGAGATCCATGTGCTTATCTGTTTGGGTGAACTGTGTGCTTATCTTGTCTGGTTCAGATTTGATACATTTCATCTCCCTTGCCTTTTTGGGTTGTATTTCTTTTCTGGGTTGCCCCGCGTTTGTGGCCCAAATGACTTGAAGGCCTTCCTTGGCCCAGCCGAAATCACCCTCATACATAGATAACAAGTACATTGGAAGCACATTGCCACCACAACTATGGCACATTGTCTTCAACTACTGCAACAACCTCATACATAGATAAAAAGCACTTGTCACAAACACAAATTCCACATTACATCAAGTTCTGACCAACAAGTTACAGACCTACAACACTTAATTAAACCTACATACTAACCGTCTATGCTGAACGCATAAATACCATTGCAGCAGCAGCACAACCCACAAACAGACCAAAGAGCCAATGCTTCTTCTCTGACTTCTTCTTTCTCACCTAGGGCCTACCCTCTTCCATGGCGAAGCTCAAACCTACATTCTCCTTGTTCAGCATCTCAAGATTAATCACAGTATCACTGAGAGCAGCCTTTAGCTCTGCCCTTTCATGCTTTAGTGCCTTCACAGCATCCCGGAGATCCACCAGCAAGCCTCTCACAAAGTCATCCACAGGAGCTTCATACCAACCCAAGAACTCACAGCCTTCATACTGGAAACAACCAAGGAATCAAATCGTACAACACTTCCAAACCAAACCCGCAACACCAGATCTACAACCACTTACCCGAGCATTGTAGCACTTGAAGTACCTCCACCCTGGATTGGCGTTGCTCCACGAGATCCACAATGCCGCCTTCTTGCAGCAGTGACACAGAACATCAGGAGAGTAGTCCAGGGACCCGCGTCGGTAAGGGATTGGCGACCTTTGCTCTCCCACCTTGCCGTACCATGTCCCGAATGAACGGCTGGAGCTCAATGAGCTTGACATCGCTGGGGATCGCCGGAGGAGAAGGGGAAGAAAGGGGCTAGGGTTACGCACCAGGGAAGAAAGGGGATGGATGCCGCTGGATGCCAACGAGGTCAACAAACATGTCTTTGCTGACATGTGGGCCCTTCCACATCGGACAGGATGTATGGTGCTAACATGTGCGCCTCGGACGGTTTTCGAATCTAAGGAGGAATTGCAGATTCGTCCAATAGTTTGAGGAGGTAAAATGGACTTTTTCCAATCTGGAGAATGTGTGGCCTGACAGAATTCAGCATAGCCCAACGAAGGTCAGCAAAGGAAATGCACGTCTGCGAATGGGCTTGCTTTGTAATCTACAAATGGCCCAGTCCAGTAAGGGCGAACATCTGCATAACAACTAGAAAAGAAAAATTATGGCCCTGGAACCAAGCTGGCGTCGTAGCGTGGTGGTAAGTCTTCGGTTTCCTAGGGCAGGTCACGGATTCGAGACCTGGCACTCGCAGTTTGATTTTTTAACTGACAAACTTGGACGAGAGCATTGGTAGCACTTACATGTGGACCCAGTGCCACAATGGACCGAGAGTACTTACATATGGGCCCGGCAGACCCGGTGCCACATTGGATCGAGAGTACTTAAATGCGGGCCCCGACGGACCCAGTGCTGCGTTGGACCGAGAGTACTAAATGCGGGCCCGGGTGGATCGAGGGTACTTACATGTGGACCCAGTAGACCCATCTCGTGCCACGTTGGAATGTTGGACCCACATATGACACATGTGTCACCTGGTGCAGTTCTATGACGAATCGAAACTGTCACAACTCTTTGGCACAGATGGGCTGGTGTTCTATGACGTTTTGTGTTTTCCATTCTATGACATTATTTTACGCTCCGTCATAATTTTTGTCATAAAAATTTCGTCACTTGTCAATCATGACGATCCATTTTTTCATCATAGTAAGGCCATCTACTATGACGCTATTTTAGAATGTCACTAGCAAAACGTCATAGATGACCGCATTTCTACTAGTGTAAGACAAAGGTAACTCAATCAGCAAGGGTACATTTTCTATTGGGTCATATCATGATTGTGCTGATTTTGATGATGTGCCTATGCAAGCATGTTCTCTTTTATTAGGACATCCATGGGAATGTGATGCTGATGCTTTACACAATAGTAGATTTAATAATTATTCTTTGCTGCATAAGGGAAAGAAAATTGTTTTACTTCCCTTATCGCCTGCTGAAATTGCAAAACATGATAAAGAACTTGCTGAAATTTCCAATAGTGATCGTGTTTTAGTTCCACCTAGTCCTAGAACAACCAAAGAAATTAAGTTGAAGGGTGGTGCTTTACTTGATCAAACATCTTTGAATGTTACAGATTATGTTCATGATACACCATGTCGTACTATGCTTTGTGGACATATTCCTATGTTATATGAGCGTCCAGCTGTCACTAACTTTCTGTAGGAGCTTGATAGTGGGAAGGAGTTGAGGATGACTCCAATTCAAGAAGGGGAGGATCATGAGGACATCGCCATGCAGGACATACACGTGCCATGGTATTCCCCAAGTTGCATTTTGTCTCCAACTCAACCGCCACGTTCGGTTTGGATTCAGCCGACACCCCTGCACAGTTTTAGCGATATCTCCTTCATACGACATTGAAACGATGTATTCTTCGACGCATTGGAAAGGGGTCGACGACGCTGTTGTTTTGGTTCTGGTCCTAGCTCTAGAACGTTCATGGATCATTCTATGTGACCACGACAAGGTGCTGCGTCACCTTTTTGGGACATGTCGGGTCTTCAGGCAAAGTTGTGGGCGCTCCCCTTCCTAGTCTCCCTCAACCCTAGCTTGCCCCTTTAGGGTATAAAACTTAGTAGCCGCCGCCACATTAGACTTGAGTTTTGTTTAGTCAAGTTTTCAAAGTCAAAATTATGATGGATTCATTATAACTGTGTTGACAAGTACGTTTATGGTAATCCAGGGCCCCTATTCTTGATCTCCTCGACTGTGGTGATT
Source organism: Alloteropsis semialata (assembly GCA_004135705.1). NCBI lineage: Eukaryota > Viridiplantae > Streptophyta > Magnoliopsida > Poales > Poaceae > Alloteropsis > Alloteropsis semialata. Next base: position 49,151,938 of record CM014277.1, on the reverse strand, counting down.
AGTCCTTTCAAACCGAGTTCTTGAACCTCTCTCATATTCGCTTAATATATATGAAATTTGAGATTGCGAGTTGATCATTTTCTTGCTTGTGTTCTTTGATTCGCTAGCAGGGAAAGCCTTATTGGCGAGATCAATCAAGTTGTGCTTGGTTGATAACCAACGGAGCTGTGGTGTAATGTTTGCTGGATTCGAATCGTGTCTGATTTGAAGCTGGATCGCCAACGTCAAGTTCTCCACCAATTGAGTTTATCCCCTGCCTCTCAGAAGATCGGCCAGTGCCTCATCACTACAACTCTGTGCAAGCACGAGGATTGAAGGGCCCACAAATCAGTCAAAACCAATGAATCCCATGGGAAATCTACCAAGCATATACCCTAGGCCCACTTACCAGACGATCGAAGGAAGGTTGCCGCAAGGCGGCTCTACCCGGGGTCGGCCGAACCGTAGGTCGGCTGAACCTCGGGAGCATTCGTGCGTAGCAGACTTTGGCGCGAACGCTTCCCGCACTCTTCCCTTGGCGCCAAAGCATGGGACGCCAAGAATTGTTGCCCGATTTGCTTCCAATGAATCAAGACTCTTTTGTGTGAGAGAGGAGGAATAAGAATAGAAGAAAATCTAATGTTCTAGGCCTCCTCCTCCACTACAAATAGGGACCTCTCCCTCTCATTCATTCAACTATTTTCGACCACAACACTTCAAGAGGCAAGAGAGTGATGCTCTACCCCAAGGACTAGAGGCACTTTGGTTGCATAGATGCAGGGAGTGGGTCAGGATGTAGTCCGAAGGAGTGTCGGGTTTGTCGGCACCCTGCTTCGGCTAGTTCGGAGGAGTGCGGGGTTTGTCGGCACCCTACTTTGGCTTGTACCTCATCGGATGCGATCCACTTGAGTAAGCATATCCAAGTTCGTTTATGTGCTTAGTTCTCTAATGTTTCTGTTATGAGTTGCATGTTGGATCGATCATTCATCCTTGTGATGGATGCTCTAGTAGAGGGCCCCTGATAGAGACGGGTAAACCCTGTACGATACTAGAGTAGTAGCCCTTTAGCGTAGATGTTGTGTCTAGGCTATCGGTTGCAGGTTGGTTGTTGCGTTCCTCATGGAAAGTGAGGTAGGCAGCAGGTGGTGACAGCCCTGTCCGTCCTTCGTATCACTCCACGTTCATATTCGGCGTAGAGCCTTATGCCGAATCGCCTGGCTGACCAGGTGTAACCCGATGCCTGAAACAAGCTCTTGATAACCTAGTTTAACCTATCCTAGGATCTCGATGCATAGACAACCCTGTTACCCAGGCCAGCTGACATTTTATCTTCTTGGGGTGACTAGCTAGAAGACCATTGCACATCCGTTCCCTAAGAAAATACGATACCCATGAATACTCTCGGGTGAAATGCGCTTGCGGAACATATGCGTAATCATAAGAATTACCAAGGCATATATAAGTGGTGTCGCCAGTCTCACAAGACCTGGTGGCGACACTAAGAAATGTCAACAAGCATTTCTGGCGCCATTGCTGGGGAACGGTTGCTGCATCTGTCTTCGAACCTAGTTCACCTGTGTATCCATTTATTTTATCCTTTGATTACCTTAGAGCTTTTTCTACATCAAAACCTTTTTGCTCCATTGAGCGAGTTCTTAGAGCCACCACCCTTCTCAAAGCCTTTCATGGCTTCTGGCTATGAACTCACCCATTTATGGAGGTGATGTCTGTTTTCCGTTTGCTTCAACTTGGTCAAACCGAAGACCAACATCCCCTCAATAAAATCTAGGCCTTATTCCTCTAGCCCTCAAACTCCATTCTGGTGTTCTTCTATAACTCTTGGGCTACGAACAACCACATCGATCGACTCTAGAGTTCAAAAAAAAAAACAAGAGTTCCCATCCATGAATCTCCAGAGTCGACAACCTCTAGTGACAGTGCTGCAAGTTTTACAACCTCATTTGAGCTTTATTTAATAATTCTTCATATGAATGGATGTAAATTCTTATGGTTATCACACATTCTTGCAAAACTTCTTGCACTATGGCACTAACCTTGCAGCTAGAACTTGACGATGATTCAACAATTGGCGATGAAGCTGGGAACTACATCGCCAATGAAGGCTACAAGGACCCCATGGTTAAGTTTATGACCATAAACAAAGCACTGCCGGGAGATACCCTTTATTATCAAAAAAAAAGAATAATAACTCTCTTTTATAAACAATAAAAGCAAGTGCATGTTTTAGCATAGTATTCATCTTCGGGTATTCTTGGTTGCTAACCATTTCAGGTTGAGACTAAGAAGAATGAAGGACATACGATGATCGAAAACATGGGGACTACATCAATTGTACACCTTGGTACCCTTTGGTGATGGAACGCACTCTGAAGGAGATTCTGACATTGCACAGTTGACCTTTCGTGTCTGAGACACAAAAGTCCAAGTGTGGGGGAGGCTGAAGATCACCACGCAACAAGTTCCATCCGTACCGAAGTCCATCGGAAAAATGATGATATTCCCATCTTGCCCAAAAAAAAGAGAAGGAAGAAAAAATATATAAAAAATTGTAGATGCAAAGAAAAAAAGAGAAGGAGAAAAAATATAAACAAAGAACAAAAAGGGAGATGAAAAAAACATAGAGGGAAAGAGGAGAGAGAGAGCCGACAAGTCCCACATGGATTAAAGGCCGCCATGTGTTTGCCATCATGGCACTATACCTTGGCACATTCTGCTTTGTCGCCCACTCCACCAGCCACACTCTCATGCATGCATGCAAGCCCTCGCTAAGTCATCATCCGCTCTTGGCTTGCATAGTTTCACTACCGCAGTTTTTGCGTGCATGCATGCGAGAGGAATAGCCCTCTTCCTCTCTAGGCCTTGCTGCTCTACCCCGTTTGGTAATTGCACCCATAGCATCATGATGCCAATGGATCATGCCACCGAGGCCCATGGTTCTTACACACCAGGCATGTGTATGACTTGGCCTTGTCACTTACCTGAGTTAGCGTGGTCAAAGTGCATTCCTTCGCTTCGATAGACATCAGAACGGACACTACAAGGGATGGTAGCTTTTGTGGTGAAAACTTTCATCACAAAAGCATTTTTTCGCCACAAAACCTTCTTTATGGTGATTTTTTATGTCGCCACTAGTCGCTACAGATACTCGAGCCACAAATACTACAGTGATGATTTTTCGTTCCCCACAAATGACTACACTCATTAGTGATGAATTAAAGGACCACAATATGCCTCCCCTTTTGTGGCACTGTTTGCTGTCACAGAAGCATTTAAATTAGTGGCAAAAAAATCGCAACTCATACTGTTTTTAGTGGGAAGAATAGTCCTCGCATTTATAACACTTTCTGTTTTAGTAGTGACTAGTTATATGGTCACTGTATAAGAAATATTAGTGGCCAAAGTTTCATCATTATATGAATCTATTGTGTCAATGCTTCTTTTCACTGTTTATTATAACAGTGTCCAGTGAAACCCCACAATCTGTATGTAAATAGTGACACTTTTAATCATCATAACTATATTTTATTGTGTCAATGCTTCTCCTCACTATTCATTATAACAGTGTCAAATGAATCCCGACAATTTATAAATGAAAAGTGACACTTTTATCATCACAACTATATTTTATTTGTGATCTAAATCATTCTCGCATCTTAGGGACAAAAAATAGTTGTCAATAACTCTTTGATAATTGCAAATGTCATAATCAAGCAGTACGCAAATTTAACATTCATGGCACTCAATAACTCTCATGGCACTACTTCTGAAATCTAAATAATTAACTAAACTACTGATATCTAAACTAAAGACCAAAACACTTCGCTTTGTTTCCAAATTCTTGCATTGACTTTAGGAATGCCGCTTGGTGCTGTCCACACAGGCCTGCATTATAATTTCAAACACAACTATCAATATGCAGCTATAGGAACCTATAGCTAATATTTGAAATTAATGTAAACTACAAAAACAATACCACACTGATTCATGTGTTTGATGCAGGCGCCCAAGAACCAGAATGTAGGCGTGCAATAAAGTCAGCCATATGTTGATCAAGTTGTTCTTTAACTAGACGTGCAACTTCTCCACTCTCTGTCTGACGCAAAGAGCCAAGCTTATCACATTGGGCTTGCTGTTCTTCTTGCAATTGTGCATTTGTTTGAACTACAGTGGAGACTTGGCTTCCAAAGCCTGTGCACGTTGCTCAGCAGCATCTACACGTGCTCGAGCAGCAGCTTCACGCTGTCCCAAACACTACTGCAGAAAACGTTTGCAGGGGCAGTTTAGCGGGCGTTTCCAGGGGCGGTGCCGAAATCCGCCCCTGCTTTTGGCTGCTAAAAATGGCCATTTGCAGGGGCAGGTTAGTAGACCGCCCCAGCAAACGTGTTTCCAGGGGCGGATGATGGCATGGCCCACCTCTGAAGATTGTGTTTCTAGGGGCGGGCCATGCCATCACCAGCCCCTGGAAATGTCTTCTTCAGGGGCGGGTCACGCCATCGCCCGCCCCTACTAATGAGTTTCCAGGGGCGTGTAATAGCATGGCCCGCCCCTGGAAATGTCTTGTTCAGGAGCGGGCGATGGCATGGCCCACCCCTGAAGATGGTGTTTCCAGGGGCGGGTCATGCCATCGCCCGCTCCTGGTAATCTATTTTTTTATTTTTAAATTTGTTTTTGGTTTTTGCTTTTGGTTTTGTAATATGATTCGATTCTCTAATACCATTTCTTCGGCAAATAATATAAAAGTAGTCACAAACAGTGCACAATTTAATCTCATTGTAAATTCTATAAAAGCAAATCCAACATAAAACAAGATTGTCATCCAAATGATATTAAAAAAAATCCTTATATGACACTGGCAAAGTTGCTAATTCCTTTTTTTGGCCCTTGAGACTTAATTCTTCCCAATTTGACACTAGCTCTCAGTTTAGTTCCCAATTTGACACTTCCGTCTATTGATAGAAGTAACGATGTTAAATTGAGTGTAAAAAGACCATTTTGCCCCTGATGTACCAAATACAATTCCATGTTCAATAATTTCAGAAAAGCATTGCATATAAAATGGTTTACATATCTGTACATGTAAGTACATTATTTGTACAAGTTATTGCATATAAATCCTAAAATTTCAGAAAGAAATGACCCTGTATAATCCGTGTCCCTGCACAATCGTCATCCTCCATGCCCGTGCTCTGCACTTGTCCTTGCTTTTTCTGCAGCGAAGGCAAATGGCACGAGAACGGCGTTGAGGAGCCTAATTCGTTGCTGCAAAGTACAAACACTCGATTCTAACAGCAGCAGCAGGAACCAAATCAACAGGAGGCGCTCAATCCCGATGATTCAACAGCAAGAGACAAATCATCTTCCAAATTCACCGATTTATAGTGGCAAGATCATGATTAGTGAGAAATTTTGATTCCTGCACCTGTGACGGAGGCTCCTGAATCCCTGCAACCCACCTTCCACGGCATCGGCTTCGCGCTCTTCCTCGTCACTCTCCCGGCCGGCAACGGCGCCCGCCACTTCGCATAGTTGCAGTCCCACTGCCGTTTCCTCTGAGTCGGTCCGCACCACCACCGGCTCGGCCGGCCCGCACACAGCCGCGCGCCACATGCTCCGAGTGGCCCGCCACCTCCCGCGCCGCTGCCTGCTCAGGCCAGCCCGCCGCCACTGGCTCGTGCTGCTGCCACACGACTGTGGCTCCAAGAGCCAGCCACGCCACCAACTGGCCACACTCTAGGAGATGGATGGGGCACGGAAGAACCGGAGAGAGGAGAAAGAAACAGGGCTCGACTTCTTTCTTTCACTGCTGAGCTCACATGGGTAAAATGGACTTTTCTCCCTTGAGTTAACTATGTAACACGTGAATAGAGACGGAAATGTCAAATTGGGAACGAAATTGAGAACTAGTGTCAAATTGGTAACAATTAAGTTTCAAAGGCCAAAAAAGGAATTAGCAACTTTGCCGATGTTACATAAGGAATTTTCTATATTACATTAATCACACAAGTTTAGTATCCACACTCCACACCCTCACTTGGTTAGGCGATACTTCTACAAGTGCCAGTTACAAAGAGAATCGTATTTTTCTTCATAGAAACAATCTTGTAGCTTATCGACGTACTTGCCCTTCTCGTGAAGCACATCACACATTGTGAAGTGACATAGTTCACTGACTATCTTGAGAAGATCTTCCTCTTGGAGTGGTTTAGTAGCACTAAAATCAGTAATCAACTGCAATTTACGAAAGCGTGCAAGATTTAAGCGAGTGATAGTTAGACGTAAAATGAATTTACTAAAATATGGTAAAGACACTTACACGTTTAGGATTTGGTGTGTAATGCTTGCAGCTCCTGATATATTCACACACATAATAGCCGCAAAACAAGGTACCGACTGGTTGCTTATGGCATGGGTAGTGTGTGCGTGAAATCCAATCCTTTACTCCCTCAGGAGCCAGCCCTTTATAATGGTTAATGTACAAAAAAAAAAGAGCACTACTTGAAAGAATGGGACAAGTTAGTATATAATCATCGGCTTAAATATTTTTCTAAGGTGTGGAGAATCTTATCGGTTGTTACCTCTTCAGGATGACACAGAAATCTTTGCATTCTGATTGCGGGTAATCTAATGAGTCAAAGACATATTTGGCTTCCCTCGGTAATAGCATAAAAGCAACCCTGTGTTGACTGCCACAGTATTATATAGCGATGATAAGTATCAAGCTAATTGAGATATATGTAGGATTTGAGAAATGTTAGAATTTAGACGACGTACCCAAAAAGGTAGGGCGCCCATATGCAACTCGCATCACAATGTCGATCCAACATAGTTCTTATGTATACTGCCACCTTCCTCCTAAGATCAATGGAAAGCTCCCTTCGTTTCTTTTCTCTCTCCTTGTGCGTCTTACAATCCTTTAGATCTTCGGCGTCGTCCGGGTACTTGCGGGGGAAGTCCCACCTAGCCTTGCAAATAATAAAAGGGTCAAGATACCCAACCTTGGTCTTCGAATCCATTGCGAGGCGACCTTGCATCCTGCGCAACACATCGCAAAAAAATTCATTTTGAGACTACAAAGGCCAGTATCATATGCATATATACATGGTGTATGGAGATGAACCACTTCCATACACCACAGTCTCATGGGGCTTAGCTCCATCATTTGCAAGCGGTACATTGCATGGATGTCATCAAAATCCATGACTATGTCTGTACTTCGGTTTTCCCATCTATTGCAACCAAACACATCCACATCGACCCGTGCCCATATAGTTGTGAGACACAGGGTGCATGCCCTACGGTACCAACTATGGAACTTCTGCATTTCACGAGGACAATCATGAAGAGCTCACCCGGGTAGCAAGTCTTTGCCATACACGAATTTCTGCGGGCAATCTGGCAAATCTGGTATCTCATCAACCCCAGCTTTATGAATAAAATCAGTGTCTGTACGAGGCTTGGAAAACCCCGGTCTAGTTGGTACCACTGCTTCCTTTCTATTATTTTTTTGTCAGAGTCAGCTTCTTGTTTGCGCCTTTATTGCCTGTCATCCACCTGTTCACAACCTCAGGCTCTGTATTCTTGTATGCCAGTATCACCCGTGGCACGGACCCCATAGACTGCTTCGGTCGTTCCTCCTAGTGTACTTGTGGTGATTGGGGCTGTTCATCCTGATGTAATTGTGGTGATGGGGGGTATTCCTCCTGGTGTACTTGTGGTGATTGGGGGTGTTCCTCCTAGTGTACTTTGTGGTGAATGGTGGTGTTCCTCCAGCTGTACTTGTGGTGATGGGTGTTGGGCCTCCTGTTGTACCTGTGGAGTTGACGGGTTGGAGATAGTGCTGGCCACAATTGGTTGTTGTGGTGATGGTGGGCGTGATATCGCAACGAGGGCACTCTCTGGGGATTGACGTAACGGCACATACTCTTGTGTGTTCTTAGCATGAACTTGTGCCGGTGTCACCATCCTCTGGGAGCAAGGTGTGAGTGAGGGAGGATCTTCAGGTGGCTGAGGTTCTAGTATGATATCTCGTTTATGCCATGGCGCATTCTTTCCTACGGCTTGTCCCAAGGTTTCAATGCCCTGATCAAGGGATAAGTCTAAGAAGTGATCATCATGTCTTGGATCCGTAATTGTGAGCACTCTTACCCATGCATATAATGGCGGGATAGGCTGTCCCTCTAACCCGGGATTATTGCTCACCACCAACGCCACACCTTTGGTAGCCTTCTTTGTCTTCCCACTTCTGCCTATCGGAATGTGCAATGAGCAAGGAGTGTCAACAGTTATAGTATCTACCGGGCATGGTTCTGCTGACGTAGAGGCAACACTACTCGGACAAAGGGTTGAGGCAGCGGGCCCCATTCTAAGCGGCGGCGGCGGCAGCGGCGGTGGGATCATTAAGTTATTATTTAATGATGGTTGGCTCATCATTTGTCGTTGCTAGTGCTCCGCAATTGCCGTCGCGAAATATTCATTAAATTTTGCTTCCAATGCTTTCTCTGTCGCTTCTTTAATTTGATACTTGTACCAATCGTGTCGCATGTACCTCTGCCTATCATTATTGAACCCATCCTTAAAGGTCAAGTGTCTCGACAAACCTCTGATCCGCCCTCCATGCTCTTTTGTGCCAAGGGATTCACTGAGCATATCATTGTCCCTATTTGGAACAAACTCGCCTTTCCTCTGTGCTTCGGCAAGTGCTAGAATCTTCGCCCCACTACCTCGGTCTCAGGTTGTGGGAAGACCAATTTGTCCCCCTCCGGGTGTGTCCCTCCCTCCCTTTAATCCACTGGAAGGTGCACTCATCCTCGCCTACAAAAGGGTCCGGTTGCCCAACGACTATTGCATCCTCTCTTTCCTTCGCCCACAACTCGGCCTTACCAATGTAACCACCCAGAATGTTTCTCAATGCCAGTTCTCTTTGCTTCTGACTTAGGGCTATAGCATCCAGAGAGGTCTTTTACCGTATGAACCCGGCCCACTGTGCATCTGTTATACTGTAACCCTCAGGCTTCGGCTTGCCATCCTGGACTAACTTGTTCAGTTCACCCTTCCAGCGGAGGAAACATTTGCCCAAAGACATCAGGGTGCGCGCATGTACTTTTTCCGTGTCGGTATTGCGAGGAAACTTGAATGATTTAGCAATGAGCTGCCACATCTCCACTTTCTTCCCTTTAGGCACCTTTGTCCAATCTTGGATCGTTGGGTCCACATGCACCTTTGTTCTGATTATTGCTCCAAGGGCGTTACGGAACTTTGCATGAACTTTTGGAGGTTCTTAACCTCTCCTGATGGGCTCACTTCATCAACCATCCAGGTGCCTGTGGGGTATTTGTTTCTGCCTCGTTGCCCCTTTTTTTTAGGTTCACTGGTTGTGGTGGTGCATTCAGCCTCTGGCGCAGATGAGTCCAACTCAATTTCTTCTACTTATGGGGGGGCTTACTCCACGTCGGCAGCGTCTCCTTTTCCTTACCGGAGAACGAGGCACCTAACGCGATCATATGAGTCGTCAGTACATATCATTTCATCTATCCAATCAAAATGTACATGAAAGCGGATCAGTAGGGATCGCCGTTACCTCACTAGCCGGATTGAAATCCGGGTCAAGCTACGTCTCCGTACGACCTACACGCGGTTCAGTGGGGTGTGGATTAAGAGGATCCATCCACACGCCGCCTACCCACGCGCCTTGTCCTATTTGAGGTCCATCTCCATCTTCGGCATCTTCCCCGTTCTCCTCATCCCCGGAATCTTCTTCTTCATGGTCATCTTCAAAGTCATCATCACCGCCCCACTAGGTCTGGGACCCAATCACGTCCAAGTCGAACCCATTCTCATCATCATGATTCTATGACGATGGCTCATCCATCCTCTGTAGCAGACCTGCCCCAATTAATCCGGTTCAAGTGCATGAGACCAATCCTTTAGGTCCTCAAACACTTCAACTGAGTTAATCGTGCTAGCCTGTCGGGTAACGTCCCGATTAAACTACCGGTAATCATTGATCGAGAAACCTGATAGCAGCAAGTCTCACTCGACGGTGAGCACAGATGATACAAGTCACCATTTATTACATCACAACAGTTCACATGGATAATGTAAAACAAGTTTTAGTACTTCATTATTACAGACCAGAGTTCATTGCACAGTGGAAATAAAACAATAACTCTAAACGACGATACTAGTGGTGCCATGATGAAGCCCGTACATGACATCACTCCTCATTCTCCCTTCCTGGGGAGGATGACTCAAGCTCCACGGTCCAAACGGGAGGCAAGGTAAACGGCCAAGTCAAAGCATCAACAGGGTTGTAGGCATCATCATCATCTGAAAGTTGAGCCACAAGCAAGGCCGAGTATACTAATACTTCACAAGACTTACCCGTCAGAAATAAAACATTCCGACTCCTAGACATGCATGGCTTTTGGCTGAGGGGATTGTTTTGCCAAAAAGCGACTAAGAGTGGATCCTTACTTTCAAAGTTTTAGCCTCAAGTTAATATGAGCCTAACCATTAACTAGGTTTGCAACTAGCTAAAGCAACCATGGTGGTAGCAAACAATTAATAATATTCATCAACCAACTTTCATTATTAACTCCTCATAGTTCTTCTTGCTTAGTACAGTGTGAAAAGAGATCAAGCAACTTCATGTAACCGCGAAGGACGGACAACTCGAGTCGGTTTTATACCATGCATGGGACAACCTAATCGCACGTCATGTGAGCGACACCCCGGTCCTCACGCAACAACCTTTCCCGCCTTTTCCTGCCGTTTGCGTAGAGCCCACTCCAAATCGGGTGCAAAGCCCCGCAACCCCAGATGCCCCAGGCAGAGCTGGCCTGCGACCACTACTACACCCGCCATCTTCGTCCTCGCCCAAAGGAGTGGGGAAGTCAAACGCCAGTTCCAATTGGTACATCGGTTTACCGCTTTCCATTATTTCAAGGCATATGACTAGTACTTTCAAAAGTTTGACCAACATCGCCACACGTTCATCCTTAACCAATTTTAGTAGGTAGACGCGACGATCAACCACCACGGGTTATCACATAAGAACCCATCCACCAATTCCTCATGATTCCAACATAAGGGGGAAACCTATATCTCCCGAGTGACAGGAAGTCACTCGACTTCTACCGAGTCTTATTTTAGCATAGCAAGCTAATGACCTAGCATTACTAGCAAGAACTTGGGTACCTATGGATCATGCATCTAGGGTTTCAAACAACTCCTGAAACATAAATGCGCAAGGAAGATAAACATAGAAAAGGTAATGACATTTCAAAACATAAGTGTCATATGCTCCGGTGCTTGCCTTCGTAACAGCGTGGGGCACTACCCGGAACTCGGTCCTGATCTTGGGGAGTCGGAGTAGCATCGGCTTCAAGCTGCTCACTCTCGGACTGGGCCACCAGCTCGTAGATCCCGTCGGCTAGCGAGTTATCTACACGCGATGCATATGCATAAGATTCATAGTGTTTTTCACCAGCATAAACATTAGTCTTATGATTGCAGCAACTCAATTATATATGTGGGCAGAAATTTACTGAGTGTATTTATATTAGAATTAAGTTTTCAGCAAGAACATTATTATGTAACTATTTCCAAGTCTTTTTCTTGCATAGTTTTAGCAATTAAAGTATAGAAAACATATTTCCATGAACGAAACTTTCAGTGAGCATGGTTCTGAAGTATAAACAATTAAAACATGTTTTCCAAGGTGTTAGCCATATATTAAATTACTGTTTTACACTCATTTGGACAGCCATTAGTTGCTACTGTTGGAAAAGTTTAATTAAATCTACAAGCATCCAAAGAAGCTGATATATTTATTGCAATTAGGGTTATAACAGAGGGAGCTACTGTGAATTTTTCAGATTTATCTGAGGTGTACAGAATATTTAAGGATTTATTTACTATAAAACAACTAGTAAGAAGATTAAATCATAATTAAATCTACACATGCTTTATGTATTTGGGATTTCTGAAGAATGTTCCTATACTACATAGGAGCATGTCATAAAAAGTATAACATTTTGTGAACAGCAGAGACATTAATTAGACTTTATCTTGCTAAAACCATAAGTGCACAAAAACTATAGAAGACATATAAAAGATATGCTGAACAACCTGCCCAGAAAGCTCTACTGATCAAAGCAAAGGTATTACAAGTGGTTCCATATTTTTTCTATACACATAATGATTATTTTGCATTTCTTTATTTCCATTAGCATTTTTGTTACATAAAACAAAATAAATTCTTAGGCCAAGATTCCATGAGTTCAAGTCACACAAAACTGCGTAGATCTATTCATAAGGAAGCTGACAAAAGTGGTTTCAGATTTTTAGCATGTTTCTACGATTTTATATGCATTAAACCGTTTTCAGCCTTTTAAACTAATTATTTAAACAGAAACTCCGAAATATATTTGCAGTAAGCCCCTTGTGTGTATGGTTTAATTGCAAAACCGTCCCTAAAAAGTTCTGCAAAACCCCCTATATTTCTGTTTCGTTGAATCCATACCCTTCTTCTACCTTACGTAAGTNTTTCACTGCTGAGCTCACATGGGTAAAATGGACTTTTCTCCTTTGAGTTAACTATGTAACACGTGAATAGAGACGGAAATGTCAAATTGGAACGAAATTGAGAACTACGTCAAATTGGGAACAATTAAGTTTCAAATGCCAAAAAAGGAATTAGAACTTTGCCGATGTTACATAAGGAATTTTCTATATTACATTAATCACACAAGTTTAGTATCCACACTCCACACCCTCACTTGGTTAGGCGATACTTCTACAAGTGCCAGTTACAAAGAGAATCGTATTTTTCTTCGTAGAAACAATCTTGTAGCTTATCGACGTACTTGCCCTTCTCGTGAAGCACATCACACATTGTGAAGTGACATAGTTCGCTGACTATCTTGAGAAGATCTTCCTCTTGGAGTGATTTAGTAGCACTAAAATCAGTAATCAACTGCAATTTACGAAAGCGTGCAAGATTTAAGCGAGTGATAGTTAGACGTAAAATGAATTTACTAAAATATGGTAAAGACACTTACACGTTTAGGATTTGGTGTGTAATGCTTGCAGCTCCTGATATATTCACATACATAATAGCCGCAAAACAAGGTACCGACTGGTTGCTTATGGCATGGGTAGTGTGTGCGTGAAATCCAATCCTTTACTCCCTCAGGAGCCGGCCCTTTATAATGGTTAATGTACAAAAAAGAGCACTACTTAAAAGAATGGGACAAGTTAGTATATAATCATCGGCTTAAATATTTTTCTAAGGTGTGGAGAATCTTATCGGTTGTTACCTCTTCAGGATGACACAGAAATCTTTGTATTTTGATTGCGGGTAATCTAATGAGTCAAAGACATATTTGGCTTCCCTCGGTAATAGCATAAAAGCAACCCAGTGTTGACTGCCACAGTGTTATATAGCGACGATAAGTATCAAGCTAATTGAGATATATGTAGGATTTGAGAAATGTTAGAATTTAGACGACGTACCCAAAAAGGTAGGGCGCCCATATGCAACTCGCATCACAATGTCGATCCAACATAGTTCTTATGTATACTGCCACCTTCCTCCTAAGATCAATGGAAAGCTCCCTTCGTTTCTTTTCTCTCTCCTTGTGCGTCTTACAATCCTTTAGATCTTCGGCGTCGTCCGGGTACTTGCGGGGGAAGTCCCACCTAGCCTTGCAAATAATAAAAGGGTCAAGATACCCAACCTTGGTCTTCGAATCCATTGCGAGGCGACCTTGCATCCTACGCAACACATCGCAAAAAAATTCATTTTGAGACTACAAAGGCCAGTATCATATGCATATATACATGGTGTATGGAGATGAACCACTTCCATACACCACAGTCTCATGGGGCTTAGCTCCATCATTTGCAAGCGGTACATTGCATGGATGTCATCAAAATCCATGACTATGTCTGTACTTCGGTTTTCCCATCTATTGCAACCAAACACATCCACATCGACCCTTGCCTATATAGTTGTGAGACACAGGGTGCATGCCCTACAGTACCAACTATGAAACTTCTGCATTTCACGAGGACAATCATGAAGAGCTCACCCGGGTAGCAAGTCTTTGCCATACACGAATTTCTGCGGGCAATCTGGCAAATCTGGTATCTCATCAACCCCAGCTTTATGAATAAAATCAGTGTCTGTACGAGGCTTGGAAAACCCCGGTCCAGTTGGCACCACTGCTTCCTTTCTATTATTTTTTTTGTCGGAGTCAGCTTCTTGTTTGCGCCTTTATTGCCTGTCATCCACCTGTTCACAACCTCAGGCTCTGTATTCTTGTATGCTAGTATCACCCGTGGCACGGACCCCATAGACTGCTTCGGTCGTTCCTCCTAGTGTACTTGTGGTGATTGGGGCTGTTCATCCTGATGTACTTGTGGTGATGGGGGGTATTCCTCCTGGTGTACTTGTGGTGATTGGGGGTGTTCCTCCTAGTGTACTTTGTGGTGAATGGTGGTGTTCCTCCAGCTGTACTTGTGGTGATGGGTGTTGGGCCTCCTGTTGTACCTGTGGAGTTGACGGGTTGGAGATAGTGCTGGCCACAATTGGTTGTTGTGGTGATGGTGGGCGTGATATCGCAACGAGGGCACTCTCTGGGGATTGACGTAACGGCACATGCTCTTGTGTGTTCTTAGCATGAAGTTGTGCCGGTGTCACCATCCTCTGGGAGCAAGGTGTGAGTGAGGGAGGATCTTCAGGTGGCTGAGGTTCCAGTATGATATCTCGTTTATGCCATGGCGCATTCTTTCCTACGGCTTGTCCCAAGGTTTCAATGCCCTGATCAAGGGATAAGTCTAAGAAGTGATCATCATGTCTTGGATCCGTAATTGTGAGCACTCTTACCCATGCATATAATGGCGGGATAGGCTGTCCCTCTAACCCGGGATTATTGCTCACCACCAACGCCACACCTTTGGTAGCCTTCTTTGTCTTCCCACTTCTGCCTATCGGAATGTGCAACGAGCAAGGAGTGTCAACAGTTATAGTATCTACCGGGCATGGTTCTGCTGACGTAGAGGCAACACTACTCGGACAAAGGGTTGAGGCAGCGGGCCCCATTCTAAGCGGCGGCGGCGGCAGCGGCGGTGGGATCATTAAGTTATTATTTAATGATGGTTGGCTCATCATTTGTCGTTGCTAGTGCTCCGCAATTGCCGTCGCGAAATATTCATTAAATTTTGCTTCCAATGCTTTCTCTGTCGCTTCTTTAATTTGATACTTGTACCAATCGTGTCGCATGTACCTCTCCCTATCATTATTGAACCCATCCTTAAAGGTCAAGTGTCTCGACAAACCTCTGATCCGCCCTCCATGCTCTTTTGTGCCAAGGGATTCACTGAGCATATCATTGTCCCTATTTGGAACAAACTCGCCTTTCCTCTGTGCTTCGGCAAGTGCTAGAATCTTCGCCCCCACTACCTCGGTCTCAGGTTGTGGGAAGACCAATTTGTCCCCCTGCGGGCGTGTCCCTCCCTCCCTTTAATCCACTGGAAGGTGCACTCATCCTCGCCTACAAAAGGGTCCGGTTGCCCAACGGCTATTGCATCCTCTCTTTCCTTCGCCCACAACTCGTCCTTACCAATGTAACCACCCGGCCCAAGGCGAACTCGATGAATGTTTCTCAATGCCAGTTCTCTTTGCTTCTGACTTAGGGCTATAGCATCCAGAGAGGTCTTTTACCGTATGAACCCGGCCAACTGTGCATCTGTTATACTGCAACCCTCAGGCTTCGGCTTGCCATCCTGGACTTACTTGTTCAGTTCACCCTTCCAGCGGCGGAAACATTCGCCTAAAGACATCAGGGTGCGCGCCCGTACTTTTTCCGTGTCGGTATTGCGAGGAAACTTGAATGATTTAGCAATGAGCTGCCACATCTCCACTTTCTTCCCTTTAGGCAGCTTTGTCCAATCTTGGATCGTTGGGTCCACATGCACCTTTGTTCTGATTATTGCTCCAAGGGCGTTACGGAACTTTGCATGAACTTTTGGAGGTTCTTAACCTCTCCTGATGGGCTCACTTCATCAACCATCCAGGTGCCTGTGGGGTATTTGTTTCTGCCTCGTTGCCCCTTTTTTTTAGGTTCACTGGTTGTGGTGGTGCATTCAGCCTCTGGCGCAGATGAGTCCAACTCAATTTCTTCTACTTATGGGGGGGCTTACTCCACGTCGGCAGCGTCTCCTTTTCCTTACCGGAGAACGAGGCACCTAACGCGATCATATGAGTCGTCAGTACATATCATTTCATCTATCCAATCAAAATGTACATGAAAGCGGATCAGTAGGGATCGCCGTTACCTCACTAGCCGGATTGAAATCCGGGTCAAGCTACGTCTCCGTACGACCTACACGCGGTTCAGTGGGGTGTGGATTAAGAGGATCCATCCACACGCCGCCTACCCACGCGCCTTGTCCTATTTGAGGTCCATCTCCATCTTCGGCATCTTTCCTGTTCTCCTCATCCCCGGAATCTTCTTCTTCATGGTCATCTTCAAAGTCATCATCACCGCCCCACTAGGTCTGGGACCCAATCACGTCCAAGTCGAACCCATTCTCATCATCATGATTCGATGACGATGGCTCATCCATCCTCTGTAGCAGACCTGCCCCAATTAATCCGGTTCAAGTGCATGAGACCAATCCTTTAGGTCCTCAAACACTTCAACTGAGTTAATCGTGCTAGCCTGTCGGGTAACGTCCCGATTAAACTACCGGTAATCATTGATCGAGAAACCTGATAGCAGCAAGTCTCACTCGACGGTGAGCACAGATGATACAAGTCACCATTTATTACATCACAACAGTTCACATGGATAATGTAAAACAAGTTTTAGTACTTCATTATTACAGACCAGAGTTCATTGCACAGTGGAAATAAAACGATAACTCTAAACGACGATACTAGTGGTGCCATGATGAAGCCCGTACATGACATCACTCCTCATTCTCCCTTCCTGGGGAGGATGACTCAAGCTCCAAGGTCCAAACGGGAGGCAAGGTAAACGGCCAAGTCAAAGCATCAACAGGGTTGTAGGCATCATCATCATCTGAAAGTTGAGCCACAAGCAAGGCTGAGTATACTAATACTCCGCAAGACTTACCCGTCAGAAATAAAACATTCCGACTCCTAGACATGCATGGCTTTTGGCTGAGGGGATTGTTTTGCCAAAAAGTGACTAAGAGTGGATCCTTACTTTCAAAGTTTTAGCCTCAAGTTAATATGAGCCTAACCATTAACTAGGTTTGCAACTAGCTAAAGCAACCATGGTGGTAGCAAACAATTAATAATATTCATCAACCAACTTTCATCATTAACTCCTCATAGTTCTTCTTGCTTAGTACAGTGTGAAAAGAGAACAAGCAACTTCATGTAACCGCAAAGGACGGACAACTCGAGTCGGTTTTATACCATGCATGGGACAACCTAATCGCACGTCACGTGAGCGACACCCCGGTCCTCACGCAACAACCTTTCCCGCCTTTTCCTTCCGTTTGCGTAGAGCCCACTCCAAATCGGGTGCAAAGCCCCGCAACCCCAGATGCCCCAGGCAGAGCTGGCCTGCGACCACTACTACACCCGCCATCTTCGCCCTCGCCCAAAGGAGTGGGGAAAAGTCAAACGCCAGTTCCAATTGGTACATCGGTTTACCGCTTTCCATTATTTCAAGGCATACGACTAGTACTTTCAAAAGTTTGACCAACATCGCCACACGTTCATCCTTAACCAATTTTAGTAGGTAGACGCGATGATCAACCACCACGGGTTATCACATAAAAACCCATCCACCAATTCCTCATGATTCCAACATAAGGGGGAAACCTATATCTCGCGAGTGACAGGAAGTCACTCGACTTCTACCGAGTCCTATTTTAGCATAGCAAGCTAACGACCTAGCATTACTAGCAAGAACTTGGGTACCTATGGATCATGCATCTAGGGTTTCAAACAACTCCTGAAACTTAAATGCGCAAGGAAGATAAACATAGAAAAGGTAATGACATTTCAAAACATAAGGGTCATATGCCCCGGTGCTTGCCTTCGTAACAGCGTGGGGCACTACCCGGAACTCGATCCTGGTCTTGGGGAGTCGGAGTAGCATCGGCTTCAAGCTGTTCACTCTCGGACTGGGCCACCAGCTCGTAGATCCCGTCGGCTAGCGAGTTATCTACACGCGATGCATATGCATAAGATTCATAGTGTTTTTCACCAGCATAAACATTAGTCTTATGATTGCAGCAACTCAATTATATATGTGGGCAGAAATTTACTGAGTGTATTTATATTAGAATTAAGTTTTCAGCAAGAACATTATTATGTAACTATTTCCAAGTCTTTTTCTTGCATAGTTTTAGCAATTAAAGTATAGAAAACATATTTGCATGAACGAAACTTTCAGTGAGCATGGTTCTGAAGTATAAACAATTAAAACATGTTTTCCAAGGTGTTAGCCATATATTAAATTACTGTTTTACACTCATTTGGACAGCCATTAGTTGCTACTGTTGGAAAAGTTTAATTAAATCTACAAGCATCCAAAGAAGCTGATATATTTATTGCAATTAGGGTTATAACAGAGGGAGCTACTGTGAATTTTTCAGATTTATCTGAGGTGTACAGAATATTTAAGGATTTATTTACTATAAAACAACTAGTAAGAAGATTAAATCATAATTAAATCTACACATGCTTTATGTATTTGGGATTTCTACAGAATGTTCCTATACTACATAGGAGCATGTCATAAAAAGTATAACATTTTGTGAACAGCAGAGACATTAATTAGACTTTATCTTGCTAAAACCATAAGTGCACAAAAACTATAGAAGACATATAAAAGATATGCTGAACAACCTGCCCAGAAAGCTCTATTGATCAAAGCAAAGGTATTACAAGTGGTTCCATATTTTTTGTATACACATAATGATTATTTTGCATTTCTTTATTTCCATTAGCATTTTTGTTACATAAAACAAAATAAATTCTTAGGCCAAGATTCCATGAGTTCAAGTCACACAAAACTGCGTAGATCTATTCATAAGGAAGCTGACAAAAGTGGTTTCAGATTTTTAGCATGTTTGTACGATTTTATATGCATTAAACCGTTTTCAGCCTTTTAAACTAATTATTTAAACAGAAACTCCGAAATATATTTGCAGTAAGCCCCTTGTGTGTATGGTTTAATTGCAAAACCGTCCTTGAAAATTTCTGCAAAACCCCCTATATTTCTATTCCTTTGAATCCATACCCTTCTTCTACCTTACGTAAGTTTTCACGGACACAAGCAAGCATGCTCGGTTCTGCTCGGCTCCAGAGGCCACCAGTGGCGGCGCCGGCGACGGCGTTCTCCCCCGTGCAGTAGGCAAATGGAGGGGAAAAAAAAGGTGTGATGGAACCGGTTACTCACCACAACTCCGTTTTGACAGCCAGCACGAGCAGAGGAAGACCGGATGATGGAACTCCACGGTGAGATGGTGGCTGCGACGGGTGGACTTCGGGTGGCCGCGGAAAGTGGGGTTCCCGGCGGTCTTGTCCGTGCGTGGCGACGAGGGGTGGTTGAGGGCGAAGCTCAGGGGGTGGGAGAGCTGCGGCTGCGTGCATTTGGGCGGGGTTGAGGGACGGCAGCGAATCGAGCCGGCGACTGAACCTTGCTCGGTTCGCTGCTGAGAAGAACAGGGGCGCCATGGGTTTTATAGGCCGGGAGGCGAAGTACCTGGCCGGAATGGCGTCTAGGGGGAGGTGCTCGGCCATTGGCCCGGCGAGGCGGTGCAAAATGGTTGGGCCGCGGCCGTGTCCGCTCGCCAGCAGCGACGTGGCGGTCATGGCTTGCCATGGTCGGCTATGACTTAGCTTAGAAGGAAGCTCCCAGTTCAGATTATTTTTGAATCGCGAAAAATGACCGAGGGTTGATCGCGAATAACTCGAAAACCGTAGAGATTTTGGCCGAGCTCAAATTACCAAAGTTGTAGAGGACACAAGCAGCTTCGACTTTTGTTATATTGGTATCTTCTAATTCTAAACAGATTAGGAGATATATTGGGGCAAAGATTGGGGAAAACAAGAACTTTTCTGAATTTTTCTGAATTTCCCATTGTATTGCAGTTTGACTAGGAATTGACCATGATTTCGAACAAGTTAGACCCAAAATTAGCCAGTGATACTACACCATTGCAAAGGAGATACTTTGTAGTTTCCATTTTGCTATTATGACCAGATATTCATTTTGTTTTACTAATTTTAAAATGTGGTAAAAAATGGGTACTTTGGACAAGATTTCAGCTTTCAATACTTAGAAAATTTTGAAGCTTTCAACCTTGCAATGCAATTATGGAATAATTTACTTAAGTAAAAGTGTTTAACATTCCAATTTGAGTTGTTTGACATCCTTGACATGTTTTTCAACTAATTAACCCAATGAAATAATTTATTTACTTTAATTGCTTTTATTTGAGATTAATTGCAATTTAAACCACATAGAAAGCACATAAATAGAAAAGTGCTATCTCATGTGTATTTTTGGACCTAAAAATTTATCAAGGCATGTGGTTATGATGTGGTCATGACAAGGATTAAGCTTGACAACACTTTAAAATTTTTGAACTGTTACATCCTCTAGATGAAATCACATGTGACAATCAAAAACACAAAATATGTTAAACTAGAACGGTAAATGTAAACACATTTATTGATAGAAAAAATGTTCTTTTCATACACATGTGTATCATATATACATCAAGCACTTGCTAAGCATTTCATCTAGCACTTAGTTGCATGATGGAGGACCTCCTCTCACCTTCGACTAGAGCGGCACAGGGGGCAGCGAGCGGTCGTGGACGGTGGCTGGCGAGGACGGTCGTGCTGGCACGGGGAGGTGAGGTGGCCACAGCAGGAGCAGTGCGCCCGGCCCGGCGGGCGAAAGGCGGAGGATGCCAACTCGGGGATGAGCTAGGGCCGACAGGGAGGAGGGTGCACCTGGGGAACGGCGGGGTGGAGGCCGCGCTGGCGGATAGGTCGTCGCTCCGGCGGCGGTGGTGGATCTTGCGGGAGGGGGAGGCGGCCGGAGCGCGGAGAGGCAGTGGCGCGCGCGAGGCGGAGGGGTGCGGAGGGCCGGCCGGAGGAGCGCGGCAGGGGATGACGGCGGCGCGGTCGGAGCGCGGGAAGGGACGAAAAATTTCAGTAGGCTGTCAGCGTCCCATGCTGTCTAAACATTTTGGCCAAATCCCCGGTCGCTCCGGTTTATAAAGAGGAGTCCATTTCCAGGGGCGGGTGACGCCATCACCCGCCCCTAGAAATGGCCAACAAAAAGGCAGCGTGCTTTTGTAATCTAACCACCAGACGACCGCAGAATCATCCACCCCACACAAAATTACAACCACCGGATCAAACTGTTTGGGTCCCAAAAAAACATCTACATCGTCTCTGTATCTTGATGCAGAACAACCACCGGATGCATAGCAATTCGAGCAGTCCTGTCCGCAGTAGAATCAGCGGATGAAACTGCGTCTGCTCGTGGGAAACCTAGAGCGGACAGGATGAATGGACGTTCGAGCGGTGCTCCTCACAGTTGCATCAATGTATGAAACGGTGGCTGCGCGTGGGTTTAGGGTGAAACCTCCAACGAACAGGATGAATTGGCTTTCGTACGGTGAGACTTTTTTGTAGGGTCACCGTATAAAATCGTGAGTTAGAAAACTCACGCATTCGAAATGTTCACACTCCCATAATGCCTTATTTCAAATCATACATGCAACATCATACATATTTAAGCCAGGCAGCACGAAACTCAAAGACATAACTAAAGAGGCAGCACATTGATTTCTCCAATTCACATACAACCATCAACCATGCTTCAGTTTGGTCATACCATCTGATCACGCACATCACCAAAATAACAGTGACCATCCCATACCAAGTTCATAGCTATATTTACAAGTTCGACGACTACATTTAATGACAAAAGCATACCATCACTTGCTTCTCCATTCGCTCTAGCGAGAACGCCAGGGGCATGTCTCACATCCTGCTGACGGCGTAACTCACACGGCTGGTGAAGTTCCGCATCCAGAGGTCGAACTCATGATGGATGCGGCACTGCGAGCTGCAGTACCTGTAAATGGCCAACAAATGGCAGTGCGCTTTTGTAATCTAACCACCAGACGACCGTAGAATCATCCGCTCCACACAAAATTACAACCACCGGATCAAACTGTGCGCGGCTTGACTATATAACTGCTGCTTGTGACCATAGGATGATGCATGTGTGTCAAAATTGTAAGATAAATTGTACTATACGTTGTGTTTCAAGGTTTGTAAGATAAGTTAGGTCGCAAGTTTTGTAAGATAAGATCATTATTGTAATGTGGATATGGATGCATTCCAACTGGCTCATTTTATTGTATGAATGCTCGTGTCTCCATGATCTTGACACAACCTTGAAATGGCACATTCATGGACGCTTGGATCGAATATTACGGCCAAGCTATTTGGGTTCCAAAAAAACACTACATCGTCTGTATATCTTGATGCGGAACAACCACCGGATGCATAACAATTCGAGCAGTGCTGTCCACAATAGCATCAGCGGATGAAACTGCGTCTGCGCGTGGGAAACCCAGAGCGGACAGGATGAATGGACGTTCGAGCGGTGCTCTTCACAGTTGCATCAATGTACGAAACAGTGGCTGCGCGTGGGTTTAGGTTGAAACCTCCAACGGACAGGATGAATGGGCTTTCGTACGGTGAGGCTTTTCTGTAGGGTCACCATATAAAATTGTGAGTTAGGAAACTTACATATTCGAAATGTTCACACTGCCCATAATGCCCGGTTTTGAATCATACATGCAACATCATACATATTTAAGCCAGGTAGCACAAAACTCAAAGACATAACTAAAGAGGCAGCACATTAATTTCTCCAATTCACATACAACTATCAACCATGCAACAGTTTGGTCATGCCATCTGATCACGCACATCACCAAAATAACAGTGGCCATACCATACCAAGTTCATAGCTATATTTACAAGTTCGATGACTACATTTAACGACAAAAGCATACCATCACTTGCTTCTCCATTCGCTCCAGCGAGAACGCCAGGGGCATGCCTCACATCCTGCTGACGGCGTAACTCACAAGGCTGGTGAAGTTCCACGTCCAGAGGTCGAACTCATGACGGATGCGGCACTGCGGGCTGCAGTACAAGATGGTGGTGGTCCCATCCACACAGCGCCTGCAGTGCGACCATGTGCAGACATGAGGATCCTGTGGGAGCAGCTCCAGGTCATCGTCGCGCTCAGGAAGATACAACTCGTACGTAAGGCGATGGAGGTCCTGCCTGACATTGTGGCGCAGCAGCGGCAGGCCGCGGTTCTCCCACCGGCCATGCTGGGCGACGGGCCGCCGCTGATGCGATGGAGCACCGCCAGTGCATCAGGGTCCGTGGGGTTCCTACGGTACTGCAGCATCGCCAAGAAGTAAGCCGCACAATTGTCCCCAATGTCAGCGGCCTGTTTGATGAGCTGCATCCCGGCGCTCTACCGGCGGCTCAACAAAAGCACCATCCCATCGTGGAATACAGCCCCCGGATTATTGGCATCGCACAAGCGCTGTAGGATGGGTGACCTGACATAGAAGGGCAAATGCCGGCAGGACTCACGAAGCACACGGAACGATAAGCGCCGGAGTACCTCGGGGGAGTCGCAGATGATGCGGAAGGTGCGGCAGACCCGACGAAGGGTCATGTACTGAGTGACGGCCCATGCTTCCCCTCCATCAAAGATATAGCGATGGATGATCTGGGCAATCAGCTCTTCTGGCAGGTCCATCAGGCGGAAAAATGTCGCAAGAACCATCGCCTCCAGTCTTCTCCATGACAACGACGAGGCCACGACGCGATCGATCTCCTCCATCTCCGCGGGCGGCAATGCTTGGTCGGAGGCAGCAGGGCGAGCGCGAGCGGCGAGGCGGGGCGAGCCAAGAAAAAGCCCTCGCTGGCCAGAGAGGTGGGCGCCGAGGCAGCAGGGGCGAGCCAAGAAATCCCTCGCATGTCAGAGATGGGCGGCCGGAGGCGGCAGGGTGAGCGCGAGAATAGAATGCGTCGTGGGCGAGGGTGCTTCGCTGGAGGTGGGCGGAGGGAGCCGGGTGAGGGCGAGTGCCTGAAAATTAATAAGAATGGCAAACGTCCCTTGAAATTAAAACCGCCACGGATTGGGATGCGTCGATTGGGAAGCGCAACCGTCTGCTCGGGTGCGCCGATGGTTTATAAATATTTATTCCAAATTGATTTAGTATGAAAATATATTTTGTACTTAATCTGATGATAGGTACATATTCATCCGGTCACGAGCAGTCGACAGCCACAGGATTAATCTGTGGCCGCGCGTGAAGTTCTGTGAAAAAACCCTTTGGGACCGGATGAAAGGCCGTTCGAAAGATCAGATCTAGGGATGCCATACCGTATAAAAGGGTGGACGGAGACAAATGTTGGCAATGGTCGAGAAACTAAACCAAAACTATGCCAAAACCATTCGGAGGTTAGCACACTTACAGACTAAACTAAACCAACCCATTCACTAGTTCACCAAACCGTTTGGCTTTTCCCACCCAAAACAAACTAAACTCGTTCAAGTATTCATAGTCGTACTTAGTCATTTCCAACAAATTTTAGTCAATATCGATAAAATTTCCATGCGTGAATGCAAGGTTTTAATTCTAGGGTCCAGCTTTTGACGTGGGGCCCATGTGTAGGTCTAGTAATAAATACAGTTCACATGGATTCACAAGTTCATGAAGCAGATCAACTGCTGTCCGTCCAGCATCACAAGTTGTTTTGTTTTTATTCCAAACATATAAATAGTTGGGTTACAGAACAAGATCATCAACTTGAGAACGGCAAATGAAATGTTACATCTCATCAAATTATACATGTACAACTGAAGCAAATTGTCCATGAGACCAAACAATTCAAATTTACAAATCATGAGCAAACCCTGTCGAACTCTATCAATTCATACATCATGAGACCAAAAAGTTCAATTACACATCCGCAACAAACCCTGTCGAACTCTACCAAGTACACACCTATTATCTCTGTCTATTTACCAAACCATTTGCAATGTGCTCACGAAAATCATTCATCCAAGAAATGTCATCCGTAACGGGCCGACTACCTGGCTGATTCGTCGAAGGTTCAGTTGCAACAAAGGTATCATAACGGTCATATAAATCAAAGTCTCTATCCAATATTCCAGCCGAACTAATGAAGTTATGCAGTGCAAAGCATGCATATATAATTTCGGTTTGCCTTTGTAGTGGATAACTTGGTATCTTTAAAAGAATCCTCCACTTCATCTTCAAAACGCCAAACGCCCTCTCTATGACATTTCTAAGAGACAAATGGGCAAAGTTGAAGATCTATTCTTTACCTTCAGCCGCCGGGCCTTGGTGGAACTCCGGAAGATGGTACTTGCTTCCCTTGTACGGCGCAAGGTAACCTGGCCTATTAGGGTAGCCAGAGTTGACCAAGTAAAATTTTCCTACACATTAACATGATGCTGTCAGTTCCAACCAATTGCATTACAAGTTGTTTAAGCATCTATAGAAATAGGTAAGTACCTGACGGTGGGTGGGGTTACCGGTGGCTCCACCTAGTTGTAGCATCGTGGAACACTATCATGTCATGCACTGAACCAGGCCATCCAGCTAGGACAAATGTGAACCTCATGTTGAAGTCACAAATAGCCATCACATTCTATGTTGTGATACCCTTGCAGCACATGTGTTGTACCATCTAGTTAGATGTCACCACACAAGGTATGTGAGTGCCATCTATTGCTCCAATACAATTGTTGAAGAAGGGATGGAACCTATGGCTTTGCAATCTAGGATGAATGGTTCTGAACTCTGGGTCTATTGGCTTAAGGATATCTGCAACTAGCTTCGCAACACATTTCAACACTTTCTTAAAGTTGTTGTGAACTGTGCCTAGTGATCTTTCCAATCTATCCTCAACTGTCCTAAAAGAATGTCCTCCGCCTAGTATATGTAGGAACATTCGAAGAACCTCAATTGAAGTACTCCTTGGACTAGATTTCAGACCATATGACTGCACTAGTTCTTCATGCAGCCTGAAGAACATAGTAGGGCTCATTCTAAACATTTTGTATCAGTTGGTACTATTTCCTAGTTTCTTGCGTACCATGCCTCCCCAGTTTGTTTAGGTATTCTATGAGCGTCCCTGTTCAGGTACTTATCATGATGAGTAGCAAACATGAACATACCAGGTACAAAGTAGCTGAAATCATCACAAGCAGCATGCTGTATCCATGTGTCCCACAATTGCTGGAGAATAAGGTCATCCATGAAGTCATCACTAGAATCTTCGCTTGTGTCCTCATTATTATCTTCTTGATTATCTTCCAATACATCCAAGTCCATTGCAGTTTCAGCCTCCTGCAAAAAAATGCACTCTGTTAGTACAAAGATTAAGAAGCAATTTACTGTAGCAAAAACATAGACAAGTACAGTCTGGTCTGGACAGCATGCCAGACACAATTACAAATGGTACATAATGAGGACATAACCATATTATATTAACACACATCACAAACATTGTTCAAATTAAAATTTCTACACATCACAAACATTATTCAAATTATAGTACTACAAATCACAAACATTGTTCGAATGCTAGGAGTACACATCTCAAACATTGTTTACATTACTGCTCAAATAACAAACTGATTTCACACTTCACTTGTATTGAAATCACATATTGAAGCAAGTACCCCAGCTTTCTCCTTAATGAAGCCCATCCTGCCTTCAGAAGTCACCAAGTTCATGAAGAAATCCATATCGCCTTCAACTTGGTAATATTGTAAACAGTGTTCATCAGAACCCTATCTGTCGCCTTCACACCACACTCTCTAGCCAACTGCTGCACCTTCTTAATCTTCTCAGATCTGCTGTTCAACTTGAGGCGGGCCAACATTTGCCTTATTTCAATTTGTCTCTGGGCTAGCGTAACATTACTTTGCATGCCTTGCTGCAACACATGATTTCTCTTGATCGCCCCTTGCAGTGTCTTGCATGTATGTGGTCATGGCAATGACAGCAGGACTAGTTCTCTTCTTGCTCGGACCAGAGGCTATAGTGCTGGTGCTGCTGCCTCTCTTGCGGCTGTTGCTACTACATGGTGTACTACTTTCAGCACGAGGTGTTGCTGCCTGATCATATGGTGCTTTGTCATCATCTGCTGCTTTATCAGCAGCTGCAACTTCATCGTCATCTGCTGCATCCTCATCATCTTTGTCCTCATCTTGAGCATTCTCAGTGCCTCCTGGCATAAAAGCACTGGATCCATCAATAGCCACACCTTCAAACATAGTGTCCATGTCATGTTCGTACTGTGGGAAACCTTGTTGCAACCTCCTATGCTCCGGAAGCTGAAAGAAGACGGGAAACCTTGTTGCAACCTCCTATGCTCCGGAAGCTGAAACAAGATGGGCCAATGTCAGCAAGTTTTCATGAGGGGCCAAACAATGTATGACACAGGATTAGGATTGACCTTAACATTGGTATTCCACCAGTTCTGATCAGCTAAAACGGATCCATTGCTCCTACATCCTAATCCCGAAGCCTGTACCCGGACCATTTGTATAGTTCGCCATAAAGCCTTGAGTTGCCGATACCTAGCACCGATCTGGTCCTTATCTTGCACCAAACCCGTCGCGGCATAAAACCTACTTATGAGCTCCTTCCAGCCCATCTTCAACATTTTACCTTCAACGCAATTACGCTTATGGATTTCTCAACCCAAAGTTGGCAAAGAATGGCAGAATTTCCTTCATTCCAATTTGACCTATTAGTCTGAATGCAGCCATGCAAACACAGAAACCTAAATTACGACGGCAAATGAAAGTGAGGCGCATAGCACGGGGTTGTACATGAACCTGGGGTTGGGGCGCAGGGATCTGAACGACGTCTTCGTCTGCACCTTGTTCTGCTTCAGTGGGCATCCTAGTAGGACGGCGTACACGATGGAACCTTGACCCTGCATACGCCGCCGATGCATGCAAGCGCTGCCAAGGCGCGAGGAGGCCGCCTACCAGTGCCACCGCGACTCCCACCCGCGGCACCGCCACTGCCACCCACACCACCGGCACTCCTACCCGCGCCATAGCTGAGGGAGCGATTCACCGAGCTGTTGTGCATGGGAGGGGGAAATCCCTGCCCTCCCCTCCCATAAAAGCACCTTGGGAGCCGGATCCAAGGAGCCTGGCGTATGTCCCCATTCGGGGCCACGCTTCTCCGATGTAGGTGAGGTCGAAGCCGGCCATGCCCTCCGGGAGAGCATGGAGGCTGCTCGATCCGGCAACTCTATATGGGTCGTTGCTGAAGAGGTCAAAGGCGCCGGAGGCAGATCTCGTGCCAGACTGCGAAAGGAAGTAACAGGCAGGGTCTGCGTCATCGTCGCCGTAGCCGCCACCGTTGAAGTTGTCAATCAGACCCGCGCCGCGGAACCATATGTGGGGGCTAACGAGGATGCAGCGGTGTTGGGCGAGCCTGGGGGAGGAGGCGAGGGTGCGGTGGGGGCGGGCGAGCCTGGGGGAAGACACTACAGCGGCGGTGGCGGCCAAGGCCGGTGGAGGAGGCGACAGCGGCGGTTTTCGCCAGGTGGGGAAATGTTGCGGCTACGCTGTGCGGGGTGGGGGGAGGCAGCATCAATGACCAATGTTGCTGCTCAAAAGCACCTTAAGGTGGGGCCTATGAATAGTTAGACTTTGTTATGGTATACCTGACAATGCTTATGGTTTGCACTTTTGAATGAACAAGCATTTGCATGTGGTGTGTGAAAGAGAGCAAAGGAGAGAGAAAACAATTTTTAATTCACTATGGCTACACCTTAAGCTTGAGGTGCACCATAGGAATCTTTTGCCTATTGCTAACTTGCACAATGTATAAGGTGCACCACAAGAGTTCATTTATTGCTTAATGTCACCTTTTTTAGTACATTGTGGCTGCCCTTATGCATTAGGCCCTGTTTGGAGAAGTTTTGGGGTGTTTAGGGCATCTCCAATGTTGCAAAGCAACCTCGTTTCTATATACTGGTCCAATCTTGTTAAAAATGCCACAATGTATAGAACCAGCCTCCGTCATTAAAAGTAGGCCCCACTGGTAGATAAAAAAATCTATGGAAACACCCGGTATAGCTCCCATGTATAGCTCTCGGTTCTCAATTTCAGTATGGAAACACCCTGCACAATGTATAGGAACGAGTCCAGGGCTATAGAATCAGCTATGGAACTGCTCATTTTGGACGCCCTTAGATGCACACATTATGTATAAACTTTATGCATTGGGCCGCGTGCACAGAGAGAAGCACCCAAAGGTTTGCATAAAATTTTCACCTTGAGAACCGTGTCAATCATTTCTTCTCTTTGTGCACGTGGCCCAATGCATAAACTTTTCACACTTTTCACCGATCTAAACACCCCTAGTTCCAAAGTTGCAAAAGTTGCATTGGGAAGCGTGTCGCAAGAGAGAGGCACGTTTTCCAATGCGCAACTTTTGCAACTTTGCAAACTAGTTGAAGGGGGTGTTTAGTTCCAAAGTTGCAAATTTGCAAACTAGTTTTCAAAGTTTCACAAACTAAACAAAGTTGTTCTCCTCCTTGGAACGAGGCTCCAAAGCCGAAACCGCAAAAAGGCCGTACCGGGCCGTTTAAGTTCCATTCCGCGGAATGAGGCCCATTCTGCATAATTTTTTTGCGTTTTCTAGGAACTAAACAGGCCCTAAATTTACCAAGACCAACCAATTCCCACCAAACCAAACTCAACCATATCACGCTCCAAACTTAAAAACCGAGTCAAACCTGAGTCGCCCGAAACAACACGGTGTCATCATCCGGGGGCCCCGCAGCGGATGAAAACGTGGAGCCAATTCCAGAAACAAGTAAACCCGGATGAACGGCCGTTCGTCCAGTGACTGACACTGGGATGTCACCTTATAATACTGTCGACCTCCAACGGTCATATTCCTCTCCGGCCCCTCTACTAAACACACGGGATGAAAGAGCATCCATCCGCTCAACTCAAAGGTTACAGTACCGGATAAATGTGTAGCCGCATGGCCCGATACATTTGGTGGACCTCGTGCGCCGGTCCTTCTTTCTCCCCCGCGCCCGCGCCCATAGGCCGTTGCCGCTCGCCTCACCGCCTCCGGCAGTCTCCGACCAAACGCCGCCGTCCGCCGCTACACTACTCCATCCCGTCCATACTCCGCACCTCCTCGCTGCCACCGCATCGCTGCCTCACGCGTATTTTGCGCGCGGGCGCGCGGAACCATAGCCTAGGGTTTCCGCCGCCGCCGGCCTTCGATTCGCCGGCCACCGCCGGTCTGCGCCGCCGTCCCCCGGCCGTGCGCGCCAGCAACCCCCTCCGTCTCCCTCGTCGATTTCATCTGCAGTGGTGAGAAACTTCAAACCCACCCAAATGTGATTCAATTTGAATGGAATTCGTTAAAATTTCACTGTTTAGAGCACAATGTTTCGAGTTTAGGAGCATATGTTCATGAATTAAAGGTTATGTTTCATGGGAATATCATGTCCTCCACACAATGCTCACTTGTTTAGGCCAAATTCCACTATTAAGAGAGTTTAGTGTTTGATGTTTAGGATGTTTTGTTCAATAATTAGGGTTGTTTTTCTCATGAATATCATGTCATCGACCCAATGCTCACTTGTTTAGGTCAAAATCGAGCTTGTTGAGCCGTAGTTCATGGTTGTCGCCTATCTTTGGTGTTTTTGGTTCGCTTCCACCTCTTGTCGAGCACCTAAGGACACTCCTAGCATTCTATGTTTTTGTCC
>CM014277.1:49105765-49120106 GCA_004135705.1 Alloteropsis semialata | reverse complement strand
TTGGCCATGCGCGACGCCAGCAACCCCCTCCGTCTCCGCACGGCCATCTCCCTCGTCAATTTCATCTGTAGTGGTGAGAAACATCAAACCCACCCAAATGTGATTCAATTTGAATGGAATTCGTTAAAATTTCACTGTTTAGAGCACAGTGTTTCGAGTTTAGGAGCATATGTTCATGAATTAAAGGTTATGTTTCATGGGAATATCATGTCCTCCACACAATGCTCACTTGTTTAGGCCAAATTCCACTATTAAGAGAGTTTAGTGTTTGATGTTTAGGATGTTTTGTTCAATAATTAGGGTTGTTTTTCTCATGAATATCATGTCATCGACCCAATGCTCACTTGTTTAGGTCAAAATCGAGCTTGTTGAGCCGTAGTTCATGGTCGTCGCCTATCTTTGGTGTCTTTGGTTCGCTTCCACCTCTTGTCGAGCACCTAAGGACACTCCTAGCATTCTATGTTTTTGTCCTCAAGCATGTCATCTATTAGATGTAAATTTCACCGGCCCTTAATCAAGCTCATGTTTCGCTTACAGGCGTATCTTTTCCCAAGATACTTTATTTACTATATTAATTATATATCTTATCTTTGCCATTTTGTAATCTTGTACCATATGATCTCTTGCAGATGGCCAGGGACAAGAGAAAGGGAAAGGCCATCGAGGTTTCGAAGAGGAAGAAGAGTCGAGCGCAGGAGTTGGAGCGTGTACTTCAGGTTCCCAACACACAAGGGTAGCCACAGCAGGGGATCAGGATTCGAGAGTGACAGCCAGGTCAAGGACAGCCAGATAGAGCAGCCACAAATATAGTACAGATGGAGCAGCCATCTATGTTGCATCGCTCAGGACGCCACCATTGCACAGAGACACGGACACCGACACAGGGACAACCACCTCGGCGCTCGGGTCCGCGTGTTCGTTTTGGTGGCATTCGGAGGCCACGCAGTCGCAGTGCAGGGGAGGGTTCACAGCAGTAGGAGGTGGTGCAGTAGGAAGAGCGGCAAGAGGAGGAGCAGCAGGAGGAGGCATAGATGGACTCAGACCCTGGCATGGAAATCTCAGCTACACGCCAGATCAGACGTGCACAGACACCATCGGAGCCAGGAGAGTTGCTTCTTGACTTGAGGCGGATTTTTTCTAAGAGGGTCAAGAAGTATAGGAATGTTCAAATCCTTGACTAGTTCCCTGAGCGTAGACAAGCGTACACCGACCCTAGGTTACTGACAAGGTTGCAGGAGAGCTTCTATACCTCATACATCAGGGGGCGGTTTTCGATCGCCGAGCACATGATGCTGGATTGGCCTTCACTGAGAAGGGCTGCAGGGGGAGTACCTATACGGCCCCACTTTGCGTACATGCCAGGGGTCGAGGCCTTGGTCACTGACTACAGGCTTTGGGTAGAGGAGTGGGTGAGAGTCTTCTTTGCCACACTCTACATTGACATACACCAGACCTTCATTTAGTTCCTGTTCAACAACGAGGTTTGGCGGCTGCCCAGGGATTCGATTGCATCTACCTTAGGTATACAGCTTGGAGGTATGAGGAAAGTTGTCCTCCCCGCCGTCCTCATTCTACAAAGTACCCCACAGACGAGTAGATGGCTCCACTGTTTTGTCAGCCATTTGTTCCTGATAGCCTGAGGACTCCCGACCAGCTGACAGACGAGGCGTACACTGTTCATATGGCCTTATGGAGGTCGCTTTTGCCCAAGAGAGGGAACGCCGAGATGATCACCGCCTTGCAGCAGTGGCTCCTTCTTCACATCATGAATCACGAGGAGTTTGATATTGTAGATCTGATTATATGTGAGTGGGAGGATGCTATCTTTGATGCGATGTCAGTGCAGCGACAACAGCCATATGCTCACCTGATTAGCTATTTGATCGCCGACCTGGGGAATGGAAATTGGAAGAATGACCTTTACAGCGCCAGGCGTCAGTTTGGCACATATTTGGCCACACGGCCCGATGACAAGCACCGACGCCCTAGAGCGATGTTGATAGCAGAGGAGAGGTTGCAGCAGCAGGCAATCGCAGAGGCAGCTATGGCTGAACTTGAGCATGAGCAGGATGCACTAGCTATAGTAGAGGCTCAGCTTCCGACCTACCTTGATACTGACACTGAGGACTCAGACGAGGACCCAGACTACAAGCCTTACTTTCCAGAGCGTCGTACTCACGACGACGAGGCAGGTCCGTCCAGAGCAGTTCCAGACGAGGAGTCATCTCCTCCACCGCCTCCTGTGACACCACCGCCTCGAGTGACTGAGGCACAGGTAACTCAGCCAGATTATCTTGCTACTGTAGTACAGACACTGGTCAATCAGCAGCGTCGCTCTGAGACTGAGCGCGCACGTCAGAGAGAAACACAGATGATCTTTCTTCAGGAGATGCGCCACCAGCAGCAGCAGTTCAGCACACAGCTTCTTCAGCGGCAGCAGTTGGTATCACATATGTTGCATTGGACAGTTGTACCAGCACTCACGTATCGAGCCACCTCCTCGTCCTCCTATGCCACAGCAGCTCCAGTACGACCCGCTCACTCCACCTCCTCCAGCCGGTGCTTTCCTGCAGACACCCTTGGCTTCTTTTCCGATGATAGCACCTGTAGAAACTGGGGTGTTATCAGTTCCACCACCAATGTTCGAGTAGTAGCATGCCTCCTTCAATTTCCACAGCTCCACTCTCTGTCGAGACGACACTTGAGGAGACCTCTCGACCCCGAGGATGACTTCGCCAGTCACTACAGTGCCTACTCCTCTGGATGACCGACCTCACGAGCCCGACTCCACTGCCGGAGCAATTACTGAGGAGATTGAGCAGCAGAGAGAGCTTGAGGGTGTGGGTGGTCCCATGTCAAGCTCACAGGCTGAGGACATTGAGAAGGAGACAGAGCTTGAGGGTGCGGGTGGTCCCGTGTCAGGCTCACAAGCCAAGGAGATTGTGCAGGAGACAACTCTTGATACATCTCTTGATAGTGCAGGTAGTGCCGTGGTAGGCTCACAGGCCAAGGAGATTGAGCAGGAGACAGAGCTTGAGGGTGTGGGTGGTCGCGTGGGAGGTTCGGAGGCCGAGGAGATTGAGCAGGAGACAGAGCTTGTGGGTGCGGGTGGTCCCATGGCAGGCTTAGAGGCCAAGGAGATTGAGCAGGAGATAGCTCTTGATAGTGCAGGTGGTCCCGTGGAAGGCCCACATTCTGCTCCTTTTGTCACGTCTTCTTCCGAGGATGCCACTGTGGTCTCTGCTCCTACTACAGTCACACCAGTTGACCCCATCGACAGCACTCTCGTATCAATTAACGAGCAGATTTAGGTACAGATGGATCTTGACGGTGTAGGTGGTTTTGTGATAGGCTCACAGGCTTCTGGCTCCTCCTCAGACTGCTCCTCCTCTGACCGTGTCGACGTGCCTTAGTACGTGCCTTAGTGTTGGGTGAGAGTGTTGTATCTTTTGTAGTTTCTCATATATGGACATGTCATTTGGATTTGTTTATGCCCTCATGATGGTCATTTGTATCTAAGTGTGCACTCTCATTTTATTTCAGTTAATGCATTCTTACGCGTTCATTTCATGTCTTTTATCTCTACTCATTTGTGTTGTAACTAACCAATTGTACATGAAGATTAGGGACCTTTCTAGAATCGAGTGTCACTTCAAGATGAAGCTTTTGTAGAATCGAGTGTCACTGTTAACGAGGTACTTCAGCTAGGACATACTTTGACGAAGCAAAGTGTGTAGACATGAAAGAGAAGCACACTTAGTGAAACTAGGACCTGCAAGCTCAAAAGGCACAAGACATGGCATTAGAACCAACGAAAATGACCAAGGACTCAAAGAAGTGTGAATCAGATTAGTTTGAACTGAAACCATGCACAACAATATATGGTGCGCCATATTTTATGTGGACAGGAAGAATGTAAGTTGAAGCGGTGGCTTGAAAAAGTGTTACACATTCATCCGCTCCGAGCAGTTTACCGCCAGCGGATGGAACCGTGCTCGCGCGTGAAGTTGGTGCGGAACCTCCACCGGATGAACGTCTGTTCGAGCGGTCCTCTTCATAGTTGCATCACCGGATGAAATCGTTGCTGCAATGAGCTTCCAAGCAATTATGGATCAAGTCCTGGAGGTGTTTGATTATATTTGCGTCGAGGGGAGCCCAGTATGCACCAGAGATACAAAGTACCAAGCTTGTGTCTCTTTCTAGAAGCCACATGATTATCATGATTGGCCCTTACATACATTGTTTGAGATTTATGGTAGTGCATCTGACCATCCATGTGTAGCAACATCGAGCGCACTAAATCATGCTCTACTTTATTTTGATGAAGTTCTAGGCTTCACGATCAGAGACCTAAACTATGTTGGATTACTAAGGGCGCGAAGCAGAGTAAGAAATGTGTAGCATGGATGTACCTTTATCCTTTTTCATATTGATTTGAACTTGTCTTTAGCATTGATGTAAGAACCTGTGAGACTTGTTATATATATTTCATTGCATATACTTTGTTCTTTGAATGTTGGATCTGAATGGTGCCACCCGCCCTGATTGCGATAGAAATAGAAATACAAATAGATATTAAAATGAAAGCCAGATAAACAAGATAATAATAATTAGAGTAAAGTACAGCAGAGGTCCATGAACTTGTAAGCGGGTGTCACTTAGGTCCATAAACTCTGAAACTGCATTTCTGGGTCCATAAACTTGTAGTTTGTGTCACTTAGATCCACAACCTCTCAAAATGCATTTCTAGGTCCATAAACTTGTAATTTGTGTCACCTAGGTCCATAACCCTCCACCTAGCCTTCATTTACTGATGTGGCACCCACATGAATTTGCACGGTGTTCACACCACCAAAATTTCTCTAGAAGGTGAAATCTGAGCCAATTTTGAATCCGCCGGAGGGGTGATGGCTTGGGAAAGGTGGAGAAGGTCATAGAGGCTCTCAGCAAGGTGGGGATATTATTTCCTCTATGGACCTCATAGAGCGTGCTCAATGACCGAGAGCGCGGCTATTGCAATAGATTAATACCATGTAGGGGTGTACAACTGGGACCACACGGAACAAGGTTTTCCACCAAACCCTAGGCCTAGGGTAAGCATCGGCTCAGGTCCCAACCTTTCATATACCCGCTCCAACCGTCCATACCGACACCCAGTAATGGATAGATGTTCTAGAATCCGCTAGTGACACCTCATTCCCAATCCGGACATACCGGACGGGTGATCCGGGTGACTTATACTACTTAGCTTACATTGCCAACTCAAGTATGTGGTTTGTACGAATAAGTGCTCAAGAGACCGGTGACAATCCATATCCCTATCCGACTTAGCAAGTCTCCACACTTGCTCAAGTCCCGAGTCATTATTCATAGTTGCTCATCTTTTAACCATCTATAGCAACTTAATATTTAGTTTATCAATCACCCTATAGCTCACAAGTGGTGGTGACCTTGCCACCTCTTGACTTCTACCGTAGCTAAGCATGGCTAAGCAATATAATCGTGACACCTAGCAAGCATACTCTTATAGAAAGGATTGATCTTAATCAAGGAGGATCATGCATCAAATAGGTTTCTACTCAAGCATAGTATATAAATTAATGACGGACCAAGATCCATGGGAGCCCTTAAGGGCTGCAGGCCCACGAGGAGATTGGGCCACCAACTCTGACGGATACAAGGAAGAGACGTATAGGTTAAGGAAACTAGTTGGTTACTAGGAAACAACCCGGCCTACTCATGTTAGGACTCTATGTATAGTATCCGACTAGGAATCTATATTATTAGCCTTGTAGACCCTGTCTTCTGAGTATGTAAGGTGAGGCAGGGACCCGTTGTAAAATAATAACAATCAATACGAAATGATCCACCATACAGGATGTAGGGTATTACGCTCTCTTTTGAGGCAGCCTGAACCTGCCTAAATCGTCTCGTTTTCACCATCGTGCTTCTGGTTCCGGCGAGGCCCTTGCGAACAACTCGACTACTCAGGGACCCCCTATAGTAGGCTAGCCGGTATAAAAAACCGATAGCTAGTGTGCCAGGTAGGGGCTCTCGTCGAGAATCATCAAGCAAGCTTGATGTTGACATTTCTTAGCGTCACCACTAGATTAGCGATGGCACTAGAAATGTCTTAATGTAAATCTAAACATTACAAAAATTCTGCAAGCGCACAGAAGTATGTTGTAGCATTTCACCCGGGAGTATTCCAGAGTATCGTATTTATTTCCTCAGGGAAAGAGTATGGCAAAGACATGTGTCCCCCATGTATTAATTACATCACCGTTAACATACCATGACCAGATCAGGGATAAACAATATATGAAGAGG
The DNA here is from genome assembly GCA_004135705.1 of Alloteropsis semialata. Taxonomy (NCBI): domain Eukaryota; kingdom Viridiplantae; phylum Streptophyta; class Magnoliopsida; order Poales; family Poaceae; genus Alloteropsis; species Alloteropsis semialata. The sequence continues at coordinate 49,113,776 of CM014277.1, read as the reverse complement.
GTAGGTTGACACATAGACGGTTTCATTGCTCAAAATGTAGGACTAGTTAATAAGAAGGTCCTAAAAGAGAACTAGGGGTTCTATATACTTCTTACTTATGAATTACATACATTATAAGTGTACACTATACAAGCTTAGCAAGAGACACCTGTTAAAGGGCAAATCAAGGAGTCGTGGGATCCCCTCATCCAAGGGTACTGTCACAATGTTTATCACAAAGGCTTGCAAACACCCAAACCCGAACGACGGGGATTACAAAGGCCCAGCGGGGCTGTCACCACCCGGGGGCTACCTCTGAATACGTGGGGTAGGGTATCCCCAATAGTATTCCATACCCTAAACACCATGTTTGTAATATAAAATACATCTTTACCAATTGAATGGAAAGGTAAAGAACAATCGTATGATTCATTGAGCCATTGCCATAACATGCATCTGCTGTACTAAGGTGCAAGATATACATCTTATATGATGAACAAACAAGACTATAAGCCAAGTAACATAAGCAAGAGAATAATTCCATTAAAGTTCTGAGTCTTCCAAATAAGCAAAGGATACAAGATAATTGAACTCTAGGCTTACCAAGACTCCTTCGGAAACCCGTAGAAACTCAACTCCTAAGACTACTTCACTACTAACTAAGACTAGAACTTGTAGCAAATAGAGCTCTTCCTTCTAGTGTCTGTTGAACAGGAGGCTGTGGTATCTATTTATAGCATTGGAAGGTGGTTTAGGGCCGATACAAGGCGGTTGAAGCCGAGTGGGCCCACCCCTAGGTCGGCCGACACCTTGACGTTGCCCGACGATTGGATGAACCGACTGAAGATATGCACGGTGTGGATGTTCTCCTAGAGGCAGTGCAGATGCGTGGGAGAAGGGAGAGGCACAACGGCCACATGACCGAGTCGGCCGACCAGGCTCGTTTCGTCATGATCTTCTGTTGTGTGTCTGTAATGTGGACCCTACTAGCTGTGGAAGCTAGGTATGAATCCTCAGAGTAGCTTTTGATCCCCATGTGGGCCCATCAATCCATGTGCTTCACCTTATCCCCTTTTCACCCATTGGATGTAATAAATGTCATTGATTTAACGCTTCAGATGCTGTGGATTTGTGTTTCTTCTAAATGTCCAGAACTAGGCCTCATTGGGCACCAGGCCAGGTCGGCCGACCAGTGTGGGTCAGGTGACTTAGGCTTGGCCCCTTTTTCCTTCACTTTTTGTCTCAAGTCTCCTGCAACCAAATAATCTCCATGTATAAGTGGAACTATATTATTTGAAACCAAATACTAGAGATCATTGCTAATTTACTTTATTTCAAGCATGTCGACGCTATAAAATAAACATGACTTAACAAGCGCCAACACTCAATGGCACCAGCCATCAACTCCTGCGATGGCGACATGGCGTTCGAGAAGGGCGCCACCTTCTTCTTCGGCTCCTGGGTGTGCACGGCGGACGGCGCGGGCAACTTCGATCACGTCCTCAAGCCGGTGACTTCGGAACAACTCACCGACAAGCTCGAGGGGATCGCGCTCCCGGGTCCGACCTCAACTCGGGCTCAGGGAACCTCAAGTCTCAGTTCAAATTCAACTCGGACTGAGAATTCTTCATAGCGGACTAGGCAATCCGAGTCGGTTTCTAAACCTTCGGATCTGTCAAAAACCAAAATCCAGAAGAAGAGGGGCTCAGCCACTGCTAAGCGTGAGGCCAATACCCCGAGCCCAATTCCCTTTGGCCTCACGAGAACTGCCTCCGTTTATCAGGCGGCGTCTTCAAGGCAGCTCCGCTCTCTGGTCGAATTCGACGAACTCCTCCTCGATGGGAAACAAGTCAGACTCGTCATCACCGCAACACCAGAAGGGAGATTCGTCCACTGGCCGGGATGCAAGCCAAAGCTCAGCGAAACACCCTAAGAGGAACTAGACATGTCTTGCATCATTGCATGCATTGATCCTTTGCCTTTTCAACATGGCGAGAAGCTGGACTCTTCAGATGAACACGGCTCCACCGTCCTTGCATCTTCAAGTACGGGATGCTTCTCACAAGGGCGGCAAGCCATGGTGATCATCGGCAACGAAGATCAAGTATCCAACGATGAGCCATCTGTCACCAATGAAGCCGCAGATGACCGGGAGAGGCACCGACAACGCAACACTGCTTGCGCAAAACGTCGTCGCCGAGCCAACCACAAATTGCCTCCACACGTTGCACAAGGACTCGATGCCTGGGAGCAGACTCCAAAGGTCCAACGCATGAAGACAAAGCTCGAATCAGCAGCAATTCAGCATGACGTTATGCACCCTGCTCGATCAATCACCAAAACTGCAAGTCAACAGGGTAGCAGTTGTCAGGCTGTGGGAAGCCACCGCGGCAATCCGTCCCATCCCCCAAGCAGAGATCGCCAAGAACCCGGCAACAAGGGCAGCATGGTAGTCAGCGCCGAACCTAGCCACCACGTTGCCCAACAAAGCCACAATCGTGGAAACAGCGGGAATAGGGACAGAGACGGACGCCGCGACAACCACGATGACGACAGGGATCTGCGACACTAGTTGAGGAGCAGAGACGTGCGAACAGTCATCTCCGCACTCGCCTGCGACCGCTAGGAAGAAGAACGCAGGCGGCGTCAGGAGTATGACCAGATTTATGGGCCTCCAGGCCAAGGCCACCACAACCTTGACAAGTATGAAGGGTTCCTGGTTTTCTCAAACCGCATCCGAGCTACTGCCTGGCCCAAGAAGTTCAAGCCATCCGGCATCAAAAGATAAGACGGGAAACACGATCCCGAGCTGTGGCTCCGCATCTACTACTCGGCGATCAAGGCTGCTAAGGGGAACACCGACACTATGTGCACCTACTTCCCCGTGGTCCTCGACCAAGCCCCTCTGACATGGCTAGAAGGACTAAAGCCCAGCTCCATTGACTCCTGGGAACAACTCTGCAAGATCTTCATCAACAACTTCCAGGGCTCATGGCAGAAGCCAGGTACTCGCTTTGACCTTGCCCAGAGCAAACAAGGCCAGAACGAATATCTCCGAAGCTACGCCCGCTGTTTCTGGGAAAAGCGGGCAACCTACGTCGAGCTCACCAACCAGGACGTCATTGACTGCTTCTACAATGGTCTCACTGACCCTATGCTTCACCTAGATTTCGGAAGAAACAGGCCCAAGACAGTGGAAGCCATGCGCGACCTCGTCAGCCAATGGACCGACGCCGAAGAGATTCAACGCGAACGGTTCAACCGAAACAAGTCGGGGGGCGACCGCAACAACAACAACGAAAAGAACAAGGGCAAACAATTTGAAGGTAGCAGCAAGCGTGACTTTAATGACAAGAAACGCAAGCCCGAGGATTCAATCAATGTTGCCGAGAAGGGTCTCACCCGCAAAAAGTTCGAGAAACTACTCGACAAGCAGTGCCCTTTCCACCCAAAGGACAAACACTCCAGTAGAGAATGCTACGGGCTCAAGAAGGCTCATAAAACAATTTAATCCAAAATAGGGAGAGATATGCTTAGTGAGGTGCCTGTCTTGAGGCTCGGTGGGGATGTCATCGGAGAAGTCCTCCGGCTCGGGCACTGCCTCCTCAACCTCCAGTGCTTCATTCTCTACACGAATGCAATGATGCTTGATAAATGAACATGCCATGAATGATTGCAATGATGCATGAAATGGTATGATAGACAATGCATAACCATGTATAAAGTATCCCTAAAGAAGCTAGGTCCATCAAAAAAAAATAAGTGAAGCAAACCTAATTGTATGTGTGCTGGACGAGCAGCGGCGGACCGTCAGGCGGCAGACTGTCCACCCATAACGACGGACCATCTAGCGGACACAGTCCGTGGTTCAAGGGCGGACTGTTATGGTGAAAAAGAAACAATTCGGAACAAGTTTCGGTGTTGTTGATGGCTCTTAAGTACCACTTTTGACCGTCAATTCCTGTTGAAAATATATCAAAAATAAACAGCAAACATAGTGATAGGGTTTAATACTAATAAATTCCACGAGTGTTGGTGTTTTGATTTGTCATGCAGGAAAAGGGCATTATGAGCTTGAGATGAGATATAAAATATCAATGTCACAAACTATCTCAAATGCATATATAGAGTACACCATAACAATGAGCTCGTCAAGACGACTGAATTGGATATAATATATATATATATATATATTGGGATTGAAAGGATAATTACTGGAGATGCAAAATTAATGATACAAAGCACATAAGAGATACAAAGTCAGAAAGACTTATCTAGCTTGATGACATCATACTTACCTCGTCATCATCCAAGAACACATGAAGCACTTGCTGTTGTTGGCAATACGCACCCACCCACTGGCAGTGTAATGCACATGCATGGGGCCGCAAACTCGCACAGGAACAAGTCCAGCAGACCCGTGGCAGCTTCCTATTCACGGGAGAAAACATCACGCGGATCGAGGAGGTGAGGACGTCTAGGATTTTACCGTAGAAAGCACACCCGCGGGAGGACGCGCTGTTCCTTCGCGCCAACCGTCGTACCAAGTCGGTTTCGTAGACAGATGGCGTACGGAGAGAAGGCTGAGGAGAATATTCCATAGAATCAAGGGAAGCATCTCCACATCCCCAAGGCACCTCCTCTACTATAAATAGAGAGCCTCTCCCACTCATTCAAGACACACAAGAAGTGAAGCCAAGCTCCAATGCTAGATCCTATGTAGTGCTAGAATAGGTGAGAGGTGAGGCGAGAGTCTGGGAGAAGCCGGGGATGTCGGCTCCTCTCTTCTTCTTGTTCCTCGGTGGGTGCAGCTCAGGTTCGAGTTTCATCCGAGTATTTTCTCTTGTATTTCTGGATTAATATTTATTTAATATAGTTCAAGGTTTACTTTATACTCGTGGGCTCCTTGCTGTGATAAGTGTCTTAGTAATTATAAAGCTAAGATAGTATTTAATTGAGTATACGTGGTGTATAGTCTTTTGAATACCTTGGAGTGCGCCTAGTGCCACGGATTTGTAGTGGTAGCCCCAGGTGGTGACAGCCCTGATGGCCTACGTAGTCCACCACGTGAGAAGTACTAGAGTCAGTAGGACCATTGCTTGGCTTGCTTAGTCCCCTTCGCATCCCTTTCCGGATTTTGACGGTTGAGCGTCCCGAAGCAAGTAATATCGTAAACACCTTGAGCTAATCTTTAATTATCCAGAATACCTAGAAATAACCCTCTCTACCTTCTACACAATTAACACTTCTTTTGTCCTTGGTCGATCTTAACTCGTCTCTAGTACACACACGTTCCCTGTGGATTCGATACCCTGGAATACTCTCGGGTGAAAGCTACATCGGTATCCGTACGCTTTGCGGATTTGTCTGTGATCGTTAAAAATACCAACAAGCTTTCTGGCGCTGTTGCCGGGGAACAGTTGCTGTACTAGTGTCGAACCAAGTTCGCCCATGTATCCCCATCCATACCATCACATCATTTTATTTATTTTTACCATTCATTTTCATCACTACCGATCCATCATTCACATGAAAAAAATTGCAAGAGCATGATCTTCGGTTGAGTTGTCCCTCGGGTATTTTTGGTCGCTAACCATTACAGGTTGAAACTGAAAAGAACGGTGGATATGCTTAAGAACATGAGAGCTGCATCATTTGCAACATCTTGGTAAATTCTGGGTGATGGAACAAAACTCGAAGGAGGCCGACACACACTTGAATTTGTTGTCCAGTGACACAAATCCAAGTGTGGGGGAGGTTTGTACTTATCTCATGACAAGTTCCATCAATGCCAAATTTTTATCTTTGGTTTATAGATGATGCTAGTTCATGTATCCTTTCTTGCTATTAAAAAAAATTAAAAAAATCCCAAATGCCTGCCTGGAGGTAACCAGGCGTTATCCCTTGCATTAGCATGCATTCATTTTGCACATCATATTTGTTTCGAAGCATTCATGTTGCATCATTTGCAAGAAAACTTGGCATTAGCATGCATTCATTTTGCACATCATATTTGTTTCAAAGCATTCATGTTGCATCATTTGCAAGAAAACTCTTGTGCCTTCTTTTTGAATGGGTGGCTCCTCGGCTTTGAACTGTATTCGGGCGCTATGCCTAGTCTAGGTGGGTGGCGAAATCTTTCTTCACCTGTCTATTCGGGTTCCTAGTCCAACTCATGCAGTCCCTACAGGGTCGGTTAATTGCCAGAATGTGGTTGGTAGACCGATCAATAGGGTTAAAGGGAACTGGCTCCCACCACGTCATTTAGAGATAAGGGTTGATCAGTTCGCGCTTTGAGAAACGCCAGGCCTCGAGTTTCTTACAAATTGCATATCATGTTTTGAATTTCCCTCGTTTGGATTTTCCAATCACCCAGCATATTTGTTTCATTCATGCATGTTAAAGTAGTTGGCATGTTTGTTTCCCAATCATGATTGCATATAAAAAAAATAAAACATATAGCCAGCGAGGCTCAATGGGATTAAGATATCTGGGCGTACAAGCCACATTGTTGTTGCACCTCGGTTCTTCCCATGAGCCTCCTAGTTGCACCTTGCCTTGCATCCTTGGTTTTTGTGTGCGCTTTCATGGGAAAAGGTGATTGTTGCGTGCTCGTGTTTTGCATATATGCCAGCTACTTGTTGGGATCATCCCAACATTTAGTGCGCACATATGCATTCCACACGCGACCACATCACCTAATGATGTCATCAAGATCCAAGGAACTACCGCGATGGAAATTCTAGACTCGTCATCTAACGCCAGCGGTAAGTATGCTAAGGTAAGTGGAATGTCTTGCTTTTGACATAAAACAAAGTCCTTCCGGGAGGTAACCCGAAGTTCACCTTTCATATACTCATGTTCATCTCCATTGAAAAATAGCTTGATCATGTTCTCATGCTTCATTTATCTATCCTTGTATGCTCTGGTGTTGGATGTATCCGCGGAATATATTCATAGGCTTTTTAAATTAAGCGTGGTGCTTAGGTTAAATAGCCTGCTTTAATTGAATTTGACATGGTGTCGAGTTTGATTAATGAACCTTGGAGTAATGCATGTGTAGATATTGGTTGTATGTATGGACTAACCCCTGCAGGAAAATTTTCAAATTTGAACGGGTAAGTCATCAAGCTTGATTCAAATTGAAGACGAACCAAGGCATTGGATGCACTGCAACAATGTTGCACAACATACAAGGAGGTACATCACCTTTCGAAGGTTCTCTGTGAGTATATTGCAAATCCCCCCTTGTGATCATGTTGATGCAATTCAGCCTTGTTTGAGTTGTGCTTAAAAGAAAATGGTGAAAATAAAATTTGAAAAAAAAGAAAACTCAAAAATAAATATATATAAAAAATGGCAAACAGGGTCTACGCTTAACATGCGAAAGACCAATCTGTTTTAAGTGTGGATGTGAACAACTAACCCTATGGAAATAATGATATTTACTCAAATGGTCCTTTGGGTATTTGTTGTCCACTAACTTTTTGCAGGGATGAAGTGATGACTAAAGAGCGGCTAGCATAACTCCAACATCTGAACCCCTTAGTCACATGGAAGAAATTTGCATGATGAAGCATGATGAACAATAGACAAATCTTTGGCACTCTTAAGCTCAAATCTTGCATTCATTTGCAAGGTCAAAGCTTGGGGGAATTTCGCCAGGAAGTATCCAAAACACTCTGTGCTTTTGTTCTCCTTTAAGCTTCCTGCTAATTTACCTTGCAAGATTTGTTTTCCATAAAAAAACCAAAATGCATAAAAATTTGTAAAACATAAAAAACTCCAAAAACATTTGAATTCAAATAAAGATCAGGCTCCCTGGTTTGTAAGGCCAGTAGAGCCGTTGTTTTGTTTCCACCTTGCTTTTAATAAATGCAGGTACAAGAACAAGTGTGGGGGTCTCTCAGGCTTCTTCACGTTCACACACTCGAGACCACCCACAACTACGCCTCACAACATCGCATGGACCGACATCAAAAAGATCACGACGATCGGGCACCAGAGGGGCTCGAACCAATTCATCATCAAT
>CM014277.1:49093396-49104765 GCA_004135705.1 Alloteropsis semialata | reverse complement strand
TGTTTGATGTTTAGGATGTTTTGTTCAATAAGTAGGGTTGTTTTTCTCATGAATATCATGTCATCAACCCAATGCTCACTTGTTTAGGTCAAAATCGAGCTTGTTGAGCCGTAGTTCATGGTTGTCGCCTATCTTAGGTGTTTTCGGTTCACTTCCACCTCTTGTCGAGCACCTAAGGACACTCCTAGCATTCTATGTTTTTGTCCTCGAGCATGTCATCTATTAAATGTAAATTTCGCCGGCCCTTAATCAAGCTCATATTTCGCTTACAGGCTTATCTTTTCCCAAGATACTTTGTTTACTATATTAATTATATATATCTTATCTTTGCCATTTTGTAATCTTGTACCATATGATCTCTTGCAGATGGCCGGGGACAAGAGAAAGGGAAAGGCCATCGAGGTTTCGAAGAGGAAGAAGAGTCGAGCGTAGGAGTTGGAGCGTGTACTTCAGGTTCCCAACACACAAGGGTAGCCACAGCAGGGGATCAGGATTCGAGAGTGACAGCCAGGTCAAGGACAGCCAGATAGAGCAGCCACAAATATAGTACAGATGGAGCAGCCATCTATGTTGCGTCGCTCAGGATGCCACCATTGCACAAAGACACGGACACCGACACAGGGACAACCACCTCGGCGCTCGGGTCCGCGTGTTCGTGGTGGTGGCATTCGGAGGCCACGCAGTCGCAGTGCAGGGGAGGGTTCACAGCAGCAGGAGGTGGTGCAGTAGGAAGAGCGGCAAGAGGAGGAGCAGCAGGAGGAGGCATAGATGGACTCAGACCCTGGCATGGAAATCTCAGCTACACGCCAGATCAGACGTGCACAGACACCATCGGAGCCAGGAGAGTTGCTTCTTGACTTGAGGCGGATTTCTTCCAAGAGGGTCAAGAAGTATAGGAATGTTCAAATCCTTGACTGGTTCCCTGAGCGTAGACAAGCGTACACCGACCCTAGGTTACTGAACGGGTTGCAGGAGAGCTTCTATACCTCATACATCAGGGGGCGGTTTTCGATCGCCGAGCACATGATGCTGGATTGGCCTTCACTGAGAAGGGCTGCAGGGGGAGTACCTATACGGCCCCACTTTGCGTACATGCCAGGGGTCGAGGCCTTGGTCACTGACTACAGGCTTTGGGTAGAGGAGTGGGTGAGAGTCTTCTTTGCCACACTCTACATTGACATACACCAGACCTTCATTTAGTTCCTGTTCAACAACAAAGTTTGGCGGCTGCCCAGGGATTCGATTGCATCTACCTTAGGTCTACAGCTTTGGAGGTACGATATTGCACCATGTCACTTACGGTGAGGAAAGTTGTCCTCCCCGCCGTCCTCATTCTACAAAGTACCCCACAGACGAGTAGATGGCTCCACTGTTTTGTCAGCCGTTTGTTCCTGATAGCCTGAGGACTCCCGACCAGCTGACAGACGAGGCGTACACTGTTCATATGGCCTTATGGAGGTCGCTTTTGCCCAGGAGAGGGAACGCCGAGATGATCACCGCCTTGCAGCAGTGGCTCCTTCTTCACATCATGAATCACGAGGAGTTTGATATTGTAGATCTGATTATATGTGAGTGGGAGGATGCTATCTTTGATGCGATGTCAGTGCAGCGACAACAGCCATATGCTCACCTGATTAGCTATTTGATCGCCGACCTGGGGAATGGAAATTGGAAGAATGACCTTTACAGCGCCAGGCGTCAGTTTGGCACATATTTGGCCACACGGCCCGATGACAAGCACCGACGCCCTAGAGCGATGTTGATAGCAGAGGAGAGGTTGCAGCAGCAGGCAATCGCAGAGGCAGCTATGGCTGAACTTAGCATGAGCGGGATGCACTAGCTATAGTAGAGGCTCAGCTTCCGACCTACCTTGATACTGACACTGAGGACTCAGACGAGGACCCAGACTACAAGCCTTACTTTCCAGAGCGTCGTACTCACGACGACGAGGCAGGTCCGTCCAGAGCAGTTCCAGACGAGGAGTCATCTCCTCCACCGCCTCCTGTGACACCACCGCCTCGAGTGACTGAGGCACAGGTAACTTAGCCAGATTATCTTGCTACCATAGTACAGACACTGGTCAATCAGCAGCGTCGCTCTGAGACTGAGCGCGCACGTCAGAGAGAAACACAGATGATCTTTCTTCAGGAGATGCGCCACCAGCAGCAGCAGTTCAGCACACAGCTTCTTCAGCGGCAGCAGTTGGTATCACATATGTTGCATTGGACAGTTGTACCAGCACTCACGTATCGAGCCACCTCCTCGTCCTCCTATGCCACAGCAGCTCCAGTACGACCCACTCACTCCACCTCCTCCAGCCAGTGGTATCCTGCAGACACCCTTGGCTTCTTTTCCGATGATAGCACCTGTAGAAACTGGGGTGTTATCAGTTCCACCACCAATGTTCGAGTAGTAGCATGCCTCCTTCAATTTCCACAGCTCCACTCTCTGTCGAGACGACACTTGAGGAGACCTCTCGACCCCGAGGATGACTTCGCCAGTCACTACAGTGCCTACTCCTTTGGATGACCGACCTCACGAGCCCGACTCCACTGCCGGAGCAATTACTGAGGAGATTGAGCAGCAGAGAGAGCTTGAGGGTGTGGGTGGTCCCGTGTCAAGCTCACAGGCTGAGGACATTGAGAAGGAGACAGAGCTTGAGGGTGCGGGTGGTCCCGTTTCAGGCTCACAAGCCAAGGAGATTGTGCAGGAGACAACTCTTGATACAGCTCTTGATAGTGCAGGTAGTGCCGTGGTAGGCTCACAGGCCAAGGAGATTGAGCAGGAGACAGAGCTTGAGGGTGTGGGTGGTCGCGTGGGAGGTTCGGAGGCCGAGGAGATTGAGCAGGAGACAGAGCTTGAGGGTGCGGGTGGTCCCATGGCAGGCTCAGAGGCCAAGGAGATTGAGCAGGAGATAGCTCTTGATAGTGCAGGTGGTCCCATGGAAGGCCCACATTCTGCTCCTTTTGTCACGTCTTCTTCCGAGGTTGCCACTGTGGTCTCTGCTCCTACTACAGTCACACCAGTTGACCCCATCGACAGCACTCTCGTATCAATTAACGAGCAGATTCAGGTACAGATGGATCTTGATGGTGTAGGTGGTTTTGTGATAGGCTCACAGGCTTCTGGCTCCTCCTCGGACTGCTCCTCCTCTGACCGTGTCGACGTGCCTTAGTACGTGCCTTAGTGTTGGGTGAGAGTGTTGTATCTTTTGTAGTTTCTCATATATGGACATGTCATTTGGATTTGTTTATGCCCTCATGATGGTCATTTGTATCTAAGTGTGCACTCTCATTTTATTTTAGTTAATGCATTCTTACGCGTTCATTTCATGTCTTTTATCTCTACTCATTTGTGTTGTAACTAACCAATTGTACATGAAGATTAGGGACCTTTGTAGAATCGAGTGTCACTTCGAGATGAAGCTTTTGTAGAATCGAGTGTCACTGTTAACGAGGTACTTCAGCTAGGACATACTTTGACGAAGCAAAGTGTGTAGACATGAAAGAGAAGCACACTTAGTGAAACTAGGACCTGCAAGCTCAAAAGGCACAAGACATGGCATTAGAACCAACGAAAATGACCAAGGACTCAAAGAAGTGTGAATCAGATTAGTTTGAACTGAAACCATGCACAACAATATATGGTGCGCCATATTTTATGTGGACAGGAAGAATGTAAGTTGAAGCGGTGGCTTGAAAAAGTGTTACACATTCATCCGCTCCGAGCAGTTTACCGCCAGCGGATGGAACCGTGCTCGCGCGTGAAGTTGGTGCGGAACCTCCACCGGATGAACGTCTGTTCGAGCGATCCTCTTCATAGTTGCATCACCGGATGAAATCGTTGCTGCAATGAGCTTCCAAGCAATTATGGATCAAGTCCTGGAGGTGTTTGATTATATTTGCGTCGAGGGGAGCCCAGTATGCACCAGAGATACAAAGTACCAAGCTTGTGTCTCTTTCTAGAAGCCACATGATTATCATGATTGGCCCTTACATACATTGTTCGAGATTTATGGTAGTGCATCTGACCATCCATGTGTAGCAACATCGAGCGCACTAAATCATGCTCTACTTTATTTTGATGAAGTTCTAGGCTTCACGATCAGAGACCTAAACTATGTTGGATTACTAAGGGCGCGAAGCAGAGTAAGAAATGTGTAGCATGGATGTACCTTTATCCTTTTTCATATTGATTTGAACTTGTCTTTAGCATTGATGTAAGAACCTGTGAGACTTGTTATATATATTTCATTGCATATACTTTGTTCTTTGAATGTTGGATCTGAATGGTGCCACCCGCCCTGATTGCGATAGAAATAGAAATACAAATAGATATTAAAATGAAAGCCAGATAAACAAGATAATAATAATTAGAGTAAAGTACAGCAGAGGTCCATGAACTTGTAAGCGGGTGTCACTTAGGTCCATAAACTCTGAAACTGCATTTCTGGGTCCATAAACTTGTAGTTTGTGTCACTTAGATCCACAACCTCTCAAAATGCATTTCTAGGTCCATAAACTTGTAATTTGTGTCACCTAGGTCCATAACCCTCCACCTAGCCTTCATTTACTGATGTGGCACCCACATGAATTTGCACGGTGTTCACACCACCAGAATTTCTCTAGAAGGTGAAATCTGAGCCAATTTTGAATCCGCCGGAGGGGTGATGGCTTGGGAAAGGTGGAGAAGGTCATAGAGGCTCTCAGCAAGGTGGGGATATTATTTCCTCTATGGACCTCATAGAGCGTGCTCAATGACCGAGAGCGCGGCTATTGCAATAGATTAATACCATGTAGGGGTGTACAACTGGGACCACACGAAACAAGGTTTTCCACCAAACCCTAGGCCTAGGGTAAGCATCGGCTCAGGCCCCAACCTTTCATATACCCGCTCCAACCGTCCATACCGACACCCAGTAATGGATAGATGTTCTAGAATCCGCTAGTGACACCTCATTCCCAATCTGGACATACCGGACGGGTGATCCGGGTGACTTATACTACTTAGCTTACATTGCCAACTCAAGTATGTGGTTTGTACGAATAAGTGCTCAAGAGACCGGTGACAATCCATATCCCTATCCGACTTAGCAAGTCTCCACACTTGCTCAAGTCCCGAGTCATTATTCATAGTTGCTCATCTTTTAACCATCCATAGCTACTTAATATTTAGTTTATCAATCACCCTATAGCTCACAAGTGGTGGTGACCTTGCCACCTCTTGACTTCTACCATAGCTAAGCATGGCTAAGCAATATAATTGTGACACCTAGCAAGCATACTCTTATAGAAAGGATTGATCTTAATCAAGGAGGATCATGCCTCAAATAGGTTTCTACTCAAGCATAGTATATAAATTAATGAAGGACCAAGATCCATGTGAGTCCTTAAGGGCTGCAGGCCCACGAGGAGATTGGGCCGCCAACTCTGACGGATACAAGGAAGAGACGTATAGGTTAAGGAAACTAGTTGGTTACTAGGAAACAACCCGGCCTACTCATGTTAGGACTCTATGTATAGTATCCGACTAGGAATCTATATTATTAGCCTTGTAGACCCTGTCTTCTGAGTATGTAAGGTGAGGTAGGGACCTGTTGTAAAATAATAACAATCAATACGAAATGATCCACCATACAGGATGTAGGGTATTATGCTCTCTTTCGAGGCAGCCTGAACCTGTCTAAATCGTCTCGTGTTCACCATCGTGCTTCTGGTTCTGGCGAGGCCCTTGCGAACAACTCGACTACTCAGGGACCCCCTATAGTAGGCTAGCCGGTATAAAAAATCGACAGCTAGTGTGCCAGGTAGGGGCTCTCGTCGAGAATCATCAAGCAAGCTTGATGTTGACATTTCTTAGCGTCACCACTAAATTAGCGATGGCACTAGAAATGCCTTAATGTAAATCTAAACATTACAGAAATTCTGCAAGCGCACAGAAGTATGTTGTAGCATTTCACCCGGGAGTATTCCAGAGTATCGTATTTATTTCCTCAGGGAAAGAGTATGGGAAAGACATGTGTCCCCCATGTATTAATTACATCACCGTTAACATACCATGACCAGATCAGGGATAAACAATATATGAAGAGGGTAGGTTGACACATAGATGGTTTCATTGCTCAAAATGTAGGTCTAGTTAATAAGAAGGTCCTAAAAGAGAACTAGGGGTTCTATATACTTCTTACTTATGAATTACATACATTATAAGTGTACACTATACAAGCTTAGCAACAGACACCTGTTAAAGGGCAAATCAAGGAGTCGTGGGATCCCCTCATCCAAGGGTACTGTCACGATGTTTATCACAAAGGCTTGCAAACACCCAAACCCGAACGACGGGGATTACAAAGGCCCAGCGGGGCTGTCACCACCCGGGGGCTACCTCTGAATACGTGGGGTAGGGTATCCCCAATAGTATTCCATACCCTAAACACCATGTTTGTAATATAAAATACATCTTTACCAATTGTATGGAAAGGTAAAGAACAATCGTATGATTCATTGAGCCATTGCCATAACATGCATCTGCTGTACTAAGGTGCAAGATATACATCTTATAGGATGAACAAACAAGACTATGAGCCAAGTAACATAAGCAAGAGAATAATTCCATTAAAGTTCTGAGTCTTCCAAATAAGCAAAGGATACAAGATAATTGAACTCTAGGCTTACCAAGACTCCTTCAGAAACCCGTAGAAACTCAACTCCTAAGACTACTTCACTACTAACTAAGACTAGAACTTGTAGCAAATGGAGCTCTTCCTTCTATTGTCTGTTGAACAGGAGGCTGTGGCATCTATTTATAGCATTGGAAGGCGGTTCAGGGCCGATACAAGGCGGTTGAAGCCGAGTGGGCCCACCCCTAGGTCGGCCGACCCCTTGACGTCGCCCGACGGTTGGATGAACCGACTGAAGATATGCACGGTGTGGATGTTCTCCTAGAGGCAGTGCAGATGCGTGGGAGAAGGGAGAGGCACAACGGCCACATGACCGAGTCGGCCGACCTGGCCCAGGCTCGTTTCGTCATGATCTTCTGTTGTGTGTCTGTAATGTGGACCCTACTAGCTGTGGAAGCTAGGTATGAATCCTCAGAGTAGCTTTTGATCCCCATGTGGGCCCATCAATCCATGTGCTTCACCTTATCCCCTTTTCACCCATTGGATGTAATAAATGTCATTGATTTAACGCTTCAGATGCTGTGGATTTGTGTTTCTTCTAAATGTCCAGAACTAGGCCTCATTGGGCACCAGGCCAGGTCGGCCGACCAGTGTGGGTCGGGTGACTTAGGCTTGGCCCCTTTTTCCTTCACTTTTTGTCTCAAGTCTCCTGCAACCAAATAATCTCCATGTATAAGTGGAACTATATTATTTGAAACCAAATACTAGAGATCATTGCTAATTTACTTTATTTCAAGCATGTCGGCGCTATAAAATAAACATGACTTACAAGCGCCAACACTCAATGGCACCAGTCATCAACTCCTGCGATGGCGACATGGCGTTCGAGAAGGGCGCCACCTTCTTCTTCGGCTCCTGGGTGTGCACGGCGGACGTCGCGGGCAACTTCGATCGCGTCCTCAAGCCGGCGACTTCGGAGCAACTCGCCAACAAGCTCGACGGGATCGCGCTCCCGGGTCCGACCTCAACTCGGGCTCAGGGAACCTCAAGTCTCAGTTCAAATTCAACTCGGACTGAGAATTCTTCATAGCGGACTAGGCAATCCGAGTGGGTTTCTAAACCTTCGGATCTGTCGAAAACCAAAATCCAGAAGAAGAGGGGCTCAGCCACTGCTAAGCGTGAGGCCAATACCCCGAGCCCAATTCCCTTTGGCCTCGCGGGAACTGCCTCTGTTTATCAGGCGGCATCTTCAAGGCAGCTCCGCTCTCTGGTCGAATTCGACGAACTCCTCCTCGACGGGAAACAAGTCAGACTCGTCATCACCGCAACACCAGAAGGGAGATTTGTCCACTGGCCGGGACGCAAGCCAAAGCTCGGCGAAACACCCTAAGAGGAACTGGACATGTCTCGCATCATTGCATGCATTGATCCTTTGCCTTTTCAACATGGCGAGAAGCTGGACTCTTCAGATGAACATGGCTCCACCGTCCTTGCATCTTCAAGTACGGGATGCTTCTCACAAGGGCGGCAAGCCATGGTGATCATCGGCAACGAAGATCAAGTATCCAACGATGAGCCATCTGTCGCCAATGAAGCCGCAGATGACCGGGAGAGGCACCGACAACGCAACACTGCTTGCGCAAAACGTCGTCGCCGAGCCAACCACAAATTGCCTCCGCAAAACCGTCATGAGCGATTCGTGCAAGTCACCGGCCAGGATGTCTACCCCAATGCCGCAGCCAACATCATGGCTGTTGCACAAGGACTCGACGCCTGGGAGCAGACTCCAAAGGTCCAACGCATGAAGACAAAGCTCGAATCAGCAGCAATTCAGCATGACGTTATGCACCCTGCTCGATCAATCACCAAAACTGCAAGTCAACAGGGTAGCAGTCGTCAGGCTGTGGGAAGCCACCGTGGCAATCCGTCCCATCCCCCAAGCAGAGATCGCCAAGAACCCGGCAACGAGGGCGGCATGGTAGTCAGCGCCGAACCTAGCCACCACGTTGCCCAACAAAGCGACAACCACGATGATGACAGGGATCTGCGACACTAGTTGAGGAGCAGAGACGTGCGCACAGTCATCTCCGCACTCGCCTGCGACCGCTAGGAAGAAGAACGCAGGCGGCGTCAGGAGTATGACCAGATTTATGGGCCTCCAGGCCAAGGCCACCACAACCTTGACAAGTATGAAGGGTTCCTGGTTTTCTCAAACCGCATCCGAGCTACTGCCTGGCCCAAGAAGTTCAAGCCATCCGGCATCAAAAGATAAGACGGGAAACACGATCCCGAGCTGTGGCTCCGCATCTACTACTCGGCGATCAAGGCTGCTAAGGGGAACACCGACACTATGTGCACCTACTTCCCCGTGGTCCTCGACCAAGCCCTTCTGACATGGCTAGAAGGACTAAAGCCCAGCTCCATTGACTCCTGGGAACAACTCTGCAAGATCTTCATCAACAACTTCCAGGGCTCATGGCAGAAGCCAGGTACTCGCTTTGACCTTGCCCAGAGCAAACAAGGCCAGAACGAATATCTCCGAAGCTATGCCCGCTGTTTCTGGGAAAAGCGGGCAACCTACGTCGAGCTCACCAACCAGGACGTCATTGACTGCTTCTACAATGGTCTCACTGACCCTATGCTTCACCTAGATTTCGGAAGAAACAGGCCCAAGACAGTGGAAGCCATGCGCGACCTCGTCAGCCAATGGACCGACGCCGAAGAGATTCAACGCGAACGGTTCAACCGAAACAAGTCGGGGGGCGACCGCAACAACAACAACGAAAAGAACAAGGGCAAACAATTTGAAGGTAGCAGCAAGCGTGACTTTAATGACAAGAAATACAAGCCCGAGGATTCAATCAATGTTGCTGAGAAGGGTCTCACCCGCAAAAAGTTCGAGAAACTACTCGACAAGCAGTGCCCTTTCCACCCAAAGGACAAACACTCCAGTAGAGAATGCTACGGTCTCAAGAAGGCTCATAAAACAATTTAATCCAAAATAGGGAGAGATATGCTTAGTGAGGTGCCTGCCTTGAGGCTCGGTGGGGATGTCATCGGAGAAGTCCTCCGGCTCGGGCTCTGCCTCCTCAACCTCCAGTGCTTCATTCTCTACACGAATGCAATGATGCTTGATAAATGAACATGCCATGAATGATTGCAATGATGCATGAAATGGTATGATAGACAATGCATAACCATGTATAAAGTATCCCTAAAGAAGCTAGGTCCATAAAAAAAATAACCTAATTGTATGTGTGCTGGACGAGCAGCGGCGGACCGTCAGGCGGCGGACTGTCCACCGATAACGGCGGACCATCTAGCGGACACAGTCCGTGGTTCAAGGGCGGACTGTTATGGTGAAAAAGAAACAATTCGGAACAAGTTTCGGTGTTGTTGACGGCTCTTAAGTACCACTTTTGACCACCAATTCCTGTTGAAAATATATCAAAAATAAACACCAAACATAGTGATAGGGTTTAATACTAATAAATTCCACGAGTATTGGTGTTTTGATTTGTCATGCAGGAAAAGGGCATTATGAGCTTGAGATGAGATATAAAATATCAATGTCACAAACTATCTCAAATGCATATATAGAGTACACCATAACAATGAGCTCGTCAAGACGACTGAATTGGATATAATATATATATATATATATTGGGATTGAAAGGATAATTACTGGAGATGTAAAATTAATGATACAAAGCACATAAGAGATACAAAGTCAGAAAGACTTATCTAGCTTGATGACATCATACTTACCTCGTCATCATCCAAGAACACGTGAAGCACTTGCTGTTGTTGGCAATACGCACCCACCCACCGGCAGTGTAATGCACATGCATGGGGGCGCAGGGGGCCACGGCCTCAGGCACACACACGGGTGCAGGCCTCTGGCCAGGAGCTGGTGCAGCTCGCGCACAAGGCACAGGCGCGAGGCACAGGGGGCCCACAGGCCAGACGCGGTGGGGGGCCAAGCACCCCCCCCTCGGGACACAGTGCAGGCGAAGGAAATTCCCTGGGTTACGTGGCTGCTGCCCGTTGGCCGCACGGCTGAATCGCGTCGCAAGCGGGTGCTGCAAACTCGCACGGGAACAAGTCCAGCAGACCCGTGGCAGCTTCCTATTCGCGGGAGAAAACATCACGCGGATCGAGGAGGTGAGGACGTCTGGGATTTTACCGTAGAAAAGGCACACCCGCGGGAGGACGCGCTGTTCCTTCGCGCCAACCGTCGTACCAAGTCGGTTTCATAGACAGATGGCGTACGGAGAGAAGGCTGAGGAGAATATTCCATAGAATCAAGGGAAGCATCTCCACATCCCCAAGGCACCTCCTCTACTATAAATAGAGAGCCTCTCCCACTCATTCAAGACACACAAGAAGTGAAGCCAAGCTCCAATGCTAGATCCTATGTAGTGCTAGAATAGGTGAGAGGTGAGGCGAGAGTCCGGGAGAAGCCGGGGATGTCGGCTCCTCTCTTCTTCTTGTTCCTCGGTGGGTGCAGCTCAGGTTCGAGTTTCATCCGAGTATTTTCTCTTGTATTTCTGGATTAATATTTATTTAATATAGTTCAAGGTTTACTTTATACTTGTGGGCTCCTTGCTGTGATAAGTGTCTTAGTAATTATAAAGCTAAGATAGTATTTAATTGAGTATACGTGGTGTATAGTCTTTTGAATACCTTGGAGTGCGCCTAGTGCCACGGATTTGTAGTGGTAGCCCCAGGTGGTGACAGCCCTGACGGC
>CM014277.1:49070787-49092396 GCA_004135705.1 Alloteropsis semialata | reverse complement strand
TCCGATTGACATGAAACCAGTTGGGTTAGATCCAGAATTTGATAAGTTATTTTCTGGCAAAATCTTACGATTTTTGGATTTTCTGGTAAAAAGATACCTGTGTTTTATTGGAGTATACAGAATCTGTCTAGAGCCTCTGACACAGCCATGATGTTTCTTTAATATCTTTTGTTCCCGAAATCCAAATGAGTTGATTCCTATTGGGTTGGATTCAGAATTTCATACTCTCTGTTCTGTCAAAAATTCATTATTTTTGGACGATCTGTTTAAGAGTTATTTCTGTTTTAGTTGGACTAACAGAATCTGTCTAAATCTGGAGACGAGATTTAATCTTTAACCTTATGATCTATGTCAATTATATGATATTCATGTTGTAAAACTTGCTTATACAAGTAATTACATCTGGTATTCATATTGTTGTGCATTCTTTATTCCATCTTATTCAGTTCGTCTATCAATTTCTAAATCTCATGTTTCTAACGCTCAGATGGTGAACACCAGGTCTGGTTCAGGAGTTGATCAGCCAGCTGTTCCTCACCACGGTCCCCAGCAGCCCCCAGTGCCACCGCCAGCAATGGATCAACAGTTTGTTGCTGCTCAGATGGCGCTTCTGCAGAACATGACTGCAGCCATGACCAACCTGCAGAACCAGCTGAACCAGCAGGGAGGACAGGGGAATCAGCCACGGGACAGGCACCGTGAGTTCATGAGTCATCATCCGCCCACCTTCTCACATTGTGCTGATCCACTTGATGCGGATGATTGGATCAAGAACATTGAGAAGAAGCTGGAGATCACACAGTGCACTGACAGGGAGAAGGTCCTGTATGCTTCAGGACGACTTGAGGGTGCAGCTTCTGACTGGTGGGACTCCTACGCCGCCGCTGCTGCTGCAGATCGTAATGCTATCACCTGGGATCAGTTCAAGACCAGCTTCAGAGATCACCATATTCCTGCCGATGTGATGAAGCAAAAGAAGAAGGAGTTCCTCGCTTTGAAGCAGGGGAACATGTCAGTGGCTGAGTACAGGGACAGATTCACTCAGCTGTCTCGCTACGCTCCAGAGGAGGTGGACAATGATGCGAAGAAGCAGGATCACTTTCTGGAGGGTCTTAGTGCTCCTATTCGGTACCAGTTGATGGTCCACACTTTTCCTACCTTCCAGCAGCTGATTGATAAGGCTATTGGTGTGGAGTGTACACGCCGTGAGATGGGTGACCACAAGAGGAAGCTTCTTCAGCAGGGTCAGTCAGGCAGCAGCTCTCGCCCCCGCTACTTCCAGTCACAGGCTCAGGGTACGCCGTACCGTTCAGGAGGACAGGGTGGACAGCCTCAGCAGTTCCAGCAGCCTCAGCGCCCCGCTCCACAGTTCCAGCGCTCCAGCCAGCAGGGCCAGCGCACCCCTTCTACCCAGGGTCGCCAGGGTACTCCAGCTAGCACGCCTGTGAGAGGTGCTACCCCCAGCACTCCGCCCGCTCGTGGTTGTTTCAGGTGTGGGGAAGTTGGCCACTTTGCTCACAACTGTCCCAAGGGTTCTGGTCAGTCTTCACAGGGTCAGGGCAGCAGCACTCCCAGACAGGTCCAGCAGTCCCAGCAGAGGAATGGGAACCAGACTCCACAGGGCAGCAGAGGACAGCAGAGGTTCACCCAGGGCAAGGTGAATCACCTTGCAGCAGAGACCGCTCAGGAGGCTCAGGATGTTGTGCTTGGTATGTTCCTTGTTAACTCCGCCCCCGCCTCGGTTTTATTTGATTCAGGAGCTTCTCATAGTTTTATTACTGCTCAGTTTGTTGCTAAACATAACATACCCGTATCCACAATGAGAAGCGACTTGCTAGTTAATTCACCGGGGGGGAACATGAAATCATCCTATAGATGCCATAATGTTAAACTGAGAATTTTGGATAGAGATTTCTTGGTTCATCCTATAGTGCTAGAGTCATCTGGGATTGATGTTATTCTCGGAATGGGATGGTTAGCCAAGTATGATGCAGTAATTCAGTGTGCCAAGAGATCAGTACTTCTCACCAGTCCAGAGGGGGAAAGGATTGAGGTAGATGTTGCCATACCTTCATCAGCAGAGGGCACAGTTCATCAGATGAAGGGAGTTTCATTGGAGGATATCAGCGTTGTCTGTGACTATCCGGATGTCTTTCCTGACAATTTGCCAGGTATGCCACCTGATCGTGACATTGAGTTTATTATTGAGCTTTTACCTGGCACTGCCCCTATTGCTAAAAGACCTTATAGAATGGCTGTTGATGAATTAGAAGAACTTAAGAAACAATTAAAAGAATTATCAGACAAGGGTTTTATTCGTCCTAGTTCATCACCTTGGGGAGCACCTGTTATTTTTGTGGAGAAGAAGGATGGCACACAAAGAATGTGTGTTTATTATAGGTCGCTTAATGAGGTAACTATTAAGAATAAATATCCGTTGCCAAGAATTGAGGACCTATTTGATCAATTGAGGGGAGCTAAGGTGTTTTCCAAGATCGATTTGAGGTCAGGTTATCACCAGCTCAAGATCAGACCATCAGATATTCCTAAGACAGCTTTTACCACCAGGTATGGGTTGTATGAATACACAGTCATGTCTTTTGGTCTGACTAATGCTCCCGCCTACTTTATGTACTTGATGAACAAGGTCTTCATGGAGTACTTGGATAAGTTCGTGGTGGTGTTCATTGATGACATCCTGATTTATTTCAAGAATGAAGAGGAGCATGAGGAGCACTTGAGGCTAGTGATGGAGAAGCTGAGAGAGCATCAGTTGTATGCCAAGCTTAGCAAATGTGAGTTCTGGCTGAAGGAGGTATCTTTTCTTGGACATGTTATCACAGATGGTGGTATTGCAGTTGATCCAGGCAAGGTCAGTGAGGTGCTAGATTGGGAGCCACCGAAGAGTGTGTCCGAGATCAGGAGCTTTCTGGGTTTGGCAGGTTATTATAGGAGATTCATTGAGGGATTCTCTAAGTTGGCAAAGCCTCTCACATCGCTCTTAGAGAAAGGGAAGGAGTTTGTGTGGACAGATGCTTGCCAGGCCAGTTTTGAGGAACTCAGGAAGAGGTTGACGACAGCTCCTGTATTGGTAATGCCAGACATTACTAAGAGTTTTGATATATACTGTGATGCATCTAGACTTGGTTTAGGATGTGTTCTTATGCAGGAAGGCCGAGTCATAGCTTATGCATCTAGACAGTTGAGGAAGCATGAGGTGAATTATCCCACTCATGATCTTGAGTTAGCAGCAGTTGTTCATGCTCTGAAGATCTGGAGGCACTACATGTTGGGCAATAAGTGCAGGATTTATACAGATCACAAGAGCTTGAAATATATCTTTACTCAGAAGGATCTCAATTTGAGGCAGCGACGTTGGCTAGAGTTGATCAAGGACTATGACATGGAGATTCATTATCACCCGGAAAAGGCCAACGTGGTTGCAGATGCATTGAGCAGAAAGGGGCATGCTACTACCCTTCTGACTCATGCGATGCCTGATGAGTTATGCGAGGAGTTCCAGAAACTGAACCTTGGTTTTGTTGCTCACACTGAGGCAGTGACTCTGGAAGTGGAGCCTACATTAGAGCTGGAGATCCGGAAGGGACAGCTTGATGATGCGAAGATCAAGGAAATTAAGCAGAGTATGATAGAAGGAGGAGCTCCAGGATACAGGCTAGATGAGCAAGGCACGCTTTGGCTGGGAGATAGGATTTGCGTGCCTGCTATTGATTCTATTAGGCAGATGATACTGAGGGAAGCGCATGATTCAGCTTACTCCATTCATCCTGGGTGTACCAAGATGTACCAGGATTTGAAGGAGAGGTATTGGTGGTATGGCATGAAGCGAGATGTAGCAGAGTATGTGGCCATTTGTGACACTTGTCAGAGGGTGAAGGCAGAGCATCAGAGGCCAGCAGGACTGCTACAGCCATTGAAGATACCTGAATGGAAGTGGGAGGAGATTAGTATGGATTTCATAGTTGGTTTGCCTCGTACACGGTCTGGTTATGACTCCATATGGGTGATTGTTGATCGGTTGACGAAGGTTGCTCACTTTATTCCAGTAAAGACCACCTATAATGGAGCTCAGCTTGCAGAGTTATACTTTGCCAGGATTAGTGTGTCTTCATGGTGTGCCCAAGAAGATAGTGTCTGACAGAGGTACCCAGTTCACTTCTAGGTTCTGGCAGCAGTTGCACGCTTCTATGGACACCCGCCTTAATTTTAGCTCTGCATATCATCCCCAGACTGATGGTCAGACTGAGAGAACCAACCAGGTGTTGGAGGACATGTTGAGGGCATGTGCATTGAAGTATGGTAAGAGTTGGGATAAGAGTTTGCCGTATGCTGAGTTTTCGTATAATAACAGTTATCAGGCGAGTCTGAAGATGGCCCCTTTTGAGGCCTTGTATGGGAGGAAGTGCAGAACTCCGTTGTTCTGGAGTGAGACTGGAGAGAGGCAAGTATTTGGGCCAGATGCTATTAAGGAAGCAGAAAGACAAGTGCAGGTGATTAGGGAGAATTTGAGGACAGCTCAGTCCAGGCAGAAAAGCTATGCTGATACTAGGAGAAGGGAGCTAGCTTTTGATGTTGGTGATTATGTATACTTGAAAGTGTCTCCAATTAGGGGTTGCGCAGGTTTAAAGTCAAAGGGAAGCTTGCACCTCGCTATATTGGACCTTTCAAGATTTTGGAGAGGAAGGGAGAAGTGGCTTATCAGTTAGAGTTGCCAGCTCAGTTGTCAGATGTGCATGATGTATTCCATATATCTCAGCTCAAGAAGTGCCTCAGAGTGCCAGAAGAACAGTTGTCATTGGATGATCTGAGTGTGCAGGATGATTTGTCTTATTCTGAGTATCCAGTTAGAATATTGGAGAGGGCTGAGAGAGTCACTAGAAATAAAGTAATTAAGATGTGCAAGGTGCAATGGAGTCATCATGGAGAGGATGAAGCTACATGGGAGAGAGAGGATGAATTGATGGCAGAATTTCCCAATCTCTTCGCAAGTTCATCCGAATCTCGAGGACGAGATTCACTTTAAGGGGGGTAGGTTTGTAACACCCTAAATTTCATCACAATAAATCTTAGAAACCAATTCTGAATTTTCTAGGATTTATCTAGGGCTTAAATAAATTTCTAGGAATTAATCGGAATTTATTAGGATTTTATTCAATTTAATAATTAATTATTAGTCACAATAAGTTTTTGTTGCATTCATGCTGCTGCATAAGTTTTGTGTACTGTTTGCAAGTTGAGGAGAATTTAAATTCTATTTAAATTCGAATTGATTTGCATTTGTTTGTTTAGTTTTATAGTTTCTAGCTTAAGTCCGAAAGACCTCCCTGAACTCTTCGTAGGTTCGGTTTTAGCCCCTGTCTTCTTCCTTTAGTCCGGTGGACCACCCCGTTCGGCCCGGCCCATTCCCAGCTTGTCGCCGGCCCGTTTCCCCGCTGCGGCCCGCGTTCCCGTCTGCTGCGTCGAAGACGCCCCCGCCGAACCCGCCTCCGCCTGTCGCCGACCGGTGGGTCCCGCGCGTCAGCGCCTTCGTCCCCGTGAGTCCAGCCCGACTCCGAGCGCTCGTGCCCGACTCCGACTCCCTCGCCGCGGCCGCATCCTAACCGCCTTCCCGCAAGCCCCGGGCCTCCCCTAGACCCTATAAAGCTGCGCTGCCAGCCCGCGAGCCTCCCCCAACAAACCCTAGCGCCGCTCGTGCCCCAGCTTCGCAGCCGCGCCGCCTTCGGAGCTTCTCGACGCCGCCGCCGTTCGGTTCCGAGCCCCGCCGGCCGTCCGTCGTCGAGGAAGCCACCCGGAGCATCGCGAGCACGTAAGGAAGCTTCTCGGAGCGAAGTTGTGCGTCCTTTGGCCGTTTTCACCGATCTAACCGCTCGCCGCCGTGCTCAGGACCGCCGAAGCCGCCCTCATCGTCGAACCGCCGTCCTCGCCGCGCAATCGTCGTCAGGAACAGTCTAGGTGAGATCCCCGTGCCTCGCTCGATCTATTGGTCCAAACCGCACTCGTTTTAGTGCACCGTAGCGTTGTTTAGGCCTTTTTCCGGCGAACCTCGCCGTCGCCGCCGTCTTGCGCCGCCGCCGTCCTGTTTCCCGCCGCCGCCGGAGATGCCGTAGCACCTGAGCCGTCCGATCTTGCGTCAACGGTTTTAGATCCAAGTCAACCGGAGTGGATACCGGTCAGCCGTGGCAGATTTCTTTAAGAGCCCCTGCGTTTTTGCAGATTTAACCCGCAGTCCAGCCTTAGTTCAAAGTATTTACATCTAGGTCCTGTTTTCTTACAGATTTAACCCTGCGCTTTCAAATATTCGTGGCCGCCGTCCGGCATGGTTGTTTTACGCCGTAGACCTTCAGTTTCTATACGTAATTATGTTTATGCCCCTAGAATCTTCCTGTCTAGCCCTTAGGAAGTTCTGGTAATCGCAGTTAAGCCCCTGTTATCTTGTTTTAGCCATATCTTCCACGTTTTAGCTCCAAATTAAGTGATTCTTGCGCTCACGTGATCCTTAGGACGTGTACAGTAGCTTTATTCTGTTGTTTTGTTCTGTTGCATATGTTTGGTGTATTGTTTCTTATTTTGTTGTATTGTTTCTTGTATGTGATCGTGTGACGCGTTTAGAAGGAGAGCAGTTTGAGGAGCAGGAGCAGTTCTTTGAAGACTCTGAGCAGCAGGAGCCTTTCGCAGAAGGCAAGTGTCCTTGATCATGCTTATCCCAAGGATAATCATACATTTATCACATTTACTTTTATGTCATGCATGGTTATAATATTGATGGGACCTATTTTAGGGATGTGCCTAGTCTTGTTTACCTTATTCCTTGTATAACCTGGGTATTTAATTATTGTTGGGTAGCTTTGCTTAGTTGCTCTACACTTGGGTTATGGAAGATCATTAATGCTGAACTTATGAATATGTGATATGCTCATTGGACGATAAACAAGAACATACTTTTAATTGGAACATGGAGTGACAACCCGAGAAAACAGTGCAACCACATAACTAACGGGCTCTGGTCATGATTGATTAATTAGAAGAGTTAACTTGTAATAATCTTACCGAAAGGGCAAGAGGGGAAGCATAGATGGGGTATAGCCGGATCTCTTGGGAGTATGCTTTGGTAAGTAACTCGGCGATTAGAAAAGGTTATGCTTTGCTATGGCTTGAAACCTTAGCGGGTTGTTTCATGTTAATAATTCTTTGTAAAGATCATGTAATGTTTCTCTGGCCCCTCACCTAAGGAAGTGTTGAAGAGACTCATGACCTCAGGCTATATGAGAATACATTGTGTGTGGGTAAAGTGTACAACCTCTGCAGAGTGTAAAACTGATATATCAGCCGTGCTCACGGTTAAGAGCGGCTTGGATCCTCTTATGATAATTAAACTTGAAGTTGAATTAAATCATGGTTACTTGTTGAGCATTTTGTTTCTATACTTTATTTGGGTTGGTATATACTTATACTTAGTTAAGCTTGCTAACTAAAACATGACCAACTAAAATTGCTTAATGCTATAGCCTTTTGCCATCCTTGATTAAAGCCTTGCATGTCATATTTATTTATTACTCCACTTTGCTGAGTACCAACCATAAGTGTACTCAAACTTGTTTATCTGCGGCTCAGAGGGTGATACTTGTGGAGACTACATCGAGGAGTTTGACGAGTTCTAGGTGTGCGTTCCACCAGTCGACTGCCTGTGGATGGATCTATTATCAGTTCTTAGATGAGACGCTTATTTTTGTTAAGGATATTATTTGTGGCTTGTAATAATGTTACTTAACTCTCTTTTGTTTTCGTTATACATTGGTTTGATACTGCTAATGATGTCATCATGTGTGTGTGAACGGATCCTGGCGCACATGTGATTTACTTGGTTTTATTCCTCAAAAACCGGGTGTGACAACTGGAACCGAGGCCAGGCAGGGAACATGCATCGGAGATCTTGGCACTCGCGCCTGTCACGAGCATGCAACAAGTCCAGGTGATGGTAACAATTTAACATAGCAGTATTATCAATATTATCTGATGGTTGGTACAACCAAAAAAGACAGCGCATTGTGAAGAGAACTTGGCCAAGTAGCATAGGAAGGATTTGTTGCACACAAGTTCACCACACTATAGGCTTGGTTGCGACGGTTATCATGTTGCAACCTTATTCCGATAAGCTCTTTGTGTGCATATTTGCAGCTAGCTTGCGATGCCAGCAAAGTCATGGCGCTTGCCATGTCGATATGGAGAGATGTATGTATCTGAATATGTTGTTATTATTGCCAATAATCAAATGGCGTACACTGGTTCTCCACAGTCACATCGTATCCTATATTGCTCCGAGCTCGCCGTTCTCGGCTACCCATGGCACGTAGACCTGTGCAATTGATCGTTGGTGGCAGGCAGGATGTCGACAACATACATCATACATGGCCAATCCGGTGCAATGATGGGGGATTGGCTCATTTAATGAATTTAGAAATAAAAAATAAGTATTGATAGACATAGGCTATTTGTCTATGAATTCAGATGAAAACTATTACAATGCTAATGTAGACTTTCAAGTATGACCGCGCATTTGCGCGGGCCACCTTGCTAGTTAATTATAAAAATACAAAGCTTTGGACACATGAGTAGTTGCACGTGTATTGTATTTGAGGGCATCTCCAATCCTGCCACGTCGATTCGGTCTGACACCAACAGTCGAACGAAACAACCGTTAGGGCAGCAGCAATGTTTGTAGACCAACGGATCAATGGGAGTAGGCTCAAAAAAAAAGTGGTCTACAACTATTACAGATTTCACGATGTGCATCGGTGAAAAAGCTCATAGGCCGGCCCATCTTTACAGTAAAAAAAATCCTATCCCTTTTAACTGTCGCTCCTTTCTCCTCAATGACGCAGACCCAGATAGAGCAGATTGCAATACAGGAGAGAGATAATAATGTTTTTTATTTGTTATGGCCCGGCCACAAGTATATGGGTAGCTCTAACCACTGACATCTATAATGACCCTGTCCACAATGTTTATAGCTACCCGCAGGAGCTTTTGGACTGCTCTTATTTCTACATTGGTGGTGCCCTTGGTATGACATCAACAATGAAACGAAACGACCGTCAAGTTCCTCTAGCGTGGAGGTCGACTTGTGGGTCCTACCACACAGAAAAAAAAACACATTCCAACCGCTTTTCCCTCTGCGACATAAATTTCCTCGGTGTTCTTCGCTTGTCTCTCGTTCCCCTTCCTTTCTTCTCTCCATGACTTCAACATAATCTTTCAATCCAGTGATGAATCCAAAAATCGTTCCATAAAGAAGAGCAGATCAGATCAGCTTCTAGCAGATTCAAGCACGTCGATTTCTTCGGCAGTTGTGGAGGGCCGGGGGGCTCGTGGCCATGAGCACCGCCGTGCACGACGGGGACGGCGGAGTCGCCGCCGACATCATGTCCTCACTCATCAGCACACTCCACCTGGCTTTGTGGTTCGCAAGGGCTCCGGCGGGTTGAGCTACCACGGCTACGGCCAGCCGCCATGAGGAGCTCGCGCGTGGTAGCGGCTTCCGATGGCCGATGAAGGCGAGGAAGACGAGTTGAAAGGCCCAGGAGGAGAACCACAGGTGGGTGGGGCTCCATCGGATGCCAACAATGGCCAGGTGCTCGGCGAGCCAGTAAACGACGGGATATTTACATATTTTGCACTAGTTCAGTCGCCATTTTTATAATGATTTTTACATTTTTACCATTGCGTTCTATACATTGCTACAAAATCGCCATTTTAGCTAATGTGGCACGACACGCACGCGTGTCAGCTCCTTTCCTATGTGGCACGAGGTGGTAAAATGACCACGGTACCCTTCCTTTCTTCTTCCTCATTTGTTCCTCACTTGTGCGAACTCATCCTCACTTGTTCCTCACCAAGAAGGTGCTCAGCTTCAGCGTGCTGTAGATGAGCTCGTTGTCGGGTCCGGCGCTCGGCGTGGCTCTCGCGGCCGCCCTACCATCGGGCAACGGTGGCAGCACCCCGGCGTCCATGGACACGCAGCGGATCAGGCGCAGGACGTGGCACACGTCGTCGGTGCCCGAATAGTAAACAATCTCTAATGATGGATTAATTAGGTTTAATAGATTCAAAATTCAATTTCGAGGTGAGTTGTGTAATTAGTTTTTTATTAGTATCCGAATATCTCTTTCGACACCCTATTTTTACGACTCGGCAATTTTTCATTTTCCAAACTAAATAAGGCTTGAAGTTGAAAACAGGTTGGATGCTGTGCTGTCAAAACTCATGACACTTTGCAGCAATTGCATTAGCAAATTTAAAAACAGCAGTCAGATCGGCAGGGACCGTGAGTCACTGTGCAGTATGGGCCCACAGAGTAGATTCGCCTGCTTGAACGGGCCAACAGTGTTTAGCAGTTGGCGTGCATGACTCTGAAAACCTAGAGGGCAAGTTTCGCAATTTTTCACTATTTATCCGTCACATCGAATATTTGACATTAATTAGGAGTATTAAACGTAAATTAATGACAAATCCAATTTCATAACCCCGGATAAAATTAGGCCATGATTAGACAACGTCGTGTTACAGTAAACAATCTCTAATGACAGATTAATTAGGCTTAATAGATTTGTCTCGCGATTTTTCATCTATCCATGTAATTAGTTTTATAATTAGATCATGTTTAGTCATTCTAATCTTTGATTTACAATCGCTACAGTAATTTTCACAAACTTTCTCATCGCAACTAAAAAAAGGCCATAATCTACTACGAGAGACCCTTTTTCTGGAGAGCTCCTGAAACCGCCCGTGCAGTAGGCCCCACAACCTCCTCTTTGTTCTACACTTCTACTTGTATCCCTTCCATGTTGTTCGTCTTCCTCCCGCAAGCCTCTGCTCTGTTCCTCTCTACTTTGTCACCAATTTGTGTTGTTCGAGTTTTTCTATGTTTATTTTGAACATGGGTAACACTACTAGAATACCCCCCCTTAGCTACGCTATATTTAGAATTAGACACGCTTTATTTCGTCTCTGTAGCTCTGTAGGGACGCTATCAAAAAGCGTGTCAGAAGCGTCTTCGTATGGACCGTATCAGGCTTTGTAGAGACGAATTCTTTAAATGAAGGAGGGGCTCATCTTCCCCTTCTTTCCTCTCCCCTCTTTCTCTTCTTCCTTCTCCATATCATGATTAATTGAAGTTTCAATGCTGAATTCCTACCTATTCATGGATATCTGAGAATTGATTTGTGGGCTATCATATTTTAAGTTTTCTTTTCAATTTTATGATTCTAAGATATCATAAAAAATAAGTTTCATTGATGTCATGTGCCTACGAGCTAAACACTTCCCACTTTTGCATTTCTTTTTGTTTAATGAAGTATGATAAGTTGGTTCGTAGATTTTTAACAATTTAATGTGTTGTCCTTTAAGATTCTTATTTGATGCTGCACCATAGGTTATTAGATACTTGAACATTAATTCATAACAAATCAAAAATTCTCCTACGCTATAAATAGAAATGTGTAGTTGCAGTTATCTTTACAGGAAAGCATTGTGGCAGCACTTGTTAGCATCGTCAACAAAAATTTGTCCATGATGGCCAACACAAAACTTCTACTCGTTGTACTTGCTTTAGTTTTTACCATATTTACATCACATCAAGCTTCATGTGAACAGGATTGCTATGCGGAGAAAAATATTCTTAAAAGGGTGTGCATCAATACCATCCAAATCATAGGAGATTACGTAGCTCCAAGTGATTTATGTCGTCGAATTGTGGGGGCATTTGACATGGCTTGTATATGCCACATACTTAGTCCAGATGATGAAGTTGAGATAAGCACAAGAAAACTTGTTCAACTTGCACGTGATTGCGGCAAGATGTTGCGTGTTGGAAGCAAATGTGGAAGTAAGTATTGAATGCTATATATTCAATATATTTCCGTATAGCCTCGCTTTGTGATGTAAATAATACTTTATGATATGAATTGTGTTGTCAGGTTGGATTGTGCCACCACAATACGGTTGACATAAGGGTGTCTTTTGCGACCTTAGGAAGAATATAATAAATAAGATATGTCTGCTTAGTAGAGCTTCATATTTTATATTAAGTGATGGCAATTCAACAGATAGTATCATTTTCTATATAATATTTAGGGTTCATTTACAGAACAATCCTTTCTTTTTTATAAGGGGTGAAATCCTTTTTTGACTTGGTCATGAAAAGGACCTGTGTGTTGATGGTCCTTCTAACGCACACGAATATAAACGTTGGGGTGTGTGGGTGTGGGTGTAAATCATATAAATCAGCACCTTCAGTTATAAGTTCCTCTCACATCTCCCACCTTTCCTCTATATCTATCAAAGATTCACAGGTCCATCAAGCCACCAAATACAAGAATCAGGAAACAAAAATTCTCACATCTCCCGCACTCCTGCTCCTTTTTTTTTATCATTTGTGAAAGCAGCGCGGGACTTTTTACAAATAAACAAAATTCTGTATAAATTCACATACACAGCAGCAACTCAGTGGTTAGCCTTGGCTATATGTTTCTTTAAGTTCCAGGTTCGAGGCCTACTACTCCCACTTGTATTGTTATTTTTGCCGATTTTATGTCCTAAAAAGTCTAACTATTCACATACAAACAATAACGACTATTCACATACAAAATAATAACGAGGCCACTTGCAATCACAGATCTTTGAGTAGCCTAGTGGTAAGGCATACACTGTTTGTTTGAGTACTTGGCCATGGGTTCGATTCCACTTGCTGCCGTTCTTTTTTTGCATTTTAGACCTAAAATAGGAACTCATATATAAAATCATATATAAAAATATGTTCTTTTTTTGCATTTTAGACCTAAAATAGGAACTCATATATAAAATCATATATAAAAATATTTTCAGCCGTTGGATGACATCTATGAGCAAATGGCCTAGTGGTCAATTCTCCCTCTAGTTGTTTTTGTCATACTTTTTTGCATCGTAATTTCTTTTTTAGATCGTTTTTAGCTGTAATAAGAAGATACAAAAATTACACAAATTCTAGACTTTTGAAATTACATATTTTTTTGTTGGTAGTATACGCTTCAAATTTGTACACACCCTTACCATTAACCTCCTATTAACAAGTGCGAAAGAAATTATCATAAAAGAAATAATACATTTTTCCATGTAAATAGACAACATTGCCATATTTTTATTTTTCCCTCCCTTGCATTGCACATGTATTGCTTGCCCTCATGTTGATCTATGACGAATTTTATAGAATGTCACTAGGTAGCGGGTCGAATTGTGACGAATTTGGTAAAACATCACTATATAATGGGCCTGATATCCAATACTACACGTCCATGATGAAAAAATGGCAATCGTCACAGATGATGCATCGTTAATGACGTTTTCGAAATCCGTCACAAAGAATTCGTCATAGATTAAATGATTTGTTGTAGTGTAGGCATGAAATGGAAGGAGGATGGATGGAGATTTTTATTTTTCTGATTGTTGTATTGAACGACATGGCTCACTTTATGTAATCTCCTTTGATTTTGATGGTATTGATGCCCTTTTAAGAATATTTTTATCCGCATAAAGCCCTGTTCACATGAAGCTTGATGTGATGTAAATGTGATGGAAACTAAAGCAAGGACCACGAGTAGAAGTTTAATGTTGGCCATCAAGGACAATTTTGTGTTGACGATGCTAATAAGTGCTTCCACAATGCTTGCCGAAAAAGATAACTTCAATTGCACATTTCTATTTATTGCGTAGGAGTGATTTGATATGAATTAATGCTCAAGTATCCAATAACCTATGGTGCAGCACCAAATAAGAATCTTAAAAGGACAACACATCAAAGGTTAAAAATCTCTGAACCCTACCAACTTATCATACTTAATTAAACAAAAATAAATGCAAATGTGGGAAGTGTTTGTCTCGTAGGCACATGACATCAATGAAACTTATTTTGTTATGATACCACCGAATCATAAAATTGATAAGAAAACTTGATATATGATAGCCCACAAATCAATTCTTAGATATCCATGAATAGGTGGATTCATCATTAATAAGCTTCAATTGATCATGGTATATCAGTTTCACTTAACAAAATACCACTCTAATAAATTTAAAGTATTTAGATTAAAATAAATGTTCAAAATATTTGAACAAAGAGAAAAATATTGCATTAAAAATGGAGTTACAAAGAAACAGTAAATGGTTTTAAACTTTAGAATTGGTTGGTATCAAGGCAGATCCAGCGCGCAGGCATGGGGGCTGTAACCCCTACCCCATCCCATGGAGCATCCTAAATCCCCCAACATTTTTTAGCCATGGACAAAGAGAAGGAAAAATAAAAGGTGGAGAAAGAAGAAGAGAAAGAAGAAGGGGGAAGATGAGCCCCTCATTTGTTCAACCATTGGGATCCACTCCTGGCTAGTATATAACCTTGACCAGCCTCATTTAATTTATATGTTAGAATCATTGGAGGTCCAGGGGTTGACGCCTAAACACCTTTGCCTATATTTTCACTGCATCTCCAAAGAGGGGTCCTTTTTGCATTGTTAATAGTGGCTTTGGAAATAAAAACAAGGTTTCAAATCGCCTTCGCTCAAGTGTCTTTGAAAACCTTATCACAAAATTTTCTTTTCCATTATGGTATACAACTAATGTCAATTTTACTTGGGGTGTCTACATCAACCAAATAGGAGGGTCCTAGGGAGCGATGACAGGCGAGCGACCGTGTGGGCTCCCCGTCAACACGACGACGAGGTCATTTCGGCATGAGCGCGCGTCGCCATGGTTCCCGTTCAAGAGCCTCTCGGCGGACCGGGTCAAGCTTAAGGCGGCCTCGATCGTGCTGCGGTGGCGTTTTGGAGCGGAACAAGGTGGAGGGAAGGCACATGGGAGGGAGTCGCTAGGTTGGCAGCAATCGTCGCTGGCGAGGACCGTCGCTGAACGGGAAGGTACGTATCCTCACCGTCTTGGCTCTGGGCCGGTGAGTGGAGCTCTCGCACGGGTATGGATCAGGTTACCGCCGGTGTGTGCAAACTTGAAGGGGGTGCTGGGATCCCACCCGTCGACTCAGACGCGTGGCGTGGATCTGGAGGTTGAAGACGAGAGTTACACTGAGCGGGGGGCCACGAGGTCTCGTGGGAGGATTTCCCTGGGCTGACTTAGTCTTCAGGTATCCGTGCCCCAATCTCGTTCCCATCCCCCGCTGCTCCTTGCTGCGCATCGAAATCTAGTTTTTTCAATCTCTCAAAATTCCTTCGATATTTCCACGGATCTGGCGGATCCACCACTACTGGGGGTCGAAAATCCTACGCTCAAGCGGTGAGTTCTTCTTTTGCTCCCGTCAAGATGGTGTACCCTGCTGGGAATCGAGGGGGATTTCGCCGGGATGGTTTTGGGGCTGGACGCCAGGGCAGAGGCTCGAGTCGAACTAGGGCAAGGAACAACGTGTGGCAACGTGATGAGGATGAGGGCAACAGAGGCCGCGGTCGAGGAAGAGGGGATGGTGGAGGTGGTGCTCTGGGATCAGGGGGCGAAGGTGATCTCCATGGTCGTGCAGGAAATAGGGATGGTGATCAGGAGGAGAACGAGCAAGAGATTCTGGATGAAGAGGAAAGGGATGGAGATGCTGGTTTCGAACCCTGGGATAAGGCTGCAAAAGCTGAGGAAAATAAATTTGAGGAAATGAAAGGAGGCCCTGAATCTAGCAAAGCTAGGCAAGCCAGAGGAAATCAAGCGGCTAGTGGTCAACATGAACAAGATACTAGACCAATGGGTGCTGAGGTAAACCAACAAAATCCCAACCCTCAAGGCTGTACTTTCTGTGGTCTCAAGAATCATTCTACTGAAGAGTGTCTGAGACGCCAACCTTGTGAGAATTGTGGATACAACAACCATATCACATATGAATGCAATAGAGAACCACTTTGGAACTATGGGCCTAAATTGTGTGCTGCTCAAGTGGAAAACCAAAGCTTCTTTTTCATTGAAGAACATATAGACCCCAAGGTGTCAAGGGAGAAATCTAGCACTGCTATCATCACTGTGATATCTGGCTCAGCCACTGCTGGGCAAATTGAGATGGAATTTAAGAGGGCTGCCACCAACTCAGTCTGGAGGTGGTCAGCCAGAAAGCTGGATGATAATAGGTTCACTCTGAGATTCCCTGATGCAAAGATGGTGCAAGTGTATAGCAGCTTCAAATGTCTTGGGATGAAGGAGACTGATGCACAAATTGTGGTGGCCCATTGGTCATATGCTGCTGGAGCTAAAGGGGAATTACAGTCTACCTGGTTTAGAGTTAAAGGAATCCCTTCAGATCGAAGATTCATCAAAACTATTGCCAAAATTGGTGGTTTAGTGGGAGAAATTGTGGCTGTGGATGAAAGAACCAGGTACAAACCTGACTTTGTGAGAGTCAAGATTGCTTGTAGAGATGTTACTCAAGTTCCTGCTGTAGCAGAAGGTACCCTTGGCCTAAAGATCTATGATTTCCATTATGAGAGGGAAGTAGAAGAAGTGGTTAGTGGCAAACCTACTCCTGTCACAGTTCAAGCTAGTGACCCTTCAGGCCAGCCAAGTCCAAAAAGGATGGGGATGGATGGAAAGAACAGCAAAATACCTGAGAGTTATGGTCCCAGCAATACTGGGTTGGGAAAGACTACTCCTAGCAAGGGCAACCCAAGTGAATCTCATAAAAGCTCATCCTTCTCTGCTCCTAGTAAATTTCATACTGCTGAACAGACTGTCAAGACAACTGATCCTAAAGTTAAAGGGAAAGAAACTCAATCTGGAGAAGTGGATATGGGACAGAAAATTAATGCTGTCAATGAAGATTGGGTAGATAGTAATGACAGTGATGATTTTGAGTTACAAGCTGCAATGCTTCAAGAGCACTCTTTCAGGAAGAACAATGTGCATGAAGGGGATGAAACCTGGCTAGTAAGGTGTGAGGATGCAGATCAATCCTCAATTGAAAAACAAATTCTACTGTCAAAGAAGAAAGAGTTGTTAGAA
Organism: Alloteropsis semialata; assembly: GCA_004135705.1. Taxonomy (NCBI): domain Eukaryota; kingdom Viridiplantae; phylum Streptophyta; class Magnoliopsida; order Poales; family Poaceae; genus Alloteropsis; species Alloteropsis semialata. The sequence continues at coordinate 49,075,371 of CM014277.1, read as the reverse complement.
CAAACTGTGAACAAGTTGGGGGAAGTAGCATGTCAGTGGGCATTCAGGTTGAGCTTAAATCTGTGGATGAGGCCATCAATAAGGGATGCATGGAAATAGCTCAAGGTTGTTCATCTCAAGAGGAAATGCTGGACACCACCAAGTCTGATGCTGAAGCCATTGCCAGAGAACAGAGGAGGAGATGCCCTAGGCTGCAAAAGGACATCATGTTGACTACCAATGACAAGATTGCTATGATGGGAAGGAAGAGGAACCTGGAAGGTACCAACCTTGACTCTACAAACTCTTTTTCTGTTCTAAATGATTGTGATATTACTTCCATAGCATCTAGAATGGGTGTCTCTATTGATCAGGATTGTTTTGAAACAATTGATATTGTAAAAGATTTAGAAATTGCAAGACATTCCCTTGCTAATAAACAAAGAGTTATTCCTATTGTTGACATTTCTGAAATAGACCCTGATAATAAAACTCTGGGAGATATATCTGAGGAAGATGTTGAGGAGGGTTTTTCTGAATATGAAGAGGTGATTACTATTACCCCTAAAAGGAAAGGCAAATCAGTGGAAAGATTGTCACTCTTAGGGCCAAAAAAGAAAAAAGGGAGAGGCAAGGAACTTCCCGCCCCCAAAAAGGGTGAGAAAAAGTGTGCTCAGGGACTCCCTGTCACTTTGAAATCACCCAAAAAAATATTAAAAAGAAAGGGAAAAAATGAAAGGCCTAATGTGGAATTGTAGAGGCATAAAAAAAAGGTGTCTCATCTTTTCTTAAAAACTTAATCATGGAGGAAAAATTTCAATTCATAGGTCTGCAAGAAACCATGCAGATGGATATTGAGGATAAGGTGCTTAAAAATTTGACCACAACCAGGAATATCTTTGGAAATGGACTCCCTCCAGAGGTAGATCTGGGGGAATTTTGGTGGGCATCAGAATTGATGCTCTTGAGGTTGGTTCATTTGTAGAGGGGGAATACATCCTACAGATGAACTTGTGGGATAAAAAACAGAAGGTCAAATGGAATTTATTGACAGTATATGGGGCTGCACAAGATGAGAATAAAGATGCTTTTCTTATTAAAGTAGCCACCTTTTGTATGAAATCAAAAGAACCTTACCTGGTAGGGGGAGACTTTAATGTCATTAGATACTGCTCTGAGAAAAATAAGAACAATGATGCTCCTAGCAGATTCTCGAGCATATTTAATGCAATCATTTCCACTCTTGAGCTTTTGGAGATTAGCATGGTGGGTGGTAAATATACTTGGTCCAATAACCAAACTAATCCTACACTTGTGAAATTAGATAGATATCTTATGAGCAAAGGGTGGGAGGATATTTTTCCCAGGGTGAATGTCCACAAGCTTCCAAGAGAGGTTTTTGATCACAACTCCCTAATTCTGAGTACTGACAGTAATTCCCCTCTTAAGTTCCTGAGCTTCAAATTTGAATTATCCTGGCTTCTGAAGGATGACTTTAAGACTGGAAAAGGTCTGGAACCAACCCTGTCATGCTGACTCAGCATTTGATAAGATACAGATGAAACTTAAAAATTTCAAACAATTCTTTAAAGGATGGGGTTTCAATCTGCAAGGAGAAACCAAGAAAAGAAAGAAACAGATCCAAGAAGAATTGGTACAACTGGAAGAAATAGAGGAGGATACTGTTCTATCCATTGAATAGCTTGGTCACAGAACCATGATAAAAGCTGAGTTAATGCATATTTTTGAGGAAGAGGAATTGTACTGGTACAAAAGATCTCATGAAACATGGCTTCATAAGGGGGACAACAATACTGACTTCTTCCATAGAGTGGCTAATGGAAGAAAGAGGAAAAATACTATCTTCTCCTTACAATCAAATGAAGGCCTTATAGAAGGGGATAAGAATCTTTAGGAACATGCAACGTCTTATTATAGAGAGTTGTTTGGTCCTACCCTGGGTAATGCTATTCCATTGGATAGTAATATGTGGATAGGAGAATATGTGTTAAGTGAGGCAGATAATAGTTCATTATGCAAACCTTTCACTGAATCTGAAATCAAAGATGCTTTGTTTGAAATGGAAGAAAATAAAGCTGTAGGCCCAGATGGAATTCCTGTTGAGTTTTACCAGTCCTGTTGGGACATTATCAAACATGATATTATTGAAATGTTTCAAGATTTTCATCAAGGTCAGCTTAGGGTAGCCAGATTAAACTATGGCATCATCACCCTGCTTCCTAAAGTTACTGAGGCTAACAAAATTGAACAATTTCGACCTATTTGCTTGCTGAACTGCATTTACAAATGGATAACTAAAGTACTTACTATGAGGATATCCCCATATGCTGAAAAACTGATATGCTTGGAACAGACTGCATTCATGAAGGGCAGAAATATCATGACAAGTATTATGGCTTTCCATGAAGTTCTACATGAAACTAAAAAGAAAAAGGAAGTAGGAGTGATACTCAAATTAGACTTTGAGAAAGCCTACGACAAAGTAAATTGGTCATTCCTCCTGGATGGGCTCAAACACAGAGGTTTTGGGGAAAAATGGTGTGAATGGATATCTCAAGTACTCACTGGTGGAACAGTTAGTGTGAAATTTAATGATCAAACTGGACCTTACTTCATAAGCCATAAGGGTGTTAGACAAGGTGATCCCTTGTCACCCATTCTGTTCAACTTTGCGGCGGATTGCCTAACCAGAATGGTGAAAAATGCTCAACACAACAATCTGATAGTTGGCCTTGCGGATTCTCTGATACCTGCCATCCTTCAATATGCCGACGACACTATCATATGTCTGCAAGATAACTTTGAATATGCAAGAAACATGAAACTTCTCCTATACTTATATGAAGTGATGTCTGGCCTTAAAATCAATTTCGAAAAAAGTGAGGTGATTATGATAATTGGGGACCAGGAAAAGGAGATTGCATACTCAGATCTGTTCAACTGTCAAATTGGCCATTTTTCAATAAAATATCTTAGTGTTCCAGTGAGTCCAAGTAGACTCCATGTTGCTGACTGGATTCCTCTTAAAGAGAAGAACAAGAAAAAACTAGATGTATGGATGGGATGAACAATGTCAATAGCAGGAAGAACTATCCTCATAAATTCTAGCCTATCAAGTTCCTTCATCTATCAAATGTCCATATACCTGCTTCCCAAGACCACTATGTCTTCTCTGGATAAGCAGAGAAGAACTTTCTTTTGGCAAGGGGGTTGCCATAAAAGGAAATGTCACCTTGTTAAATGGGAAATTATTTGTAAGAATAAGAAAAAGGGGGTGCTTGGGATTAAGGATATAAGGAAAATGAACATTAGCCTCCTATGTAAATGGTGGTGGAGATTGGAAAAGAAAACTGGGATCTGGCAAGATTTGGTAAAGGCTAAATACATGCTCAATGAATCAATTAGGACAGTTCAACCCAAATGTGGTGACTCATCCATTTGGTGTGATCTGTTGAAAGTTAAAGAAATATACCTCAAAGGAAGACAAGTCTCTATTAGGAATGGTGAAAGTACACTATTTTGGTGTGACCAATGGTGTGAAAGAGCACCTCTTTATGTCTTATATCCTACATTGTTTGAATTATGTGAAGAAAAAATGATGACAGTATCACAATTCAAATCACTAGATAGGGAGGTGAAATTCAGAAGATGGCTTCCTGGTCACTTATATGATGCATGGGTGGAGATAAAAGAGAAAGCTATGATCTTCCAGTTGTCTCATGAGAAGGATGTGATTATGTGGAAATGGGGTAAACACAAAAGATTCACTGTAAAATCAGTGTATGAACACTTGACAGAAAGTGATAATGGTGATTCCTTTAAAAGAATCTGGAAAGCAAAAATACCTTACAAAATCAAAATTTTCTTGTGGCTGGTGGAACAAAAAGCAATCCTTACAAAGGACAACATGATTAAGAGGAATTGGATTGGTAATCCTTCTTGTCAATTCTGTGACTGTGTGGAAACAATTAACCACCTTGTCTTTCAACGTGTTGTCTCCAAAGCGGTGTGGGCAATTGTTGCCCTGAGCATTGGTGCTACGAATGTACCATCATCAGTGGATCAGTACTGGAAGTGGATAGAAAAATGGCTACCTAATGGAGGCTTGTTACACACCTTTGGTCTGGCTGCTGTGTGTTGGGAAATTTGGAAAACAAGGAATCAATCCTGTTTTGAGGGAAAGTCTCCAAAACATCCTGCTGAGATCTTATGCTTTGCTTGCTCTTTGATGATGTTTTGGTCAGGTCTGTACAAGGAGGAGTCCCAAGATGCAATGAGAGAAGGGATCAACACTCTGCTGGCCATAGCATGCCGAATTCTTTCAACACAGCAGCAAAACAACAGGCGCCTGTTACCTGCACCTGAAGATGAGCAGGAGGAAGAGGAAGACGTCTGATGAGATTGCTATCTACGTGCGCTGTGTGGCTTTAGCCTGTTGGTTCTTCTGATCGAACTTCTTCTAGCTAGTTGGGTTATCGTGATGAATGGTGATGGGGCCTGCGTGCCGAATCTGCCTGAACTGTCTCAGAACCTTGTCGCGAGGCTGATATGGGTGCTTGAGCCTGACTCAGGTTTAGTCACTCA
>CM014277.1:49033663-49065095 GCA_004135705.1 Alloteropsis semialata | reverse complement strand
AGTTTATGGACATGAAGCCGTTCTTCCATGGGAAATTCGTACTGGATCAAGACGTATCGAACTTCAGGATAAATTGAAGGCCGGCGAATACATGGAGCTCATGAATAGTGAGTCCGATGACTTGGCTGTTCGTCGGCTGCGCGCTCTTGAAAATATTGAGGCTAATAAGCTTAGAGTAGCGAGGCATTATGATAAGAAAGTTAAAGGGAAAGAGTTCAAGGAGGGCGATCTTGTCTGGAAGGTTATTCTGCCAATTGGTTCTAAAGATCCCAAGTACGGCAAATGGTCACCGAACTGGAAGGGACCTTATCAAGTCGTCCGATGTGTTCCTGGAAATGCTTATATTCTACAAACACTTGAAGGAGAAGTGTTTCCTAAAGCATTAAACGGGAAATATTTGAAGAAGTACTACCCTAGCATTTGGGTAAACTCATAAGAGCCGATGCTATGCGTCAGGCTTGAAAGCCGATGGAAAATCGCCTCAAGAACAAAAATAAGAGCCGATGCGATATGCATCGCCTTAAGGGCTATATACAAACAGAAAAAATACATTACATTATCAAGCCGTTCGATGACGGATCAGGCTGTTTGAAAAGGGATTGCATATATATTCATATATTTCTCATACAGAAGGATTTCAGAAGACAAAAGGATCTAGTAGGCGCCGATGTACTTTGTTCATCATTGCCAGAACAGGACTGAAAAAGGGAAGGGCAAAAGGAAGCGCAAGTTTGAGGAGATATCTTCTTCCTTGAGTCGAAGAAATCCGCCCTGGATGCAGTCCCTTGAAGAGCGCGCCGGTGGACGCCTCGCCCTAAGCCTGTAAAGGGCACTCTATTACACCCTCTGAAAAACCTTCCCTTTGGTGAACCAATGGAGGAACCTCACGAGAATTCTTCTAGCGGAAGTTCCACCTGGATTCACTGCGGGATCAGAAAAAGGGGGGAGTACCCTATACTTCTTCACGAGAATTCTTCTAGCAGAGGAGGAGGAAGGAGTCGGATCCTATATCAAACAGAAGGAGTTTGTGCTCTACCATGAATATTGGCTGCGCCATGGCTAAGGGATGGTGGAAGAAGAAGGCTTGAGGCAAGTATTTATAGCCGGTGGTCGATGAACGCATTAGAAGAGAAATGGAATCCAAGGGGCGCTCGTGGAAACCGTCCAAATGAAGAACAGTATTCTCGTGGAGATGTGGCATTGATTCAGAGCTGCCGTAATTGAAGGAGGAGCGTCTTTTGAGGAACTGCATTGAAAAGTCGTATCGCCTGGGTCAGAAGACGCATGGATACCCGTGGGGTAAATATAGGATCCATATCTGTTCATTGTCAGGGATGTTATTGCCCGGGAGAAAGATCGAGGAGCCGCACAGTGCAGGGATGGAAAGTTTCGGCACGAAAATCGGTGAAGGAGTTATGATGACAGATACGAATTTTGGAACAAAATGATATTTTATTCCAAAATTGGGGGGCATGTGTTGACACCGGATTTTCGCACCTGACATGTTGGGTCAGATGATGACGTGGTGAGGGTGAGACTGCAAAGTGGACCCGTTGACTGGTCAAGGCCAAAGGGGACAGAGAAGGAAGCCGATGTTGAAGAAGGGTCCGATGAAGCAGGAGTCCGATCCGATGACGAATTCAAGAAGGAAGACACGTCGGCTAAGGAGGAGGCGTATCAGATTCAGGGACTATTTCCTTTTCAGAAGGCTTATGAGAGTCCCGTTTTGTCTTTAATTTAGTTTACCTTATTTAGTTAGTCTGGTCCGATCAGGACTCTTCATGACCAGGGTATAAATTTGAACCCTCGTCCATTGTAAAAAGAAGGAATTCTCACAATCAATACAACCCGGCTTCACGCCAAAACCCTTAGTAGTAGTTACCGACGAAGCTCATTGGTGGACGGGCTGCATCAGTTCTGATCTCCGGCTTACCAGTAATTTAGTCAATTTATCGAACTAGTATAGGCTTTGAATTGAGGCGCATCGCCCTTTCTCGTTTATACTGTTCAACCGATTTATCTCTGGATAATCAGAGATTGATATAGATTCCCTACGTCGGAGCTAGATCAATATTGATTATTCAACAGATTATCGTTTATCGGACTACACTTTAAGCCTAGATTCCCTACGTCGGAGCTAGGTATCAAGATTAGTCTAGATTCCCTACGTCGGAGCTAGAATAATCTTGGTTACTAAAGGTAGTCTTTGCGGTTTGTTGGAGTTGCTAGATTGGTTTAGATCTGCGCCATGTGAATCAATTCTACTTCTTCAACGGCTTTGAGCATAGGTCTTGGTCCGATTTAAGCAATATTTATCTTACAGCATCGTTCTATGTCTGATCCTGCTTTGTGGTTTAATCTGGTTGTTCTTTGAGTATTACACTGGTGTAGATTCCCTACGTCGGAGCTGGATCTTTGTAATACGCTTAGATTAATCTTTGACTACCATGTTTGGTCTAGATTCCCTACGTCGGAGCTAGGTTCATCTTGATTAGTTAAAGGAAGCCTTGGTTATGCCTTATTGCTATTTGAATGTTAAGTGCGGTGTAGATTCCCTACGTCGGAGCTGGATCTTGCTTAATTGTTCAGTAGCATACCTTAGAATCAGAACGAATCTGTTAATGTTTTGCCTGCTTATTTTGCTTAATCTGATCAACACCTGTGCGAGCATCTTGTTTAATTGACAGGTTGATAAATCGAATCTGATTATCTAGCTATCTGATCTGATCATAGTTGGAGAAATCTAGATTCCCTACGTCGGAGCTAGATTTCTCTGAAAAGGCTATAGTCCGATCGGTTGGTTAGACAGTCCGATAAGATGAGTCAAACTGGCAATTAGACAAGGTGGACAATGTATCGGCTTATACTTTGATTATTTAATATCTTGTTTCAAGACATAGCTGATCCATTATTTTACATATTGGCCTTGTTTTATGCTTTATTTCATTATTCAAAGGCTGGTCTGTTATATCAATCAAGGTCCGATCCTGATTGGTCCGATCCTGAGGTCCGATTTGGTGTCTGATTGAGGTCCGATCACTCGATCCGATTGACGTCATCATTGAGGTCCGATTCTGAGGTCCGATCGGTATCGGCCGATGCGTGTCTGATTGGGTCTTGGCTAAAATTCGACGTTACTCCATCGTCTGAAATAGAGCCGGCACAATCATAGAGCAATTTAACTGTTTCATTCCCTTGTCAATTTCAGGTCAAATTGACTGGCACGCCGCGAACCTGAACTGGAGTGTAGACTGGCACTGGAGCGAAGCTGATCTCCCTGGTCTTCTTGTGCTGCACGCGGGGAATACGTCCGCCGATTTTCCGCGTCAACACACCCTTTCACTATGGTCTTTCCAAGACCTGAACTGCCCTTGCTCGAACCCAGGGACGCCCCCCCACACCGGCCCCACGTCTGGCAGCAACCCGACGTGTGAGTTTGCGGCCACGTCCCTACCACCTACCACTGCGAGAAGAGCGAGCCACAATTCAAGTCTAGGAGCAACCACAGCTACATCAGCTCACCGGATGGAATCTCCAGTATATGACTAGTACGTTCAAAGCCTGATCACAGGTAAACACAAATCCTAAAACCACCCGAGGCGATGTGACGGCTTGAGACTCCTTTCCCAACCTTCACCCTCGCGCCCGGTCTCCAATTCATCTTTTTAACATCAAGTAAAAGTGATAGAGCATAAACCTGAGCTCACTAATGCTATGATGGAACTGTGAGGAATCTAAGCATACTAAGCTTCATTAAACAAGGGTATACATCTAAGATTGTCCTAATCAAGGAAAGGTCATGCAATCAACAGTTCACACAACTCCTGAAACGTAATGCATGCAATACAATAATATTAAGTGATATAATACTTAAAATAAGGTTTGGATGCTCCGGTGCTTGCCTTAGTCAGTGGTAGGGTTAGTCTTGACAACACTAGTAGCTTCGCGCTTAACTCCATTGTCAACATGTCGTCTGGTTCCTGGAAGTGCTTCTGGGGCAAACTTGACGAAGTCGACTTCCGAGACTTCTCTTTCTAAAACGGTATGATGCACTGGATTAAAGAGCATGCAAAACCTTAAAGAAAAGGACTTTCAGCTTTCTAACTTACCAAAGCTGCAAGTCAAAACTAATTTACACCTGAAAAACTCTAATCAAATTATTCCCTAATTATTTCTATTTTTCCTAGCATTTTAATAATTTTAAAAGCATTAATGAATTATTCTAAACACATAAAAGAATTATCCTAATTATTATTATTAATTTCTTATTATAAATCATTATTCATAATTTTATTTATACTTATCCTATTTATTTATTTAAATACCAAAAAGAAAAGGTATTTAAATAAATAATTTAACCATTATTCTAAATTAAAACTATTTAAAACTAAACCTAAAACTAAAAACAAAAACCCAAAACAACATTGCAGAAAACCCCCTAAGCTATCTGCTATTCTAACCCGCGGTCCTATACTCCCTCTCTCTCACTTACAAGTGGGCCCGGCCCACTCTCTCCTTCTTTCCCCATCTCCTGCTCGCGCGCGCGCCCGGTCAAAAGACCGAGGCCGCGGCGGCGGCTCTGCCTGGTGGGGCATCTCACCGGCGGCGGTCTCCGGGGCGCCAAGAACACCCCGGGCAGGCGTCCCGCGGCATCGCGCACTCAAACGCGGTCTAACCCCCAGCAGCGCTGAACGAACGGTTGCAGACGGAGAACACGGTGGTCGGCGGTGATGGCCAACGGCGGCGCCCGGCGTTCGGCGCAAAGACGATTAGGAAGCCAACACGAACTACCCTATCAGCTTCGCCTCACTCTGCAGACCACAGCGCAACCCCACATCCTAACCCTAGATGGCCGGACCTAGGACTTCCGCGATGACGGTCCAAGCTCGGCGGAGCTCCACGACGGCTCTGTGATGTTCCGGCCAACAGAGTCACCCAATTTGACCAGGAATACCACGGCAAGCTCCGCACGGACATGGAACGCACAGTCACGCTATCTAAACACGACGAAGGCGGCTCGAAAGTGGTTCTCATCGAGCGTCTCCGAGACGGTGACCGGCGGCTCGTCGGAGAAGAAAAGGTCAAACTAGTGGCTAGGGTGGATGGCTTCGAGCACGAGCGGAGGAAATGGAAGGCTCATGAGCTGAGGAAGGTTTGAGCGGATGGAATCGAACGGAGGAGCTTTGGTGGCGGTGAGACAGGACGGCGGCGGTGGAGATGAACGACGGCGAGCGGAAAAGAAAAAGAAGAAGCACGGCTGGGCTTGGGGTTTTATTGAGCGAGACCACCACTCGGACACCTCATGCTGCACGCGCTCAAGCTGGCTTGCGGCCACGGCGGCGCGTGGCTTGGCCGGCGGCAAAACAGTGGGGCGGCGAGCTGCTGCGTGGCGTCGACCGGCCGCGCGTGCCCTCTGCTCTGCTCTGCTGAATGTCCGAAAGCCCTCCAAACCCGACGAATTCAACCCACATTTGCTCCAGATTTCACATGCAAACTCATCAAACTCCCAATGTAGGAATCATAGCTGGACTATAGGGCTTCAAATCTCTTATAAACATCAAAATCCAATTCTCAAAGAATTGAAAGATACAGGACCTAGAACTCGGACCCTTTTGACTGAATTTCTGAATCTCTTTTAAAACCGCCATCTTAAGGTCCTTAATTCTCTCAAATTCGTATGTAAACTTTCAAAAGTCCAAATGTCAAAGTTGTAGACGGTATATAGGCCTACATTTCTCCTTATATGCACTGGGGCTGATTCTTTCTAGAACTCAAGTTAAATTGCACTGAATTTTGATCAAAACAAGGGACACCTCTCATATTCAGTTAACTCTTTTCAAACCTGCCACCTTCAGGTCAAATTTTCTCCAAAATCCAAACATAAACATTTGAATCTCCAAATACCAAAGTTGTAGTCCTAGCATAGGGCTACATTTCTCTCAATATGACCTTGGGCTAAATCCTTCTAGTTTGAAAGTTATAGGCCCATGAATTTGGATAAAAATCACCATCACATGTGCATCAATACTTAACCCAAAAAAAATCAAATGTTCAAATTGATTTCTTCTCAAATTTTACCAAATTCAAACTTGTTTGATAAATGATTACTATTTAGAATCCATTTCCAAGTTTGACTTGGTCAATCTTTCCAGGGTAACAAAATTACCAAAATGTCCTTAGGCTAACTTAGCTCAAATAAAAGCATTTTAGCTCATAAGCTTGGTATTTCTCCTCAAATGGAAGTCCAAATCATCAAATATGGAATCCACTCTTGCTCTACTTTGTAGTCCCATACTTGTACTTTGATACTCCATTATTTTCACCTATAACATTTAAGCCTTTGCTCCATAACTAAGCTTCTTTAAAGTTTTAGTCCTTATCATTTCATGCATTGAAAGCTTAACCAAAAATTCAAGCATTTAAGTTTGAATTCTACTCAAACTTAAGCAATCCAAGCATACTTTGTCATTTGCTAAACTTGAGAGTTACTTGATGATGGTTGACTTGGTCAACATTCTCACACTGAGAATTACTAAATTACCCCTTAGTTGATCTGGAGCTCTTTGAGTAGCTCTTGATGTCCTAATCCTTTATATTTCTCCTCATTAGTCCTTAATAACATGTCTTTAGTCTTCGAGTAACACCTGGGGTGTTACAGGATGTATCCGCGGAAAATATTCATAGGCTTTTTAAACTAAGCGTGGTGCTTAGGTTAAACAGCCTGCTTTAATTGAATTTGACATGGTGTCGAGTTTGATTAATGAACCTTGGAGTAATGCATGTGTAGATATTGGTTGTATGTATGGACTAACCCCTGCAGGAAAATTTTCAAATTTGAACGGGTAAGTCATCAAGCTTGATTCAAATTGAAGACGAACCAAGGCATTGGATGCACTACAATAATGTTGCACAACATACAAGGAGGTACATCACCTTTTGAAGGTTCTCTGTGAGTATATTGCAAATCCCCCCTTGTGATCATGTTGATGCAATTCAGCCTTGTTTGAGTTGTGCTTAAAAGAAAATGGTGAAAATAAAATTTGAAAAAAACAAAGAAAACTCAAAAATAAATATATATAAAAAATGGCAAACAGGGTCTACGCTTAACATGCGAAAGACCAATCTGTTTTAAGTGTGGACGTGAACAGCTAAACCTATGGAAATAATGATATTTACTCAAATGGTCCTTTGGGTATTTGTTGTCCACTAACTTTTTGCAGGGATGAAGTGATGACTAAAGAGCGGCTAGCATAACTCCAACATCTGAACCCCTTAGTCACATGGAAGAAATTTGCATGATGAAGCATGATGAACAATAGACAAATCTTTGGCACTCTTAAGCTCAAATCTTGCATTCATTTGCAAGGTCAAAGCTTGGGGGAATTTTGCCAGGAAGTATCCAAAACACTCTGTGCTTTTGTTCTCCTTTAATCTTCCTGCTAATTTACCTTGCAAGATTTGTTTGCCATAAAAAAGCAAAATGCATAAAAATTTGTAAAACATAAAAAACTCCAAAAACTTTTGAATTCAAATAAAGATCAGGCTCCCTGGTTTGTAAGGCCAGTAGAGCCGTTGTTTTGTTTCCACCTTGCTTTTAATAAATGCAGGTACAAGAACAAGTGTGGGGGTCTCTCAGGCTTCTTCACGTTCACACACTCGAGACCACCCACAACTACGCCTCACAACATCGCATGGACCGACATCAAAAAGATCACGACGATCGGGCACCAGAGGGGCTCGAACCAATTCATCATCAATTGAAGGTCTTCTGGCATGCCACGTCTTCCATTTCGTCCAATGCGATGGTTTGCATGCCAATCCCTCACTCTCTCTCATTCATGAGTTTAACATAATCTTGAGATGATCATTAAAATTAAACTCAAATAAAACAAGATGCTCCTTTGGCTTATATGCTCATCATTGATTGACTTGCATATTCTTTATTCCTTGCACATCTACTTGCTGCTTGTGAAAATATATCTTTAGGGAAGCATGTCTATCTAAATGGTTGACAAATGAGATATGGTTTGATAAGATGAATCTTGCTTTTTCTATATAAAGTACTTGGGATGTTTTCTTGCAAAATTTTTAAAACCAGTAGCCTTGCAAAGCTCCTCAATGATATTCTATTCCTACCAAAGCCATATGTTACTTACATTGAAAACCTCATACATATGCTGCTTGTTATTACATTGAGCTTTGTCAAATTGTTGTGACCCTTGTAAGATGCTCTTCATGCTTTCTTGATCAAGATCACATACACTCCACATACACATGCAAAACTTCTACACTGGAAGTTAGCAGTATTTATTCATCCACCAAATAAATGCTCCATATGTTTTATGAATCTCTCTCCAAATATCCTTTGCAAAAGAGACATGGACTATAGAAAAAAAAATATTTTGGACACATGAAGGTCCAAGAAAAAAAGAAGAAAGAAAAAAATACATGCTCATAAAAGCATTGAGCATGAGGAAAAAAAGAGAAAAAAAAGAGATAGCCATGTTCTCAAAAATAAATTCAAAGGAGAGAGATCATAAAAAAGGGAGTTCTCATACACTTTCCGCTTTACCACACACATGCACATCTTGATCGGATTGTATGAATAGTTTTCTTCTTGGATTCACTCTTTGACTTTGCAATATATGTGATATAAGTATGCTTTATCCTTACCCCTACCATGAGCTCACATAAGCCTTTTTAGAAGTAGGGTGAAAGGAGGCAGAGAATGCCTTGGTAAGAAACTATACACAATGAGTGATCTAAGAGAATCAATTGAGGAGCTAGGTAAGGATTTGTTTTTGAAAATTTATCAAAAACCCAAGTTGCTTAACAGAAAAGTGGTGATTAATCGAATTAAGGCCGTTCTATTCCTCAACCGTCCAAGATGACATGATAGACACTTCGAACTTCACAAGCACAGGTATGTCTTGGAATAACTTATATGCTAGTATCATACCAAAAGGAGTCATGTTCCACCTTAGTCTTTAAACTTTACTCGAGGACGAGTAAAGGCGAAGTGTGGGGGTGCTTGTTGATGGCTCTTAAGTACCACTTTTGACCGTCAATTCCTGTTGAAAATATATCAAAAATAAACACCAAACATAGTGATAGGGTTTAATACTAATAAATTCCACGAGTGTTGGTGTTTTGATTTGTCATGCAGGAAAAGGGCATTATGAGCTTGAGATGAGATATAAAATATCAATGTCACAAACTATCTCAAATGCGTATATAGAGTACACCATAACAATGAGCTCGTCAAGACGACTGAATTGGATATAATATATATATATATATATATATAATATATATATATATATATATATATATATATATATATATATATATATATATATTGGGATTGAAAGGATAATTACTGGAGATGCAAAATTAATGATACAAAGCACATAAGAGATACAAAGTCAGAAAGACTTATCTAGCTTGATGACATCATACTTACCTCGTCATCATCCAAGAACACGTGAAGCACTTGCTGTTGTTGGCAATACGCACCCACCCACCGGCAGTGTAATGCACATGCATGGGGGCGCAGGGGGCCACGGCCTCAGGCACACACACGGGTGCAGGCCTCTGGCCAGGAGCTGGTGCAGCTCGCGCACAAGGCACAGGCGCGAGGCACAGGGGGCCCACAGGCCAGACGCGGTGGGGGGCCAAGCACCTCCCCCCGGGACACAGTGCAAGCGAAGGAAATTCCGTGGGTTACGTGGCTGCTGCCCGTTGGCCGCACGGCTGAATCGCGTCGCAAGCGGGTGCTGCAAACTCGCACAGGAACAAGTCCAGCAGACCCATGGCAGCTTCCTATTTGCGGGAGAAAACATCACGCGGATCGAGGAGGTGAGGATGTCTGGGATTTTACCGTAGAAAGCACACCCGCGGGAGGACGCGCTGTTCCTTCGTGCCAACCGTCGTACCAAGTCGGTTTCATAGACAGATGGCGTACGGAGAGAAGGCTGAGGAGAATACTCCATAGAATCAAGGGAAGCATCTCCACATCCCCAAGGCACCTCCTCTACTATAAATAGAGAGCCTCTCCCACTCATTTAAGACACACAAGAAGTGAAGCCAAGCTCCAATGCTAGATCCTATGTAGTGCTAGAATAGGTGAGAGGTGAGGCGAGAGTCCGGGAGAAGCCGGGGATGTCGGCTCCTCTCTTCTTCTTGTTCCTCGGTGGGTGCAGCTCAGGTTCGAGTTTCATCCGAGTATTTTCTCTTGTATTTCTGGATTATTATTTATTTAATATAGTTCAAGGTTTACTTTATACTTGTGGGCTCCTTGCTGTGATAAGTGTCTTAGTAATTATAAAGCTAAGATAGTATTTAAATGAGTATACGTGGTGTATAGTCTTTTGAATACCTTGGAGTGCGCCTAGTGCCACGGATTTGTAGTGGTAGCCCCAGGTGGTGACAGCCCTGACGGCCTACGTAGTCCACCACGTGAGAAGTACTAGAGTCAGTAGGACCATTGCTTGGCTTGCTTAGTCCCCTTCGCATCCCTTTCCGGATTTTGACGGTTGAGTGTCCCGAAGCAAGTAATATCGTAAACACCTTGAGCTAATCTTTAATTATCCAGAATACCTAGAAATAACCCTCTCTACCTTCTACACAATTAACACTTCTTTTGTCCTTGGTCGATCTTAACTCATCACTAGTACACACACGTTCCCTGTGGATTCGATACCCTGGAATACTCTCGGGTGAAAGCTACATCGGTATCCGTACGCTTGCGGATTTGTCTGTGATCGTTAAAAATACCAACAGGTGTACAGGGGTGGACCGTCCGTAGTGCAAATTTCAGCACTCGCAGAAACTGCATAATTTCTGTTCCGGGGCTCGGAATGACCTGCAGACTGTCTGGATGCGAAGGGCGGACCGTCCGCAATTCAAAGGGGCACTGCGACTCAGAAAAGCACGGAGGCTCGGGGTGGAATCGTATGTGAATAGCAGACTGTCCAGCTGAGTTGGGAGGACCGTCCATGGCTACGGCCGAGGCTCACTGGCTAGTTCGCTGCTGTCGGATACCGATATCCAGGGTATCTTAACTAACTAGGTTAAGGCGCGCATTGCGATCCTCCCCGTACGATGGTCCAACAAGGGACAAGGCTTTTCGTCCAAAGCGCCCACGCACAGGGAAGCCCAGCTAAGGCCCAACACACTAAGACCCCGCCTCGCCTGGTCCCCGACCTCTGGAGCAAGAAGGGAGAGCCGACCGCGCAGCGCCTCCGCCTCGCCCGACCCTAAGGAGGGGAGTCGGAAACAGGGCCTGCAACTAACAAGCCATTCCGCCTCGCCCGACCCCGACTGGAGGGGTCGGGAGCAAGGGCCATAGAAGGTAAATAGTTCCGCCTCGCCCGACCCCCAGGCGTGCGGGTCGGAAGTGGGACCCGCCCTGCGTCCGCTTCTGACTCGCCCGACCTCCCCTGTTCGGGTCAAAGGCTTGTCTCGGACCTGAGTCCCGGGGGGGCGGCCCTGTCAGGAAGGCGTGGCTCGCGATGTGAGCTGACGTGATGGGCACTAATTTCTCTGGACGGGCGGGATGGGCACCGTACACCTAACACGGCGACCACTCCGTCCTAAACGAATGACGGAGCACTGACACTCAGCATGGAACATCAAATAGCCCTGTTCGGCACACCCGCGGGGTACCCTTCTTGGGCGTCATCTACAGTGCCCCTGGAGAGGGTCGCTGGAGTAGGTGAAGACCGAGGACCCGGATAGCTTTCTTCCACCCAAATCCTTCTCCTTTCTCCCCTTCGCCTCTCTCTCTTGTGTAATCGGCCCGGTCCATTCCCTTGGATTATAAAAGGGAATGGGGGCCTTTCTGAGCACAAGTTCGTTCGAAACCATCCGGCTCACACTCCAGACGCACACCCCCATGGAGACTTGGGAGCTCGTTCCCTCTCTCGACCACTTGTAACCCCTACTACGAGCAACGCGAGTAACACGAGAAACCTCGAACTGGACGTTGGGCATTCGTGCCTGAACCAGTATAATTCCTATATCCTCTTGCGAACCATCCGAGCCTAAACACGCGATACACTAACTTCACTCGTCGGTGATTTCTTACACCGACAGTTGGCATGCCAGGTAGGGGCCTTTGCATGTTCGACGATCCCCTTCAGTCTTCGGATGGCCAGTGACAGTTCGAGCTAGGCTCTCGGGATGCGCATGCGTTTTTAGAAGTCTGGACTCCATCACCACCGACGACGGAGAGCTGGAGCGAGTCGTCGCCGCCTTCCGCATGTTGGCGCCGACATCGACGCCGCGACGGTCACCGAGACCCTCGTGGGTGTTCGGCTTGGTGCCCTTGAGAACCATGAGCCCCCCGTGGACTCAAACGGAAGAGACCTCTGGAGGGAGCTCGACACATTCCTGGGACCACAGCTGTCCAGGGAAGACACGCGCTGCGTCATGTTCGCAATGGCGAACATCATGACCCAGCTCGTAGGAGGCGCCCCTCTCTCGCCAGAAGCGCTAAGCGCCATTCCACCCTATGCATCACCTTTTGGCCTGCTCAATGCGGGCGAAACGGTGTCACACTTGTTGGCACATCACATGCGCCAACCTCCCACAGACGACGAGTTCATTGGGATGATTGACCACGTGTCAGAATCAGTCCTTGACCTTCTTAGCGACGGCTCGTCGGAAGCGTCCGAAACAGAGCTCATCGCGGAAAGTCATCATGCTTCCCGTGAATGCTTCATGGCAGACACTCCCGACGGGGCGCTGGGGGAGGCAAGTGACGACGACACTGGACGGCCGCCGGCTCACAATGCCATGGCCGACGCCGCCACGGCCAACACCGACGCACTAGGAGGTGGTAGAGCCGTGACCCTGCCACCGCAGCACCCGCGCCCTGATCACGCGCGGGTACGACGGGAAGAGCTCCAAGAAGCCCACTGCCGGCTGGGGCAGGACTGCACCCGCGTGGAGCAGGAATGGCTCCGCGTGGAGCAAGAGTAGGCGTGCATCGAGCGCGAGCTCTGACAATGCGTGGCTGGAGTGCCGGCGCGTGAATGCGCGCGTGACGTTCAGCGGCGGATTGTCAACGACGACGGCGCGCCTCCACACTTTGCGAGCGCCAGTCAGAACATCGCGGCAGTAGCAGTGCTATTGCGAGGCCTCCCCGACCCCGTGACCCCGGAAGCCCACAGGGCTCAATGTGAGGTGGGCGAGCTACTCGAGTGAGCGGCCGCGCAGCAAGCCAAGAGCTCGCAATCTCGATGACGCGGTTCCCAGGCCAGCTAGCGTGCCACCTCGAGGCAGCCTCCACGCAACCACGGCAACCATAACCCGCAGGACATCTCGGTCCATCAGCCGCGCCCCGGACCTGATGGGGGACCCCGAGCCCCGATCCAAGGGTGCCTCGGCCCGGTCCGGTACACACGCAACATACTGATTGCGCGTCGCTGCCAGCCGGCTGAGGACGACCGGGAGCCCTGGCGCTGGCGCGCCTCACGTCGAGGTGGCCTCTACGATGATGATGACGAGGGACGGAGTCCGAGTCCGGACTCCCCGGGGCCACGCGCCTTCAGTTCCCGGATTAGGATCGCTCCGTGTGTCAGTTTTTTATGCCGATTAGCCTACAATGGGGGTGCCCAAGGTAGTGATTTGTGCAGTGGGGGGTCGCCGGATCTGAAGCATGAAGGTAAACGCGGGACACAAGACACAATTTAGACAGGTTCGGGCCGCTAAGGCAGCGTACCCAACATCCTGTATGGGGTGTATAGTATTGCACCCTGCGCTAGGTTGATTTTCGATGCCCATCTAGGTGCCTCGGCCCTCCTTTATATAGTCCAGGGGGCGGGTTTCTAGTCGGCTACAAGGTAGAAGTCCTAGTAGAATTACACAATATGAGTCCTAATAGGATTAATAGGAGTCTGCCTTCTTCCTTCCTTGCGGATACTGGGGATCCTATCCCAGCAGTGTTCGAGTACTTTTTCGATCCTCGCCGAGTAGTTTTGGTGCTCTTCAAGTACTTTGCTGGCTGAATCTTCAAAGTTCCTCAAAACTGCCATGAGGGTATGGTGTGCTCAAAGTCTTCATGTGCGCCGAGTTGTTTTCCAACAAATTGAGAATCAGCCGAGTTGTTTCCTCGCCCTAATGCACCTTTGTTGAAAACTTTCAGTAGTGGAAATGATCATCTTGATATATGGAGAGCGGCGAAAGTCGCACTCCATATGGAGAAGCCCCCGAGCCTTAGGTTGAATCGAAGAATCAGGCTGAGGGTCAAATCTTGAATCTGCTTCTTGCGTCTTGAAAAAAGCGATTGATGGGTGTAGCTTATCAGCCCCCGAGCCTTGGAATGATTGAATAATCAATTCAAGGGTCTTTGTCTTTACGGAAGTCATCATCCGAGTACTTTGTCTTCACAGAAGTCATCATCCGAGTACTTTTGTCTTCACAGAAGTCATCATCCAAGTAGGATCATGTATTTTCCTCATGGATACCTGTGGGTCCCGACCCGACAAGCCCCCGAGCACTTCATAGTCAAACAGCAACCTTCTTTGAACCTACGACCTTCTGTTTTAGGAAATAGTCTTCTCATCCGAGTTCTTCAAGCTTCATGAAAATCAGCATCCGAGTAGTTCTACAGCGTCCAACCCCTGAGCTTATGCGCCAGGTGAACTGCTGGAGCCATGCCGAGTAGTAATTGGATGCTTAGCCCCCGAGTTTAAGAGCAGAGCCACCAAAGCTTGACTTGAAAGAAAAGATACGTACATTATGTAGCATTTTTATAGAGTACAATGAAAGTGGCTGAAATTCATTGGATAATGAAGATCAGCGTAAAAGCTACGTCATGCTCTTGTCCGGTCGTATTTCTCCCAAGTAGTTAGCCT
Source organism: Alloteropsis semialata (assembly GCA_004135705.1). Lineage (NCBI taxonomy): Eukaryota > Viridiplantae > Streptophyta > Magnoliopsida > Poales > Poaceae > Alloteropsis > Alloteropsis semialata. Next base: position 49,050,234 of record CM014277.1, on the reverse strand, counting down.
GTTACATTTAAGCACATGGTCCCTGCATTAGCCGTTGCTCGTAGCGTGTATGAGATGGACTCGTTTACGCATGTAGAGACATTAGGCGTGACAGAAAGAGTGGAGGTTTCAAGGATTAAGGCGTGTGCTACCCGAGATAAACAAAATAAGTAGTCGGCATTGCGACAAAAGAGAGCGCGGATTGTGCGCAAAGTATTTGTGCCTCCTTAGGGTGTAGCCACTATGGTGCCTCCAGTTCTCAGTACACAAAACTTCGTGGCAAAGCCTCCTGATTTGGTGTACCAAGCATGTGGCGGCGCCCTACAAACTCGACCTACCAAGCGCGTGGGTAGCACCCTACACACTCGATTTACCAAGTCCGTGGGCTATTCGTCAGTAGACCCCAGAAGTAGTCGATCATAGAGTAGCCAACGAGGGTAATTCCTGTCGAAGAGCATACCAAAGTAGTCGGCGCATGGCCAAACATGTAGAAAACATGTTAGAAAATAATATCGAAAGAAATAAGCGACTTACCTTGATTCGTGGACGATAGTCGACGAAGCCGAGCACGGTCGTCGATGGAGCCGCGACGGTTGTTGATGAAGCCGACTAGTCGGAATCAAATCCGACTAGTTGTTGGCGGAGTAGTGTCCGTTCCCGACTACTTGCTTAGTCGAGATGAGTAGTCGAAGTAGTCGTCGGTGAGTTGTTCTGAGCCGAGCCGAGTAGTCGGTCGTCGTGGCTGAGTTGATCCGAGTCGAGCCAAGTAGTCGGTCATCGTGGCCAAGTTGTTCTGAGTCGAGCCGAGTAGTTTGTCATCGGATCTGAGTAGTTGAAGATGTTGCTTCGTGCTCGGCAACGGTGCAATCAACGCCTTGAACTTGACTAGGAAAATCCACCCGCAAATCGTCGAATAGGAATCCACTGCGGATTGGAGACCAACGCCCCGCCGAGACAACGTGCTGTTGCCTCACGCTGGCTAGATCAAAGTTGATGATGAGGTCCTTCAAGCTCGCCCGATGATCTCGACGAGCACCCCTACCTGGCGCGCCAGCTGTCGATTTTTTATGCCGATTAGCCTACTGTGGGGGGTGCCCAATGTAGTGATTTGTGCGGTGGGAGATTGCCAGACCTGAAGCATGAAGGTAAACGCGGGACACAAGACACGATTTAGACAGGTTTGGGCCGCTAAGGTAGCGTACCCTACGTCCTGTATGGAGTATATAGTATTGCGCCCTGCGCTAGGTTTATTTTTGATGCCCATCTAGGTACCTCGGCCCTCCTTTATATAGTCCGGGGGCGGGTTCCTAGTCGGCTACAAGGTAGAAGTCCTAGTAGAATTACACAGTATGAGTCCTAGTAGGATTACAGGAGAATTCTAATAGGAGTCTGTCTTCTTCCTTCCTTGCGGATACTGGGGATTCTATCCCCGACACCGTGCCCTCAATGATTTCGCACACCGACCAACTTGCCAAAATACGCCGGGGAAATGAATCCCGAGATCTGGCTCGAGGATTATTGGCTCGCTTGCCGGGCAAGTGGGGTGGATGAAGATGATTTCATCATTTGTCACTTGCCGTTGCACTTGGCCGATTCGGCTCGGGCGTGGCTCAAGCACCTCCCTGCGGGTCAGGTCCGAAACTGGGCCGACCTCAAGGAGGTCTTCATTGGGAATTTCCAAGTGACCTACAGTCGTCCTGGAAACCCGTGGGACCTCAAGAACTGCCGGCAGAAGCAAGGGAAAACTCTTCGGGAGTACATTCGACGTTTATCCCGGCAGTGCAACGAGCCGCCCAACATTGCCAATGCTGACATCATCGGCGCATTCCTATCTAGAACAACCAGCAAGTCCCTCGTCCACAAGCTTGGACGAAAGAGCCCTCAAACGGAGAAGGATCTCCTTGACATCGTGACGAGCCATGCCTCAGGCAAGGAGGCAGTCAGGGCGATCTTTTACCACCCGTCCGAGGGTAGGGGTAAGCGGGATGAAGAGGCCGAAGAGACCGACGAAGGCCCCTCCGACCGCCCGAACAAGAAGAAGAAGAAGGGCAAGACGCGGTGCCAGGACGGCGATGCCGCCATGGTGGCCGCGGCCGAGTGGAATCCTGGCGTGAAACCTCCAGCGGGGGAGGTAACTGACCACTTCGAGAAGAAGTGGAACAGTCCGTGCCCCAACCACGAGTACGCCGTCAAGCATCTCTACAAGGATTGCTCCCTTATGAAAAAATTCATGTCAGGGGACACTTAGAAAGGGGAGCCGCAGAGGCGAAAGCCGGATCCGACCCAAAAGGGCCTCGAGGCGGGTGAGGATATGGTGACCGACCCTTATCTGGAGCCCGACGGGTGTTTGATGATCTTCAGCGGCGCCGAGGCCTCGATCAGCAAGGGTCAGGCAAAGGTGGAGCACTGCGAGGTGTTCGCCGTCGAGCCGGCCACGCCGACCTTCCTGCGGTGGTCTGAGGCGGCGATAACCTTTGACCGCGGGGACCATCCGCAATTTGTCCCCCGACTGGGCAAATACCCGCTCGTGGTCGATCCGATCATCGGTCAGAAGCGACTCACCAAGGTGTTGATGGATGGCGGAAGTGGACTCAACATCGTCTACGCCGATACGCTTGACACGATGGGCATCGATCGGGCACGTATCCGCCCGACCGAGGTGCCCTTCCACAGGGTCGTCTCGGGAAAGCAAGCCGTTCCACTTGGGCAGATCAACCTACCCGTCACGTTTGGGACCCCGTCCAATTTCAGGACAAAAACCCTCACATTCGAGGTGGTGGGATTCCACGGGTCCTACCACGCCATTTTGGGTTAGCCATGCTACACGAAGTTCATGGTGATCCTCAACTACACCTACCCAAAGCTCAAGATACCTGGGCCGAAGGGAGTAATCAGTGTGGGCTCGTCCTTTCAATGCGCCTATCAGTGCGAGACCCAGAGCTGCAAGCTGGCCTCGGCCAGGTGACCAGCACTAGGGGCCTGAGGGCTGTGATCCCGACGGCAACCGAGCCGCCCGATTGACCACTCGCATCCACCATCACAAGCGCCTCCCGCGCTAGGGGGTCGGTGACACTTATCCCCCCGGATAGTGCAGCACTCACCACCTGCCGCGTGATCGCCTTCCTGGGCGCCAGCCCGAGGGGCACAGCCCAACTTGCCACCCTGCATCAAAGACATTCTAAGATACCGGACATAACAAAAGATGGACAGGGCCGAAGGACATGAGAAACGCACCTGGATGCCACTGGGAATGCCGACCTCGGCCTTTTCTGTGGTGGTTCCTCTGAGTCTGTCCCCTCGGATCGTGGGCACTTGCCTTTGTCGGCCCCCGGGGTTGGCGAGGACCGACCAAACCCCGTTGAGCTCTCAAGCCTAGGATGATCGCCACCCAACCCTCGGGTCGGCAAGGTCTCGAGAGGCGCGACTCCCGAGCTCGGCTCGGGGTCAGACACGGCGTCAACGGCTGTGACGACTGGGTGCGATGGCGCCTGAGCACGACCCACAGGGTCATCCTCTTCACGTTCCACATCCCTCCAGCGCACGGGAGACACATCGCCATCGTCATCGGCGTTCCTCCCGGAGCCCTCGACGCCGCCCTCCTCGGTCTTCGTCTCGGAGAACCTAGATAGGCCGGAGTCATCATCATCCACATCGACCACCTCCTCGTCGACGTACGGGCCCATACCCTCGCTCCATCGCCCCTCCATCTTCGCGATACTGCGACGACGGCGGTATTCCTCTTGCCTCTCCTCAGTGGCTAGCTTGTCCTTCTTCTTCTTCTTGGCAGCTTCTTTCTCCCTCCTCTCTACCTTCGCACGCTCATGGTTCCGTGCCCTCTGTTGTGCATCCTACAGCAGAGGCGGGCATGACTCAACATAGTTGAGGATGCCCTGCGAGTCCAGGGGCATAGTTTTCACTAACACCATCTGTTCGCGAATAAAAGGGAAAAAGGAAAGAAAGGAGAGAAGGAGCGAGAGCTCTTACCACGACGACGGTTTGGTTATCGAGCTTCATCGGCAGATGCCCCTCGATCGGATACTCCGCTTCATCATGGACCATAGCATTGCAGAGGCGCCGACGGATCTTGTTGTCCGACAACACCACACTTCACATCACCAACCCGGTCCAGTCCACTTGAGGCATCATCTCGAAAATCGGCAGCCGATGCGCCATAAGCGAGAGGATTCAGCGAGCGTGATACGCCGCAATCACTCCAACGCCGGTCACTCCCCAAGCCTGCAGCCGCTCAACCCCCTTCCAGAGGTCGGGGAGCATCTTCTTCTCCGACGCTTCCGGGCCCCAGAACCACACGTCCGGGCGCTTGGCGAAGATGCGCCCGGTGAAGGCCAGGAAAGGGGTGGCGGGGTCGTTCCTTAGGTAGAACTATTGGGAGTGCCAACCCTTGTTGGAGGAGATAGGGTGGAGCAGGAGGTAGCCGGGCGCCCGAGGACCGCGAAGGCGGATGCCGGTGCACCTGATCGGGGCCGGACGACCCCCTTTCTTGACTGGTTCAACAGTGAAGAACCACTTCCATAGAGCGAAGTGGGGAGATATACCAAGGAACCCCTCGCACATGGTGACGAACGTTGCGAGGTGTTGAACCCCGTTGGGGTTAAGATGCTGCAGCTCGAGCCCGTAGTGATGTAGAATCCCCTGGAGGAAGTTGTGAGGAGGGAACCCCACCCTCCGCTCATGGAAGGGGATGAAAGAGATGACGTAGCTAGCCGGCGGGTTCGGACGGTCCTTGTTGCCGAGGACGATCCACTCCATCGCCTTCGTCCTCGAGCACAAAAGGCCCCGCTCCACCAAGTGATTGAGGTGAGCCTCAACCACCGATGACCGCATCCAGTGCTCCATTGCAGGTCAGAGCTCGGTGCGGAACTGAGGAGTGAGGCGAGTGGCGCAAGCGAAAGCGACGAAGTGAGCGAACAAGGGAGCCAAGCCACAGCGACGAAGGTGAGTGAGAAAGCTCAGCGGCGGCGCAGGGGCGGATTGGATGTGAAATGGTGGAGAGAAATAAGGGCATGGGGAGGACGAGGCCGGCCCCTCTGCATTTAAGAAGGCAGAGCCAAGGCATGCTCGGGAAGCGCACCACACCCCCCGCACACGTCTCCTCCTCCACCTCCTCGTTCCTCGCCCCACGTTCCTCCGCCACGACGCCCACAACGCTTCACCTCCAACGGCCTCATGGGCCTGAAAGGTAAGTGGCCCCGGGCGAGGGCGCCCCGATAAAGACCAAAATAGTCGAGGAGTTCTAAGGCCGGCCCACGAAGGGTTTGACGATCGCTCCGAGGTGTCCTCCGAGTGAGGGGCGGATGGGTGGGCTCGCTAGCAGCCAGTACCCTGGTGCACGAGCACCAAGGGCACCCCGACCCGCTTTCGAGCCCAAGTGTGTGCCGACCCCATGTTTCTTATCGCAAAGAGGTGCCGAGCCCCTGCAGTCGGTCGAACGGCTGCGGGAACTAAGGGGGTCAGGCACTAGGGATTTATTGAGGCCGATCACACGCTGATCCGTCGACTCCCCCTTGAAGGGGCGTTGGCGCCTCACTCGGACTAACCCGATCGCAACTCAATGAGAGGCGTGCTTCGGCCTGCGTGGCAAAACGCGATGCGTCTCTAACCCTCTGTCCTACTGCAAGGAAAGCACGAGGGGAAAACATAAACAAGTCGAAACGATCGTCCATCTGGACACGCGTTCCAGAGCAAGACACGGGGGTTGGAATCGCAAAACGGAGACCGATGACGTGGTCACAGAATCCACAGACAACACAACAATGGAACAATGTCTTCATTCATAAACAAAGGCAAAGTACATATGGCGCACGGCCGTGGAAAGATACAAACGGGAATCGCCACTCCTAAGTGGCGACATAGGGCGTCCAGGGGAAGAAGTCCTCCTCAACCAAGCAGTAGGCCATGCGAGCTCACGTCACAGGCCTTCTTTTGGCATCGTCTCCCCCGACGACGCCCGAGGGAGAGAAGGTGCAGGAGCACAGCTCCCGGCGACGAGTCGACCACGACAGCACACGCCAAGCCTCCTTCACCTCAAATTCATCTGGCACCGACAATGGGTACCCACAGAAGAGAGGACGAGGAGCCGTAGCGCGTCGGTGGCTGTACACGACCCCCATCTCCCCCGAAGTGGCAGGTGCCAGCAAAGGCAGGTGGGAAGCGAGTCGGTAGCACCGAGGGCCCATGCGACACCGAGCAGATGTCACACCATGCACCTTGGCTCCCAAGGTTCGCAGGGATTCTTCTGGCATCAATGAGTGGCTCTCTCGGCCCTGCTCTCAGGGGGATGGCCGGGAACAAAGCCTACATGTGCTAACTCCATTTGGGGGAAGAAAGGCGAAGAAACATACTCAAGTGCTTGAGCAGCCCGAAACAAAGACCCCTATTTATAGCAAGGGACATCCTTCCCAGGCTCCACGCAGGGCTACAGGAACTCGCCACGCGGCGCAATCGAGCGGTCGATCCAAACAAGACAAATGCCCCCATGGGGGAAACAGTGGTGCGGCATCTTAAAAAGGACCAACAAGACTGCTCAAGTCAGGGCCAGGCGTGGAAGGCGCGCCGCTCAGTCGGGCGCGTGTCAGACCCTCAAAAGGAGCAACATGTCTCAACAGCGACGTGACCGCTCGGGCAGATGAGTCTTAGCCCCTGAGCGAATTTATTATTCGCCGAATGGCTCGGGGCTAAACCCACCGGGTGCGCTCGCGCACCCCCGGTGAGAAAAACGACAAAACACCCATGAAGTGACCCTCTAGACGAGTCCCCGACTCGTCCAAAGGCTCGGGGGCTACACCCGGTGGGTGCGCTCGCGCACACCCCCAGGAAAACCGTCCGCATAAGGGCGATAAGTCTTTGCACAGGTCGCAACAACCTCTACAGGGACTCGGGGGCTACTATCAGATACCGATATCCGGGGTATCTTTACTAACTAGGTTAAGGAGCGCATTGCGAGCCTTCCCGTACGACGGTCCAACAAGGGACAAGGCTTTTCATCCAAAGCGCCCACGCACAGGGAAGCCCAGCTAAGGCCCAACACACTAAGACCCGCCTCGCCCAATCCCCGACCTCTGGAGCAAGAAGGGGGAGCCGACCGCGCGGAGGAGACAGGGCCCACAACTAACAAGCCATTCCGCCTCGCCCGACCCCGACTAGAGGGTTCGGAAGCAACGGCCACAGAAGACAAATAGTTCCACCTCGCCTGACCCCAAGGCGTGCAGGTCTTGAGCGGGAGCCACCTTGCATTCACTTCTGACTCGCCCGACGTTGACGCTCCTTAGCGACACCTTTTTACCCTTGTTTATCTTCAATAATGGCATGAATTTGATATCTAAACGATTGATCATACTCTATAACTAGGACGTTTTCGCATATGCATGTGTTTTTGGAGCATTTCTGTTTACGCAGGTTTTTGGGCTAAATTGGAGCACATATGGACAAGGCTTGAGACCATGGACAACACGATGAAAGATGAAGGCCTGAAGCCCTAAGAAAAGGCTAGGCCGGCCGGCCCCATATGGCCTAGGTCGGTCAGCCTATGGTGTTTCAAGCCCCGTTCGTGCTCATCTTTGGTGAACCATCCTCCAAGAATATTTGAAAGGTAAGTGTTTCAAGATAAGGTCAAGAAACTTCGGGGTCAAGGTAAATCAATTGGAGAATTTGGAAGGTCATCCCCTTCCCAATCTTATCTCGAAGATATCCCGAAGCAAACGACGTCCAAAGGCCCACATGCATAGGTGGAACAACTACTGAAGCTTCCAGAAGACTTGGGGAGAAAGAAGAGGACAAGGCGGCCAGAAAGAGGCCAGGCCGGCCGGCCTAGGCCTCTCTGCGCCGGCCGGCCTAGGCCCCCCTGGCACCGCCTCGCCCTCCCCCCTTTGACCTAGGGTTTCCTCAGGGTATAAATAGCCCCTGTGTCCCTGTGCCACACATCATTAATTCATCATTCGACGCCGAGGAGTAGAGGAGCTAGAGGGACACCTTTCGGAGAGCTGAGGGTCGTGCTAGTTGTCTAGAGTTTTGCCCTAGCCGATGTGGGAACCCTGCGAGGAATACCACGTCGGAGTTCCAGAGCTAGGATCATCAAGATCAAGGTAGGATCCCGGTGGTGATCTTGGGACGTACTATCATTCATGGTGAAGTTATTTGTGTTTCCGAATCTTTAGCAATCAAGTGCCTCTTTCTATGATTTCGTTCTATCTTGGTTTTGCTTCTTTTTCAATCTATTCTCGAGATAGATTGTTTGAGGTGTTCTTGTAGCCATGGTGGCTAGGGGCTCATACCGGATCTACCAAGTGGTTCGACATGTTCACTTGTGAACGTGCCCTTAAGTTACCCACACCGATAGGGAGCATCATGACAGGGTGCGATCCCGTGTACGGTGGGGCTTTCTGGAGTTTGACCGAAGGTCGTGATTTAAAGATGATTTTTATTGAGATTCACATCTATCTTACTTCACTCTATTTGGCTCGGAGCTACAACATATGCATGATCTAGGTGATCTAGATTGGTTATCTCTAACTTTCTCTTGCTACCTCCGGTGTTTGGTTTTTAGTAGATTAGATCCGTTTGCAACTCTCTTTCAAGACTAAAGGATTTCTATGCTAGTTGGATTGTTTCTTGTATCTTTAGTTTCACGGATGGATAAACCTTGGGAGAGTACTGTAAGGAAAAAGCTACAACTAATCCGTGTGCTTGCGGTTCACGGTTGACGCATCTAAGGGCTGTCAACAAGCTTTTCTGGCGCCGTTGCGGGGAACTATCGATTAAGATCCGATTTGACTAGCATTCGTAAATATTTCTTTTTCTAGATTTTCTTTTGATTTCTCTCTTTTTAGATCTCTTATTTTCTCTTTTATCTAAAATAGATCTAATCCACAAAAATCAAAATAATCTAGTTCTATTTTATTTTTATGTCATTCTATCTTTTTCTTTTAGATCTTGTATATATTTTGCTTTCACTAACCCTAACAGGAGATGGATGGCTACCTCTCCAACAAACCAAAAAATTTTGAGGATGATCCAGAAAAACTTTACAGGCGAAGGAGACGCGAAGCACAATCTAAGAAGCTGGAATTAGTAGATCCGAAAGGCAAGACCGAAATTTCATCGTCTACACCTCAAGAAACTCCACCACCATGTCCAAAGGAGGCGCCACCACAACCCGAGATGGCGCTACCGGAACGCACGATCGGAGAGCTATGTATCCTGGGCATCAAGGATTTGCCTATCCAAGACCTTGGTGATATCGGAGGACCGTTCGAAATCAAGACATCAACCATCCGTATGGTGCAAAGCTCGCCCTTCACCAGAAAAGAAGATGCAACCTTCAACTTCAAGCATTCATCCAATTATGCCGCACCTTCGACATGCAAGGAGTAACTCAAGATCAAGTGAGAGCGAGGCTCTTTCTGTTCTCTCTATTTGGGAGAGCGCTTCAATGGTTTCATTCTCTACCGGGATACCTTGATGAAAGCTTTCATGACGGAGTTCTACTCGCCAAGCAAGACTCAGATTTTGCGCAACAAGATTGCTACCTTCCCGCAAACCCCGAGGAGACTATTGCGGAAGCCTATGAGCGCTTCAACGACTACATCCAAGCCGTGCCACATCACAAGTTTCGAAAGGAGGATATAGTCTAGAAGTTCTACCAAGGCCTCACGACGGCATCAAGGGCAATCATCGATGCATCGGCCGGAGGATCAACCATTGAGCTCACCCAGACACAAGCTCTCAAGCTATTCAAGAAGGTGGCGGATAATGATGTGTGGGCATCATCGAGACGGCTGCACCCTACACCGTCCGCGGGCATTGCTAAAAGTGTTTTGCAAGTGGAGCGTGAAGAATTACTAGAAGGGAAGATCGATTCGCTCATGAGAAGGTTGGAGAAGATGGAGGTGGACAAGAAGGAAGCCCATGCTTTTGATTTGAAGGCAGCCAAAGCAAGGTCCACATGTGAAGATTGTGGAGAGTACGGCCATGTCCAGAAGGATTGTCCAGAGGAGGCTAAGGTGCTCAAATACATGAGGAAGGGGGATTTGTTCCCTCCATCCAACTTCCGCTACGGGCAAGGCAGACCTCAATTTAATGCAAGCTCATCCATTCAAAACTTGGTGCCTTTTCATATACAATTGAAGGAGTTCATGGAGGAGCAAGGCAAGATCAACAAGGACACTGTCACTAAGTTCAAGGCTATGGACAAGATATTGGAGAACATTGATAGCAAGGTGACGGAGATCGGAAGCGCTAACCATCAAGTACTCAACATGATGATGATGCTAGAGACACAAGTGACCCAGCTAGCCATACGCCTACCTAGTAATGAAGGAAGATTACCGAGGCAACCTCAAAATCTGGAGAAGGCAAAAGCAATTCAAACTCGCTTGGGGAAGGAGACCGAAAATCCTGAACACCCGGCCGAAGCAAGGAGGCCTAAGCCAAGTGTTGAAGACGAGATGACAACAAAAGAGAAGGCGCCTACTCCCACACCGGAAATAGTCACCCAAGAGCTAGAGTTTGAGATGATCGATGAAGATACCAAGATTCTTCCTCCGAGGCCACGTTACCACAAAGGTAAAATGGATGAGCATTTCGAAAAATTTGTTGAAGTGGCTCACAGGTTGAACATCAATATGCCGCTCTTGAACGCTCTACAAGTTCCAACATACTCTCGCTACTTCAAAGACATCCTTACAAACAAGCGCGAGATGCCGCCGCCAGGCACCATCAAGATGACCGAAGAATGCAGCACGGCTATCGCTGATCAAGCTCCCGAGAAGAAGAGGGACCCGGGGTGTCCAACCATCCCGTGTTCCATCGGATCATACATGTTCGAGAGGGCATTGTGTGACCTTGGCGCAAGGGTGAGCGTCATGCCGAAGGCCGTGTACGAGAAGATACGCTTACCGGAGGCGGAACCCACCGCCATGTGCCTAGAGTTAGCGGACAACTCTGTTCGCTATCCTTTGGGCATCACCGAAGACGTACTTGTGAAGATTGGAGAACACCTAGTCCCCTGTTGACTTTGTGATTCTTGATATAGGAGAAGGGACAAAGTCAGCACTCATCCTTGGAAGGCCGTTCCTCAAGACCGCAAGGGCGAACATCGATGTTGGCAAGGGGGAGATCAAGTTCGACATCAATGGCACCATGAGCGAGTTCAAATTTCGTCCACGCCTTGAGGTATGCAATATGATCAATGTTAAATATATTCTACCTCACCGTCGTGACCCCAAGTAGGAGCCGAAGAAGAAGGAAGCGAAAGAGACCAAAGAAATTGTTGCATCCATCGAGACAAAAGCTCAACCCCCACTTGTGAAAACCAAAAGGATGACTAAGCCGAAGAATAATCATGCACCCAAGCCAAGGATCGTGCAGAAGTGGGTACCCAAGACTGCAACGCCACCACCGAGCGTTGGTCCGAAGTGAAGAAAGAAAGAAGTCTAGCTATAGACTATAAACGAAGCGCTTTGTGGGAGGCAACGTGTTCGTCGAGTCAAGAATAAGCTACCGGGAGGACAACCCTGAAGACATTTGAGTAAGTGAGTCATGAATTTTGCTACGCAAGACTTGATATACATTTGTTAAATTAGTCGTTCGGTCGGACATTTAAATTAGAGTTGCTCAGTCATTTTGATTTTATTTCGTATTTTAAACCAATGACTTGAGCCATCCCATGATTTGTTTGCTTATCTTGAGAAACCCAAAACCAAAGTTCCCAAACCCATTTTGGCGACCGTCCATTCCATAACGGCCGGACCAACTTGATCATTACAAAGACACGAGTAGAGCCAAGCGTTGTTCTTAATTCTTTAAAATTCTTTGACGCATGCTAGGCTCACGTAACCTTAGGAATTTTTAGTTTTGATTCCATAGAATTAGAATTTTTCTAAGGCCTCATTTATTTTATTTCTTCCAAAATATCTCTCTCTATTTGGCCAAAATTTAGAACCTAAACCCATGACCCACGGTTGAACTCGGGAACGTTCGCTATCAATTCGTGAAAGTGAGCAATACCGGTGCAATCAAAATAAACGTAGTCAAAAATATTTCTTGACTTACAAGTATTTATGATGCCCAAATTCTCCTCTAATTATTTATTCAAACTCATTGCTTGCTTTGAGTTAGTTTTATTTGTCAAGATTAGAGGACGGATTAAGCATCTAAACATACTTTGGAAGGGTTTATGAGCATAATCACTACTAATGACCAAGATTGAGATCACGGGAAGAATTTTTGTGCTCTCCACCTAACACCACATGCAAGAGGGGGCAGCCATGCATGGTGGTACACTCATTTTTGCAGGATTGAAAGTAACATTTGGAGTGGAGTTGAAGCAAAAGGACAAAAGCATGAATCAAGGTGGACAAAACAATGTACAAGCTGAAAACTTTCCAAAGAATGAGTGGTTCACAACATTTGGGCGGTGCAAAGCATGTGGAGCTGCTGGACAATGATCAAGAATCAACTCAGGAAGACATGGGAGCAAGGACATATGAAGACGGCCAGGGAACACCCTAGGCCGGCCGGCCCCAAGGACCGTAGGCCGGCCGACCTGGTGCCCATTTAACCCCCCGGTGCCCATCTTTCACAAGTGCGTCTCTCACACAATTCTTAGTCTATGTTCTTCATGTTCTTCCACTTATAACACCAGCAAGAGCTCTGAAAATTTCGAGAATCAAAATCAGCCCCAAAAATCTCCAAAAATTCACTACAATTCCTAGTTTGCTCTCCTCTTCGGTATATTGTTTTTCCACCGGCGAGAAACCCCCGGTGTGTTGCTTTTTGTGTTTGTGCAGCAAGGCACCATGAGGAGGAGTGTCATGAACTTCATCACCAAAAAGAGGACAAGGTCATCGGCGTTCGACATGCCATCGGCAAGCTCTTCGCGGAGGCACTCGATTGCCGAGTCACCGCGAAGCATGGAGGAAGACAACCCCGCACCGAGGAGCGACATGCTGCTCCTTGGTGGGATGCAAGACCCAAGAAGTACCTCCATGCGGTTCACTGAACCTTGTTGGGCATGCCGGCGCACCACCATCTCCTGCACCTCGACGTGCCACAAGATCAACCGCACCACCGCCATACAAACCAAGAATTTCTGAATATGGGTTTGTCTTCTTGTCGGAGGAAGAAGAAACAAGGCTTAAGAATTTAAGAGGAAGGTTGAAGGAAAACACCAATTTTGATGATGATACACTGCAGAGATTGGGATTCTATGGTGACATTTATGGACTATTGGAAAACCTTGGGTGGAGGCAATTTTCCAATGGTGTTCCGGTGCACGTGCATGGAGAAATTGCCATGGAGATGATGTTGACCATGAGAGTGGTGACAAGAAAAGTTGATGAGCGAGAAGTGTCATGCCTCGGATTTAGGTTGAAGGATGAAGAAAGGTCCATCACCTTTGAGGATATTGGAAGTTTACTTGGTTTCAAGGGTGATGCACCGGAAAGGGCCGAAGTTGAAGAAGGAGGGTTAGATAAATTTTGGAAGAAAATTGCAAGGGATGACAACCGCCAAAGAAAGAATATAAGCAATGTTATACTTCAAATATTTCACTCTTGGATGAGCAAGAGAATCTTCGGAAGGATGAGAGAGTCCAAAGTAACCGATGCGGAGTTAAATTATTTATACGCCGCATTGGTGAAAAAGCAAGCAATTGATCCTACCTACATCATGATTTATAGGTGGGTATATGAAGCAACATCCAGCTCTGGATATATTGGCTCAGGTTGTTATCTTACCATGATAGCAATTGCATTGAACCCAAGATTAGAGACAAACTCGGCGTTCTATATAAAGGGAAGCGACCTTGGAATTGAAACTATGAGGCAAGGTCACTACATCGGGGAAGATGAGAAGAATGGTTTCAAAATTGCAAACACCAATATTTATCTCCTCGATGCAAGATTGAAATTATTTGTAGGAGGAAGAGTTGATTGGCGTGATGAGAAGATTTTGGTCAAGGCTAAGAAGAATAAAAGAGGGAAGCATATTGGAGAGTCATCGGCACCGGTTGAAGAAGAGGTGGGAGAGGAATTGCCACCGGCTAGTTCTTCTTATTGGACAACGGAATTTTAAAATGCACCAAGTGGACAAGGACCTCCAGAAGGATGGGGACAACAATGGGGACATGCACCAGCTCAAGCATAGGGGTATGGAGCGCCGGTGCCACCACCGGTATATCCACCGCCGCCTATATATAGCAATTATGGCTACCCACCGCCGCCACACCAAGGAGTGTTCTCGGATCTATCCTTTGGAGCTCAATTTGCACATCTACAACAACCAGAAAGAAGCACAAGAACGATTGGAGCTTACACTGATAGAAACTTGGAGGACATTAATGCCATCCGGAGGCATACGGACCGACTAGAAGATAGAACCATGGGGATTGCATATCAAATGGGACTTCTAGCATTGGCGCCACCGGAACATTTTGAAGGAGGAGCCTCACAAGTGTACTATGACCAAGGGTATAACGCAAGACATCCGCCAAGACAAGAGGAGTGACCGATGAAGGATCGAGAATAAATTGCTCGCACGTGTGGTTTGAGTTTTCTCCTTTCTTTTATTTATTTTCAGCGTGTGTGCAAGCTTGTGTGCATAGCAATTTTCTGTTTTTATTTATTTTCAGCATGTGTGTTATTGTGTCATTTTGTTTATCATCACCATGATCACTATATATATCACCTATGCTTTCATGATATGATCATTAGTGATGATAGCAAGTTTATGCCATGTTGAAATATGATGATCATTGCCGCTTTGACTATTTTTGCGCTTGGCTTATGCATAATTGAACTAATGTTCTCCCTAACATGATCTGAAAATTATCTAAATAATGGCTCAATCTTTTGTGGTGAAAGTGCATCTAGGCCCTCAAGTGGATTTTGGTGAATTGAGTGACAAAACGATTAAAGGACTAACTTGTTTGTTTAAGTGCATGAGCAGGGATTTATTGTTATAATTCATTTACAGTTTATATGCTCATGATATATTTGTGTTTATTAATCAAAGCAAGCAAGTATGATCCCATGATTTCTAGAATGTTGAAAATGGCATGTCATTGGTATTCATGATGGAGACATAGTTCTATGATTTATATATGGTCTCTAATTGCTTATGATGGACAGTCATTAAAATATTGGGATGATAGCTTCAAAGAAGTATGCTTGGATCATTATTGGTCTCATGCCAAGGATGGTCTTTGGACAAGGCGTGAGACACTATCACTATGATGAAGATAGATATTCATGGATCAGTTGAGAAAAGAAGAATTATTGCATAAGATTGGATATTGCAATAAGATTGGATAGTGCAAGACTTCATGTATGAATGATAAAAATGACATGAGCATATGTGTTACATATTGGTCTTCAATTGGAAGCTTGCATTATGTGGGATATTCTTTGTCAATCAAGAATAAGCATTTGAAGATTCTTTCAAGTGGAATTCATTCAAAGGCAAAGCAAAGTCAACTTGATGATACAAGGGTAAGTGATGAAGAAGCAAATCGAGATGACTAGAGCGAGGGACTAGCAAGCTAAGGTGCAAATTGCTAGGGTGAAGCATCTAGTATCCGGGGTGTGTTCGAAGTATCATATCCAAGTCTCATCAAGAAAAGCAATGCAATGCATATATATGTTATGATTGATAAAGAGGGTGACCTAAGAATTAAAGTGAACTCAAATGTAAGTTATGGAAAATCCTAAGTCACTAGCTCAAGGTGGATATGCTCAGTTGAAGATACAATGTTGAAAAACCCTCAAAGAAGTGATTGATCAAGTAATGGCATGATCATTGACATACAAGCTCAAGTAGTTGAATTATGATTTAATCTTATGTCTTGAGTATAGGTATGCCGTACTATCAAGAGGGATGCAACATTGGTTGAATGACAATCTCCAAAAGTGCTCAAGTGAACCCTTGTGAGTTTAACCATGAGAGATTCTAACTTAGTGAGAGTTTCCTGGGTAAACCGGTTTTACCGGTTTTGGGAACCGGTTAAACCGGTTTATGTGGCCTGAGCGTCTAATGGCTAGTTTGTTTGAAATCCGGTGAAACCGGTTTTGGTAACCGGTGAAACCGGTTTTTTCTGACAGAAAAACGGCTAGTTTTTGGTGGGATGGGTATTTATACCCATGAGCTCCTCATTGAGGAGCTGCTGGTTCTTGGGCGTCCCTTGCATATCCCTGAGGCCAGCTGAGCTCTCCCCAACCTCTCTTTGTGAGATTTGAGCAATCCTTGTGAGATTCTTGAGTTGGGTTGAGAGAGTGACTTGTGTGTGAGCATTGGAGAGCAATCCATTCCTTGAGCACTTGTGGTTTCGTCGATCAGCTGTTGAAGCATTTGTTACTCTTGGAGGTTCTTCCTCCTAGACGACTAGGCGTCGCCCGGTGAGCTACCAAGTTGTGTGGTGAGCCACGGGATCGTTTGTGAAGGTTTCACCTCGCCTCCGCAAGGGAAGAGGTCACTTAGTGGAAGGAGGAGATAGCTTGACCTTGGGTGGTCGTATAAGTTTCCTCAACGGAGAGTAGGATTCACCGTGCCTTTGGTTGCTTGGTGCGAGCGGTGAATCC
>CM014277.1:49021578-49033443 GCA_004135705.1 Alloteropsis semialata | reverse complement strand
CTATATCGAAATTATCTTTTTGTGAAATACCTCCTTGACCACAACCCAATTTGAGTATGGATCACTATCTCGAGGAAAATCTGGAGAATCAAGAGCTTTATACAAGTAATATATATATTTGGGAGGCATCAAAGAGTGCATAGAAGAAAAATTAGAAGAAACGGAGGTCCACAACAAGTGGGACGGCCGGCCTCAACACCATGAGCCAACCGTCCTACCCCCTATCCTCCTCCAATGGCTTCAATATTCGACGAAAAGATACTCCCTGAAGATTCAAACTATTTTCCAGAAGATTGAGATGGATACTTACTTCAGCATTAGCCATCGCTTCTATGCTCGAGGACGAGAAATCGTTTAAGCATGGGGGGAGGTGCTGAGTAAGTACTAATGTTGCTAGAAGTTCTAAGGAGCATAAAGAAAGAAACAATATGTTGAAAAAGGAAGAAAGAAAAAAAATGTGAAAATAAATGCTCCTTGGTTCTTTTTGCTTCATTAAATTCCATAGTGCCTTAAAGATTATTCCATACTCAAATATTCCAACCATGTGCAATCCGATAACGAGGACTTCATTTGTGCCTCGGGATCAACCTTTGCCATTTGCACATGTCCACCTTCTAAAAGCGTGTGTTCCATTTTCCCTCTCTCCACAAAATCAATTATTTTCCATGGTCTTTTTGACGAGTCTCGGTAAACCCATGAGAAGTATTTCTTGTTTTGATAATATCTTTTATTAGGTCTAACCTTTCCCTTAGCTCTAGATAAAGCCTTACACATACATGAGAGAAAGGAAGGTAAAGAGAGTTCTAGCAAGTTCGAGAGACAAGATGAGCTGAGAGTGTCCATGAGCAATTGCAATGAGGTTTAAATTATGGATCTTGGTTTAGCAATTCTTTTGGAACTTACTTCTTAATTTCTGAGATTTGTTTAAATAGAGAGCATGAGTTTAAAGTCTTTGTGGGGAACACTTAATTCATATCTACCCTCCATACTAGAAAGAGTTGGTTACAACTTGAAGAATTAATCGCAAAATATTTTGAGGGCATTATGTTTTCTCATGTATGATCGAGTGCAGGGATTGGACACCGAAAGGCAATGCCGATTTTTATTGAAGACTTAATTGAATTCTTATTGAAGACTTACTCGAGACGAGCAAGGTTTAAGCATGGGGAGATTGTTGACGCTCCTTAGCGACACCTTTTTACCCTTATTTATCTTCAATAATGGCATGAATTTGATATCTAAACTATTGATCATACTCTATAACCGGGATGTTTTCGCATATGCATGTGTTTTTGGAGGATTTCTGTTTACGCAGGTTTTTGGGCTAAATTGGAGCACATATGGACAAGGCTTGAGACCATGGACAACACGATGAAAGATGAAGGCCAGAAGCCCAAAGAAAAGGCTAGGCCGGCCGGCCCCACATGGCCTAGGCCAGCCGGCCTATGGTGTTTCAAGCCCCGTTCGTGCTCATCTTTGGTGAACCATCCTCCAAGAATATTTGAAAGGCAAGTGCTTCAAGATAAGGTCAAGAGACTTCGGGGTCAAGGCAAATCAATTGGAGAATTTGGAAGGTCATCCTCTTCCCATTCTTATCTCGAAGATATCCCGAATCAAACGACGTCCAAAGGCCCACATACATAGGTGGAACAACTACTAAAACTTCCAGAAGACTTGGAGAGAAAGAAGAGGATGAGGCGGCCAGGAAAGTGGCCAGGCCGGCCGGCCTGGGCCTCTCTGGGTCGGCCGGCCTAGGCCCTCCTGGCGCCGCCTCGCCCCCTCTCCCCCTCCTTCGACCTAGGGTTTTCTCGGGGTATAAATATTCCCTGTGTCCCTGTGCCATGCATCATTAATTCATCATTCGACGCCGAGGAGCAGAGGAGCTAGAGGGACACCTTTCGAAGAGCTGAGGGTCGTGCTAGTTGTCTAGGGTTTTACCCTAGCCGACGTGGGAACCCTACGAGGAAGACCACGTCGGACTTCTGGAGCTAGGATCTTCAAGATCAAGGTAGGATCCCGGTGGTGATCTTGTTATGTACTATCATTCATGGTGAAGTTATTTGTGTTTCCGAATCTTTAGCGATCAAGTGCCTCTTTCTATGATTTTGTTCTATCTTGGTTTTGTTTCTTTTCCAATCTATTCTCGAGATAGATTGCTTAGGGTGTTCTTGTAGCCATGGTGGCTACGGGTTCATACCGGATCTATCAAGTGGTTCGATACGTTCACTTGTGAACATGCCCTTAAGTTACCCACACCGATAGGGAAGGAGCATCGTGACAGGGTGTGATCCCGTGTACGGTGGGGCTTTCGGGAGTTTGACCGGAGGTCATGATTTAAAGATGCTTTTTATTGAGATTCACATCTATTTTACTTCACTCTATTTGGCTCGGAGTTGCAACATATGCATGATCTTGGCAATCTAGATTGATTATCTCTAACTTTCTCTTGCTACCTCCGGTGTTTGGTTTTTAATAGTTTAGATCCGTTTGCAACTCTCTTTCAAGACTAAAGGATTTCTATGCTAGTTGGATTGTTTTTTGTATCTTAGTTCCGCGGATTGATAAACCTTGGGGGAGTACTCTAAGGGAAAAGCTACAACTGATCCGTGCCCTTGCGGTTCACGATTGACGCGTCCAAGGGCCGTCAACACCAGACCTCCCCTGTTCAGGTCAAAGGCTTGTCCCGGACCTGAGTCTCAATGGGGCCGGCCCTGTCAGGCAGGCGTGGCCCGCTATGTGAGTGGACACGATGGGCATTAATTACTCCGGACGAGCGGAATGGGCGCCATACACCTAACATGGTGACCACTCCGTCCTAAACGAATGACGGAGCATTGACAATCGGCATGGAACGTCAAATAGCCCTGTTCGGCACGCCCGCGGGGTACCCTTCTTGAGTGTCATCCACAGTGCCCCGGGAGGGGATCCCAGGAGTAGGTGAAGACCGAGGACCCGGACGGCTTTCTTCCACCCGAAGCCTTCTCCTTTCTCCCCCTCGCCTTTCTCTCTCTCGTGTAATCGGCCCGGCCCATTCCCTTGGAATATAAAAGGGAATGGGGGCCTTTCTGAGCACAGGTTCGTTCGAAACCATCCGACTCACACTCCATACGCACACACCCATGGAGACTTAGGAGCTCGTTTCCTCTCTCAACCGCTTGTAACCTCTACTACGAGCAACGCGAGTAACACGAGCAACCTCGAACTGGACGTAAGGCGTTCGTGCCTGAACCAGTATAATTCCCGTGTCCTCTCGCAAACCATCCGAGTCTAAACACGCGATACACTAAATTCACTCGTTGATGATTTCTTACACCGACAGCCGCGGGCGACTCCGGCGACCGATTGAGATGCGGTTTGTTGGTATAGACTCCTGGGAACATGGGGAGTATGTTTTGGCAAGTGTATTTGACATGCACTAAGGTTTTGAAGCTCTAGGACATCAATGGTTAAATGGCTCTAATGGGGATCAAAAACTCAAATCCTAGGCAATGTTTATGGATCGAGGGCGGGGAGGGCTCACCGGCGACACGAGTAGCTCTAGTGAGGTGCCACAGGTTGGTGTAGAGCAGCCTTCGGGAAGCTTGAGCTCGGGCTTGGCTTGAGCTTGGTGAAGAAGATGAAGATGGAAAGAAAGAAGTTTGGGGAAATTCCTAGCTCCAACTCCGAGGAAGAAGAAGTCGTCGGGATGGTGGAGCGCGTCTCTAGCGAAGCTCCGGCGAGGTCGATGGGCTTCAATAGTGGTGGAGGTGGTGGGGCTCTCCCATGGCTTGGAGGCGCGGAGCGAGGGAGTTTGGCTGAGTGAGGAAAGAGAGAGAGTCAACAGCAGCTCTAGTGTAGAGGAGGGCGCGGCTGACAAGCGAGGCAACGTGGCGTGTGAGTTCTGTGCCCGCGACACGCACGTGCGAGAGGCGGTGGCAGACTGTTCGCCCGTGTGGCGCGGACCGTCTATGGGTGACATGGCATGGGGTTGACCGGGGTCTTCACGCCGTGATGACATGGACGAGCCAACCGTCCCCATGTGTTGGACGGAGTGTCCGCCATCCAAAAATGAACATGGGCTTAGTCCTATAATTTAATACTAAATGATTTTTTTAATGATGCATGATTAACTAGTTAATCCTAGGGCTGTTACAAAGATGTTAAGAGGAAGATCCCACACCGGCGCCTTGGTCTTTCGCCGACAGGGAAGTAAACGGGTGACGTGGCCCAGATTTCGTTACATAGAGAAGATTGAAGTATAACACAAATCAAATGAAAGACCATGTGCAAAAATCAGCTACCCTGTGCAGCTGTGCCTGTGCTTAATCCTTAATCTGCATAGCACCTGATGCGGTCGCTCCCTTTGCCCTCCTTCCGGACCTTCTTTGCCCGCCGGCGGCGACGCCCGGCATCCTCCACCCGCCGCACGGCGCGCTCGAGCGCATCCACGCGCTCCGCCAGCGCCCCAATCACGGCGCACTGCTGCGCGGTCCGCTCGCACAGCGCCGCAACCATCTCCATCACCTTCCGAGCGTCCACGCCGTCGGCTGCACCGGCGATTGCAGTGCTCCTGCTCTCCGGTTCTTGGCGTCGCGCCACGACGGCCGCGGGCGCCGCGTGTTCCTCCGTCACCATCTCCGACTCGCGCTCCGAATCGGCCGCCGGACTATCCGCCTCGATGGTACCGAGGCCCGTGCCATCCGACGACCGTTTCATTTCTTCCTCTGCATCCAGCTCGCCGTCGGCTCTGTCTCCGTCCACCTCCATCTTGTCTGCCGCATCAGCCGCCGCCCTTGCCTCGTTATCTGCGCCGTGGTCGACCGCTGCGTTCAGCCGCCCCTGCGCCGCCGCATTCTCCTCCGCCATCTCAACGACCGCCGGATCGGCCTCATGCTTCTCCGCCACCGCCGCCGCCAGCGGCACGGCCTTGGGCTCAAGGGCGTCGACGGCGTCCTGCAGCGCGAGGACCCGCCTTGTGACCCGCCTCCGGTACTCCCGCGCGCCGCGCACGGCGTCGAGGCGGAGCAGCAGCCGCATGAGCGCCTCCCCGACGGCGATCCTGGCCCTCGCGTCCCCGCGCAGCGCCTCCGCTTCGCGCTCCACCTTCTCCCGAACCTCCTCGGCCTCCCGCTCGACCTCGCGCACTGCCCGCACCGACCTCCACGCCATGAACCCGCGCGCCGCCGCCTGCACCCTCACCGCCGCCGCCTCCACCGACGGCGCCCGCTTCCTGGGCGCGGCCGCCATCCTGGCCACCGGTTCCGCGCGCAATCCCGGCGCGTTCCGCTCCGGCTCCGGGTCAGACCCGACGAAATGGACCGGAATCGAGACCGACCTCGCCCTGGGCGCAGGGTTCACGGCCGCCGTCCTCGCCAGCGCGGGCTCCGCGTCTGCGGCAACCGGGAAGAAGCCGCTGGTACTCCGGGCGGGGCCAGCGGGATGCTGCTGATGGTTGTACGGGTAGGGGTAGGGATAGTTGTACGGGGCGGTGTAGTAGTAGTCGTTGGGGTCGTAGGCGAAGAACCGGCGGGACGCCATTGCCGTTGCTGTCTCAAGCTAGATTTTCTTGGACTGGGTGATTTGCTCGTGTTACTGTTCGCGATTCGAGTTGTGTGGCGATTGCGATGGGAATGGAGAATTTCGTGGTGCGGCATATATGCGGGACGAGAGCAAAGCTTCGACAAGGAGCGGGGAGTTTTCGGAAGGTTCTGGAGCTTCGGATTGCTTCGGAACGGGGTGGGGAAGAGGGGCTCGGGAACGTTCTGGAAGGTGTGGAAAAAGGACAGGAGGGGTCAGCGACTCAGCGGTGGATGACGCCTGGGCCTCAGGTTGTCACGTGTGACGACGGCCGCGGTGCTGGGTTCAACTGGTGACGTGGACTTCAGGAGCTTGCAATGCACGTGAGCGCGTCCGATTGAGGCATTGTTTAGTTCTGGCAACTTTTCAAATTTTGGAGTATTAGAAAACGTGTGTCAAAATTTGTAAAGTAAGTTGAAGGGATGTTTAGATCCTGTTTGGTTTCAATAAGTCCCTGACTTCTTAAATTCGTGACTTATTAAGTAAGCTGTATTTAAGTCAGTTGTGTTTGGTTATAGGGACTTATAAGTCAGTGAAAAGACTGTTTTACCCTTATCTCATGCTCCTGTCCGTGGTCCCACCCGGGGTAGGAGGGGGAAAAGAGTGACTTATTTCACTTTAAGTTGGGGTGAAGCTACTTATGGACTTATAAGTCCTTTGCACTTTAAGTCAGTGCTGTTTGGTTACCACAAGTGACTTATTTGCACTTTTTGCACTTTAAGTCCCCTGACTTATGGAAACCAAACAGGGCCTAGCTGAAAGTTGCATTGGGAAGCGTAAAGTAGAGAGGGGACACGTTTTCCAATGCGTTACTTTTGTAACTTTTCAAACTAGTTGAAAGAGGTGTTTAGTTCAAAAGTTGCAAGTTTTCAAACTAGTTAAAGAAGTTGAAGGAACTAAACAATGCCTGATTCACGGTGCTTAGGGCATGGCGAATGTGTCTGACTCAAAGCCAAAAAAAAAATGTGTCTGACCCAAATAGCGTTAAGGTGAAGTTAAAAAAGTAAGTATTAGTTATGTCTTTGTTCACAATGTTGGGGTTAAGGTGTTGGTCGCATGTTTAAATAAAAAATTCAAATCAACTACCTCCCAGGCATGTGAGGGTGTGAGAGCGAGGTGATAGGAGAAAAGAATATTTTTTTATTATTTTCTATGGTCACACTTTAAGGTTAAGTTGCACTTTAATGTCACGTCTCGACCCTGGGTCCGGGCCCGATTACGCCTGGCGGCTCTCTAGGACCTCAAAAATTCTCTAACAGACCAACACAAGTCTTTTCTGCGCACTTTGTCCTCACTCATACGCACTTGGGAAGAACTTCCTAGTCGGTCACCCATACCGAAATTGCTCCAGGCCAAACGCACTTAACCTTGGATTTCTTTCGAGATGAGCTTCCGGAAAGGAAGTTGTAACTTGTTGGTACGTGTATTCTATCAATCCTATTAAGTTTTGGGCCAGGATGTCACAATTAACAATTTTCGTATGTCAATTTTCAGTTTGTGACAATTTAAAATACCCTGTTTGGCAGTTGAAAAATAATCAATCCTGGACATATAAGTATCCATGACATGTGGGCCCCGGACCACACACGCTGACAAAGGGCTTTGGAGATTTGCACTGCACGTCATTTTCTGAAGTTGCAGTTCGATTTGACAAGGTTTTCTTAAGATGCCAATTTGGCTCCACCAATATAATAAGTTTTCTTAGTTGATCGCTGACCATATGAATGTAGGTAGTGCCTAGCGCTACAACTTTTTGTTACTTGATTAACTCATATATAATTAATCCAATCTATCTATCTATACTATAAAGAATAAAAACAATTGAAAACGTTTCTCACTCGGTTTAGGTTCACCTTACCCCTCACATTGGACCTACCTGTCAGGACTAAGAAAGGTGGAAGAGGGCTGTGACCCATAAAAACCGTGAGTTAGAAAATGATTCTGCCCAAAACTATTTTTTTTCTCACCGTACGCTGTCCTACACACCTGCGCCGTCCTTTTTTCACGAGAAAAAAAAACCGCACGGCAATTCCGGTAGGAAACCTGCTCCCTTACGCCGGCTACCTACATGTTCACGTCCCCTACGGCAAAGCCCTATAGCTGCCTTCTTATGAGATTGTAGGTACGGTTTAAAGCAGTTTTTATTACCAATATTTCTTCCCATGCGAGTCCTGCATGCACCTCACGTGATTAATTGTATATATTATTCAAGGGCACCCTTCATTTATATGGAAGCTTCATGTGGGCTATTTCTTTATTTTCCCTCTCCAGAACTAGCAAATGTGATATCCGGTGTTCTTAAGTTCCAGAACAAATATGATGTCATTATGAAAGTAGCCCGGTGAGAGTGTGTGTTTGATGCAATTATTGTTACTACAATATCCCAGAATGTACAAATCCGCAGATCGGGATACGGAGGGGACACAGATACTAGGCATTGAGGTGATGCGATGAAAAGGATACTCCATATCACAATTTTATGTCATTTCAATTTTATTCAAATAAAGTAAGAAAGTAGATCAAATGACCATGTTACCTTTCGTACACTAAAAAAGATAAATAATTTTTTCACAAAAAAATCAGAATTGATTAACCTATTTTCCTCGTGAAATATGAAGCTATTAGATCATAGACATCGATGTGCAATCTCTCCCTTTTTTGGTTTGTCTAAACGACAATCGTAGCTGCATCCTTAATGGACATACAAATAAATAGAAGTGTGATTCGTACTGAAAATATTTTTGATAATAAAACAAGTAATAATGAAATAAATGATACTAATCTAAATTTTTGAATAAGACAAATGGTCAAATATATATTAGAAAAGTCAACATTAAACTATAATTTAGAACAGAGAGAGTATATAAGAGAAGTTCATAATCGGATGCATGACCTGTTTCGTGCTTCCTGATCTCGATGTTCGATGACCTGCTTCCTGATCTCAGATAGAGCATGCTCCATGGGGGGATCAGGTCAAAGGCAAGCTCGTAGATATTCTGGTGCAACGCTTCCAGTCGTAGGTTGGTACTTGGCACGTTTGGTTTGGTGCCTACAGTGGCCAAACCAAAATTTTGGCTCGCCCGTAACATTTGGTCTTTGTTTGCTTTAACGCCCGTAATTGGTTTGCCAACCTGCGCCTAAGCAAAAAGCACTACGATCGCGGGCGAATTCTGGGCCAGCATTTTGCTCGCCCTTAAATTGGCAGCCACTGCAGCAGTCTGGAGCAACGTGGCAAAGGAAGAGAGGGTGCACGGAAATCGAAAATGCTAGATTAGCAACACTTTTGTGCTAACATATCCCAATTTACTTATCCAATTTCAAATCTAATCGCATATTAATATTGTTGACAATTAAATTTACAAAACAAGATGTCATTTGACTATATTTCGACAAGAAAAAAATAATGACATGTGGGACCCACATGTCATGCTAAGAAGTTGAATTGGCTTTGGCAAGATTTGGTTGGGTTACAATCCAAACGTACTTTTGCCAACGATTGGCAACACCCATGATTTGGTCATTGCCAAAATTTGGTAGGGCTACGTTGGGCACAAACCAAACTGAGGTCTCTCCCTAATCATCCTTGCTTTGTTACTGTTGATCGGTGTGGATGGTTATCGATGAAATAACTCCCGACTAAAATTCAGTGTCAAGGAAGGTGAAGCGCCCCTGCCTAAGCAGAGACTAAATGTGATACAAATTATCAGTCCCAGGAGGCTGATACACATTTATTCAACAGATGATACAGAAACTTACAACCCACGAGGAAGCGGGCACCTAATACAAACTAGGATAGCTAAAAGGTAAACTACTGCGGTAAGCCAAAGGATGAACCAGAACGGGTCAACCAAGGGATCAGAGTTCTGCGACAGCGAAGCCATCTTGGGCGGGACCAAACTCCACAGACAAAGTTGGGTGCGAAAGCGACCACCTATTCAGCGTCCTCAACAAAGTCCGGGTCTTCTTCTGGATTGACAACAACAAGGGTGAGTACAAAAGTACTCAACAAGCCCAATCACACCCACAGAGGGGTTAACACAGAATTATGCACAAGGAATATCAAGGATAAGGCTAGGTTTTATTTTTGCCATAAGATTAGTTTTAACACATGCACGGGTTTATCAAGGTATATTTTAGCAAAGCAAGCTTTTAGTAACAAGCCATTAAGGGGGGTTGATCCACAAAGGATCCATCTTTTAAGTGCTACCGGATTTCCCATCCGCCGTAGCTTTTGGCACAAAGCCGAACTCATTCCAAAACCACACACTCCAACCCATCCCAAAACCTTAGCATTGTGACCAAGCCATAACTCGCCCATAACCGTGGGCACGGCTATTCGAATAGATTAGGAAACTCTGCAGAGATGTACACTTTCACCACAAGTAGGGTACCGCAGCACGATCACCTTAGTGTCAGTGCGGATCCTATCGAAGTCATTACCCACCATAGCCAAAACTGCCTAGCCATCGTGAGAAAAACACCAAGGGGTTTATGTCACTAAGACGGCAACCATGTCACTAAGACGGCACTTGGTTTTTCCGCTGCACACCTGCCTCCAGACAACTAACAGATGGCTAGTGGGATTTAGACTAAGCCCTTGCACCATACAAGAGTCGAGTGGTTGTACGAGAAAAGTGGGTTAGGCAAGATGACACATCACCTCGGTTTAAAACCGGACAAAATGGATATCTCCCAACTTGCTTAACCACAAAGGTACAAGCCTCCTTTTTGGCATTTCACAAAGTCATGCCCATCCATTTTATCCACACAGTTTCACTATTTTCAAACCCAAAACCCAAAACCCAACTCACACATTTGATCTTTGATAAAACCAGTGTATAGTCATGATTGAGTAAAGAGCAAATCCTAAGCATTCTAGAATTGGTTATCATCTAAACAGAGCATATCATATTTAGTGATAACTGGGTTGTCAAGGAATATCATATCAATCAAGGAGTGGCTAACCAACCGGGTTTTAAATAACAATGCAATTATCAAAGGCTTAATAGGTTGTGTTTATAAATCATGGGATAAACATGCATCAAAGGATGGGATTGGACTTGCCGTCAACAAAAGCTTCCGGGAGTTCCTGCTCGCGGTACGGGTCCTCGGGGTCGGGCTCGCGGTACTCTCCTGCGTAGTCCTGCTCGCGGTACTGCTCCTCCTCGTTCACTCCGTCGTCTAGGGCACGATCAAACAAACACACAATAAGAAAACACATTCCTTTACCGATGAGTTGGAAACAGGAAATAACAAAATAAAATAGGAAATGGAATTATTTTGGGATGATTTGTGTAAAGCTCGGCCGGAACGGATATAAGTGAGACGTGTTTGAGTTTGGTGGAGTTCTGGAGGAATTTGGCGCATGAAATGACGAGTTAAAGGAGGTTTAGGGCTTAAACGGGGGTTTTAGGACCTCTTTATAAAGATTATAAAGGGCCAGGGACCTATATGTGAAGATTTTATGTGGTGGAAGGACATGGTTGTGATATTGGATAAGTGGTTGGGGTATTGGATAACTGCCAGGGGCATATTTGAGATTATCCTAAAAGGACAGGGGGCTTTCTTGAAGATTGGCTAAAGGGGGAAGGGTTCATATGTGAAACTGGAAATGGGCAGGGGGTTTTGGGCAAAAAGGCCGGCCTTCTTCCCTTCTCCTTCGGCCCGAACAGAGGGAAGGGGAGGGGAGCACGCCGGCGGCGGTGCGGCTCGGCTCGCCGGCCCTCCTGGCCACGGCGGCGGCCAGGCGCGCGCGCGGGAGAGAGAGGGGAGCGAGGGGACCTCAACCCCCTCCTCACCTTGGGCGGGCACAGCGCGTGGAGGCGGGGCGACGGTGAGGGAGTGGGAGCGCGGGCGGCGGCGGCGGAGTAGCTCGGCGGCGACGATTGGCGGCCTGGGGGCGAGAAGGGAGGCTGCGGGCGGCGCTGGGAGTGGGTGGGGGAGCTCGGGGTGGTGTGGATTGGCGTGGAGGGGGGGCTTTATAGGCGGCGAGGGGAGGGGTGGCCGGCGCGCCGGTGAGGAGCTCGGGCGGCCGCCTTCAATGGCGTGGGGCCGAGTTCGGCGGGCGGCACTGCTCGGAGGACGGCGAGGACAAGCGCGTGCGCGTGAGCGGCGGCGTTGTCGCGGGGGCGGCACGGCACGGGGAGGACGGCCGGCGCGGGTTAGGCGGGAAGGACGGCCGGCGGTCGGGGTACGGCGACGCGGCGGCCTCGGACGCGTGTGAGGGGAGGACGGCGTGCGCGTGGGCAGGCGGCGCGGATGCCGGAGGTTAGGCGGCGATGCTGTGGAGGTGGGGACGGCGGGCGCGGC
>CM014277.1:48937413-49019594 GCA_004135705.1 Alloteropsis semialata | reverse complement strand
GACCGTGAGTCACCGTGCAGTATGGGCCCACAGAGTAGATTCGCCTGCTTGAACGGGCCAACAGTGTTTAGCAGTTGGCGTGCATGACTCTGAAAACAAGTTTTGCAATTTTTCACTATTCATCCATCACATCGAATATTTGATATTAATTAGGAGTATTAAACGTAAATTAATGACAAATCCAATTTCATAACCCCGGATGAAATTAGGCCATGATTATACAACGTCGTGTTACAGTAAACAATCTCTAATGACAGATTAATTAGGCTTAATAGATTTGTCTCGCGATTTTTCATCTATCCATGTAATTAGTTTTATAATTAGATCATGTTTAGTCATTCTAATCTTTGATTTACAATCGCTACAGTAATTTTCACAAACTTTCTCATCGCAACTAAAAAAAGGCCATAATCTACTACGAGAGACCCTTTTTCTGGAGAGCTCCTGAAACCGCCCGTGCAGTAGGCCCCACAACCTCCTCTTTGTTCTACACTTCTACTTGTATCCCTTCCATGTTGTTCGTCTTCCTCCCGCAAGCCTCTGCTCTGTTCCTCTCTACTTTGTCACCAATTTGTGTTGTTCGAGTTTTTCTATGTTTATTTTGAACATGGGTAACACTACAAGAATACCCCCCCTTAGCTATGCTATATTTAGAATTAGACACGCTTTATTTCGTCTCTATAGCTCTGTAGGGACGCTATCAAAAAGCATGTCAGAAGCGTCTTCGTATGGACCATGTCAGGCTTTGTAGAGACGAATTCTTTAAATGAAGGAGGGGCTCATCTTCCCCTTCTTTCCTCTCCCCTCTTTCTCTTCTTCCTTCTCCATATCATGATTAATTGAAGTTTCAATGCTGAATTCCTACCTATTCATGGATATCTGAGAATTGATTTGCAGGGCCGGCTCTGGCCCTAGGGCAAGAGGGGCGACGGCCGGGGGCCCATGGCAAGAGAGGGCTCAAAATTTCCATACACCAATAAAGGAACAATGTGCAGATTTCAGCCTGACAAAGTTCATTGGAATCCTGCTAAGTCACCATTCCGATTGCCACACGAGTCACGACTCAAAGACACAAAAGAAACTCCAATGGTGCCCTCTAAATAAAATCTTTATTTATGAGTAGGGATTACTTCTACTTTCTAGGGGTTTGAATTTTCTTCTCAATTCTAGCAATACCCTTCAAACAATCTTCTACTTTTGTTGGCCACTAGAAATATCTCTTTGAGGATAAAGGATCCCTAGAGACCCTATAGGACTAGGTTGTGAGTGGAGATTTTGAGGTTCCCTATTTTAGGGACCGAAATAGAGGGCATGTCGACGTTCGCCTTTTAAAACCCGACCTCTAAATTTAAAGTAAAGGTTTATTTAGAGAGTTAGCTGGAGTTGCTCTAATACATCAAAACAATGTTGTGCAGCTCACATGTCATTATTCCGAACTCGTGACTGATCATGACATCGCGCAGTGGGCGCACGTCATTGCTTATTGCTGCATGGCGTCGCTGGACCATAGGGGCATGCATAACCCTTAAGATTAGTTAATAAGTGGATTTTATGCACAGTTTTAGTATATAGGAAATGAGTAGCTGCTCCAGATATGCTCTCACTTATTGGTGAGTCCCTCGATCCATTGCTTATTATTTTTATACTTAGTATGCTAGATCGTAAAATTCTAAAATTTTAATCCAATTTATATGTTTTTCATAATTTAGGTGTTAGGTTGACTAAGAAGAATTTATCATATGTTGAGGAAAAAAAAGACAATTATATAAACCTTAAAGGCCCATGGTGTCTACCTCGCCCAAGGGCCCTTCAAAACATTGAGCCGGCCCTGTTGATTTGTGGGCTATCATATTTTAAGTTTTCTTTTCAATTTTATGATTCTAAGATATCATAAAAAAAATAAGTTTCATTGATGTCATGTGCCTACGAGCTAAACACTTCCCACTTTTGCATTTCTTTTTGTTTAATGAAGTATGATAAGTTGGTTCGTAGATTTTTAACAATTTAATGTGTTGTCCTTTAAGATTCTTATTTGATGCTGCACCATAGGTCATTAGATACTTGAACATTAATTCATAACAAATCAAAAATTCTCCTACGCTATAAATAGAAATGTGTAGTTGCAGTTATCTTTACAGGAAAGCATTGTGGCAGCACTTGTTAGCATCGTCAACAAAAATTTGTCCATGATGGCCAACACAAAACTTCTACTCGTTGTACTTGCTTTAGTTTTTATCATATTTACATCACATCAAGCTTCATGTGAACAGGATTGCTATGCGGAGAAAAATATTCTTAAAAGGGTGTGCATCAATACCATCCAAATCATAGGAGATTACGTAGCTCCAAGTGATTTATGTCGTCGAATTGTGGGGGCATTTGACATGGCTTGTATATGCCACATACTTAGTTCAGATGATGAAGTTGAGATAAGCACAAGAAAACTTGTTCAACTTGCACGTGATTGCGGCAAGATGTTGCGTGTTGGAAGCAAATGTGGAAGTAAGTATTGAATGCTATATATTCAATATATTTCCGTATAGCCTCGCTTTGTGATGTAAATAATACTTTATGATATGAATTGTGTTGTCAGGTTGGATTGTGCCACCACAATACGGTTGACATAAGGGTGTCTTTTGCGACCTTAGGAAGAATATAATAAATAAGATATGTCTGCTTAGTAGAGCTTCATATTTTATATTAAGTGATGGCAATTCAACAGATAGTATCATTTTCTATATAATATTTAGGGTTCATTTACAGAACAATCCTTTCTTTTTTATAAGGGGTGAAATCCTTTTTTGACTTGGTCATGAAAAGGACCTGTGTGTTGATGGTCCTTCTAACGCACACGAATATAAACGTTGGGGTGTGTGGGTGTGGGTGTAAATCATATAAATCAGCACCTTCAGTTATAAGTTCCTCTCACATCTCCCACCTTTCCTCTATATCTATCAAAGATTCACAGGTCCATCAAGCCACCAAATACAAGAATCAGGAAACAAAAATTCTCTGAGCTCTAGGCATGAAATGGAAGGAGGATGGATGGAGATTTTTATTTTTCTGATTGTTGTATTGAATGACATAGCTCACTTTATGTAATCTCCTTTGATTTTGATGGTATTGATGCCCTTTTAAGAATATTTTTATCCGCATAAAGCCCTGTTCACATGAAGCTTGATGTGATGTAAATCTGATGGAAACTAAAGCAAGGACCACGAGTAGAAGTTTAATGTTGGCCATCAAGGACAATTTTGTGTTGACGATGCTAATAAGTGCTTCCACAATGCTTGCCGAAAAAGATAACTTCAATTGCACATTTCTATTTATTGCGTAGGAGTGATTTGATATGAATTAATGCTCAAGTATCCAATAACCTATGGTGCAGCACCAAATAAGAATCTTAAAAGGACAACACATCAAAGGTTAAAAATCTCTGAACCCTACCAACTTATTATACTTAATTAAACAAAAAGAAATGCAAATGTGGGAAGTGTTTGTCTCGTAGGCACATGACATCAATGAAACTTATTTTGTTATGATACCACCGAATCATAAAATTGATAAGAAAACTTGATATATGATAGCCCACAAATCAATTCTTAGATATCCATGAATAGGTGGATTCATCATTAATAAGCTTCAATTGATCATGGTATATCAGTTTCACTTAACAAAATACCACTCTAATAAATTTAAAGTATTTAGATTAA
This sequence comes from Alloteropsis semialata, assembly GCA_004135705.1. NCBI lineage: Eukaryota > Viridiplantae > Streptophyta > Magnoliopsida > Poales > Poaceae > Alloteropsis > Alloteropsis semialata. The sequence goes on along the minus strand of CM014277.1, from coordinate 49,015,881 downwards.
AATAAATGTTCAAAATATTTGAACAAAGAGAAAAATATTGCATTAAAAATGGAGTTACAAAGAAACAGTAAATGGTTTTAAACTTTAGAATTGGTTGGTATCAAGGCAGATCCAGCGTGCAGGCATGGGGGCTGTAACCCCTACCCCATCCCATGGAGCATCCTAAATCCCCCAACATTTTTTAGCCATGGACAAAGAGAAGGAAAAATAAAAGGTGGAGGAAGAAGAGAAAGAAGAAGGGGGAAGATGAGCCCCTCATTTGTTCAACCATTGGGATCCACTCCTGGCTAGTATATAACCTTGACCAGCCTCATTTAATTTATATGTTAGAATCATTGGAGGTCCAGGGGTTGACGCCTAAACACCTTTGCCTATATTTTCACTGCATCTCCAAAGAGGGGTCCTTTTTGCATTGTTAATAGTGGCTTTGGAAATAAAAACAAGGTTTCAAATCGCCTTCGCTCAAGTGTCTTTGAAAACCTTATCACAAAATTTTCTTTTCCATTATGGTATACAACTAATGTCAATTTTACTTGGGGTGTCTACATCAACCAAATAGGAGGGTCCTAGGGAGCGATGACAGGCGAGCGACCGTGTGGGCTCCCCGTCAACACGACGACGAGGTCATTTCGGCATGAGCGCGCGTCGCCATGGTTCCCGTTCAAGAGCCTCTCGGCGGACCGGGTCAAGCTTAAGGCGGCCTCGATCGTGCTGCGGTGGCGTTTTGGAGCGGAACAAGGTGGAGGGAAGGCACATGGGAGGGAGTCGCTAGGTTGGCAGCAATCGTCGCTGGCGAGGACCGTCGCTGAACGGGAAGGTACGTATCCTCACCGTCTTGGCTCTGGGCCGGTGAGTGGAGCTCTCGCACGGGTATGGATCAGGTTACCGCCGGTGTGTGCAAACTTGAAGGGGGTGCTGGGATCCCACCCGTCGACTCAGACGCGTGGCGTGGATCTGGAGGTTGAAGACGAGAGTTACACTGAGCGGGGGGCCACGAGGTCTCGTGGGAGGATTTCCCTGGGCTGACTTAGTCTTCAGGTATCCGTGCCCCAATCTCGTTCCCATCCCCCGCTGCTCCTTGCTGCGCATCGAAATCTAGGTTTTCCCAATCTCTCAAAATTCCTTCGATATTTCCACGGATCTGGCGGATCCACCACTACTGGGGGTCGGAAATCCTACGCTCAAGCAGTGAGTTCTTCTTTTGCTCCCGTCAAGATGGTGTACCCTACTGGGAATCGAGGGGGATTTCGTCGGGATGGTTTTGGGGCTGGACGCCAGGGCAGAGGCTCGGGTCGAACTAGGGCAAGGAACAACGTGTGGCAACGTGATGAGGATGAGGGCAACAGAGGCCGCGGTCGAGGAAGAGGGGATGGTGGAGGTGGTGCTCTAGGATCAGGGGGCGAAGGTGATCTCCATGGTCGTGCAGGAAATAGGGATGGTGATCAGGAGGAGCACGAGCAAGAGATTCTGGATGAAGAGGAAAGGGATGGAGATGCTGGTTTCGAACCCTGGGATAAGGCTGCAAATGCTGGGGAAAATAAATTTGAGAAAATGAAAGGAGGCCCTGAATCTAGCAAAGCTAGGCAAGCCAGAGGAAATCAAGCGGCTAGTGGTCAACATGAACAAGATACTAGACCAATGGGTGCTGAGGTAAACCAACGAAATCCCAACCCTCAAGGCTGTACTTTCTGTGGTCTCAAGAATCATTCTACTGAAGAGTGTCTGAGACGCCAACCTTGTGAGAATTGTGGATACAACAACCATATCACATATGAATGCAATAGAGAACCACTTTGGAACTATGGGCCTGAATTGTGTGTTGCTCAAGTGGAGAACCAAAGCTTCTTTTTCATTGAAGAACATATAGACCCCAAGGTGTCAAGGGAGAAATCTAGCACTGCTATCATCACTGTGATATCTGGCTCAACCACTGCTAGGCAAATTGAGATGGAATTTAAGAGGGCTGCCACCAACTCAGTCTGGAGGTGGTTAGCCAGAAAGCTGGATGATAATAGGTTCACTCTGAGATTCCCTGATGCAAAGATGGTGCAAGTGTATAGCAGCTTCAAATGTCTTGGGATGAAGGAGACTGATGCACAAATTGTGGTGGCCCCTTGGTCATCTGCTGCTGGAGCTAAAGGGGAATTACAGTCTGCCTGGTTTAGAGTTAAAGGAATCCCTCAGATCGAAGATTCATCAAAACTATTGCCAAAATTGGTGGTTTAGTGGGAGAAATTGTGGCTGTGGATGAAAGAACCAGGTACAAACCTGACTTTGTGAGAGTCAAGATTGCTTGTAGAGATGTTACTCAAGTTCCTGCTGTAGCAGAAGGTACCCTTGGCCTAAAGATCTATGATTTCCATTATGAGAGGGAAGTAGAAGAAGTGGTTAGTGGCAAACCTACTCCTGTCACAGTTCAAGCTAGTGACCCTTCAGGCCAGCCAAGTCCAAAAAGGATGGGGATGGATGGAAAGAACAGCAAAATACCTGAGAGTTATGGTCCCAGCAATACTGGGTTGGGAAAGACTACTCCTAGCAAGGGCAACCCAAGTGAATCTCATAAAAGCTCATCCTTCTCTGTCCTAGTAAATTTCATACTGCTGAACAGACTGTCAAGACAACTGATCCTAAAGTTAAAGGGAAAGAAACTCAATCTGGAGAAGTGGATATGGGACAGAAAATTAATGCTGTCAATGAAGATTGGGTAGATAGTAATGACAGTGATGATTTTGAGTTACAAGCTGCAATGCTTCAAGAGCACTCTTTCAGGAAGAACAATGTGCATGAAGGGGATGAAACCTGGCTAGTAAGGTGTGAGGATGCAGATCAATCCTCAATTGAAAAACAAATTCTACTGTCAAAGAAGAAAGAGTTGTTAGAACAAACTGTGAACAAGTTGGGGGAAGTAGCATGTCAGTGGGCATTCAGGTTGAGCTTAAATCTGTGGATGAGGCCATCAACAAGGGATGCATGGAAATAGCTCAAGGTTGTTCATCTCAAGAGGAAATGCTGGACACCACCAAGTCTGATGCTGAAGCCATTGCCAGAGAACAGAGGAGGAGATGCCCTAGGCTGCAAAAGGACATCATGTTGACTACCAATGACAAGATTGCTATGATGGGAAGGAAGAGGAACCTGGAAGGTACCAACCTTGACTCTACAAACTCTTTTTCTGTTCTAAATGATTGTGATATTACTTCCATAGCATCTAGAATGGGTGTCTCTATTGATCAGGATTGTTTTGAAACAATTGATATTGTAAAAGATTTAGAAATTGCAAGACATTCCCTTGCTAATAAACAAAGAGTTATTCCTATTGTTGACATTTCTGAAATAGACCTTGATAATAAAACTCTGGGAGATATATCTGAGGAAGATGTTGAGGAGGGTTTTTCTGAATATGAAGAGGTGATTACTATTACCCCTAAAAGGAAAGGCAAATCAGTGGAAAGATTGTCACTCTTAGGGCCAAAAAAGAAAAAAGGGAGAGGCAAGGAACTTCCCGCCCCCAAAAAGGGTGAGAAAAAGTGTGCTCAGGGACTCCCTGTCACTTTGAAATCACCCAAAAAAATATTAAAAAGAAAGGGAAAAAATGAAAGGCCTAATGTGGAATTGTAGAGGCATAAAAAAAAGATGTCTCATCTTTTCTTAAAAACTTAATCATGGAGGAAAAATTTCAATTCATAGGTCTACAAGAAACCATGCAGATGGATATTAAGGATAAGGTGCTTAAAAATTTGACCACAACCAGGAATATCTTTGGAAATGGACTCCCTCCAGAGGTAGATCTGGGGGAATTTTGGTGGGCATCAGAATTGATGCTCTTGAGGTTGGTTCATTTGTAGAGGGGGAATACATCCTACAGATGAACTTGTGGGATAAAAAACAGAAGGTCAAATGGAATTTATTGACAGTATATGGGGTTGCACAAGATGAGAATAAAGATGCTTTTCTTATTGAATTAGCCACCTTTTGTATGAAATCAAAAGAACCTTACCTGGTAGGGGGAGACTTTAATGTCATTAGATACTGCTCTGAGAAAAATAAGAACAATGATGCTCCTAGCAGATTCTCGAGCATATTTAATGCAATCATTTCCACTCATGAGCTTTTGGAGATTAGCATGGTGGGTGGTAAATATACTTGGTCCAATAACCAAACTAATCCTACACTTGTGAAATTAGATAGATATCTTATGAGCAAAGGGTGGGAGGATATTTTTCCCAGGGTGAATGTCCACAAGCTTCCAAGAGAGGTTTTTGATCACAACTCCCTAATTCTGAGTACTGACAGTAATTCCCCTCTTAAGTTCCTGAGCTTCAAATTTGAATTATCCTGGCTTCTGAAGGAAGACTTTAAGACCAATGTGGAAAAGGTCTGGAACCAACCCTGTCATGCTGACTCAGCATTTGATAGGATACAGATGAAACTTAAAAATTTCAAATAGTTCTTTAAAGGATGGGGTTTCAATCTGCAAGGAGAAACCAAGAAAAGAAAGAAACAGATCCAAGAACAATTGGTACAACTGGAAGAAATAGAGGAGGATACTGTTCTATCCATTGAATAGCTTGGTCACAGAACCATGATAAAAGCTGAGTTAATGCATATTTTTGAGGAAGAGGAATTGTACTGGTACAAAAGATCTCATGAAACATGGCTTCATAAGGGGGACAACAATACTGACTTCTTCCATAGAGTGGCTAATGGAAGAAAGAGGAAAAATACTATCTTCTCCTTACAATCAAATGAAGGCCTTATAGAAGGGGATAAGAATCTTTTGGAACATGCAACGTCTTATTATAGAGAGTTGTTTGGTCCTACCCTGGGTAATGCTATTCCATTGGATAGTAATATGTGGATAGGAGAATATGTGTTAAGTGAGGCAGATAATAGTTCATTATGCAAACCTTTCACTGAATCTGAAATCAAAGATGCTTTGTTTGAAATGGAAGAAAATAAAGCTGTAGGCCCAGATGGAATTCCTGTTGAGTTTTACCAGTCCTGTTGGGACATTATCAAATATGATATTATTGAAATGTTTCAAGATTTTCATCAAGTTCAGCTCAGGGTAGCCAGATTAAACTATGGCATCATCACCCTGCTTCCTAAAGTTACTGAGGCTAACAAAATTGAACAATTTTGACCTATTTGCTTGCTGAACTGCATTTACAAATGGATAACTAAAGTACTTACTATGAGGATATCCCCATATGCTGAAAAACTGATATGCTTGGAACAGACTGCATTCATGAAGGGCAGAAATATCATGACAAGTATTATGGCTTTACATGAAATTCTACATGAAACTAAAAAGAAAAAGGAAGTAGGAGTGATACTCAAATTAGACTTTGAGAAAGCCTACGACAAAGTAAATTGGTCATTCCTCCTGGATGGGCTCAAACACAGAGGTTTTGGGGAAAAATGGTGTGAATGGATATCTCAAGTACTCACTGGTGGAACAGTTAGTGTGAAATTTAATGATCAAACTGGACCTTACTTCATAAGCCATAAGGGTGTTAGACAAGGTGATCCCTTGTCACCCATTCTGTTCAACTTTGCGGCGGATTGCCTAACCAGAATGGTGAAAAATGCTCAACACAACAATCTGATAGTTGGCCTTGCGGATTCTCTGATACCTGCCATCCTTCAATATGCCGACGACACTATCATATGTCTGCAAGATAACTTTGAATATGCAAGAAACATGAAACTTCTCCTATACTTATATGAGAAACATGAAACTTCTCCTATACTTATATGAAGTGATGTCTGGCCTTAAAATCAATTTCGAAAAAAGTGAGGTGGTTATGATAAATGGGGACCAGGAAAAGGAGATTGCATACTCAGATCTGTTCAACTGTCAAATTGGCCATTTTTCAATAAAATATCTTAGTGTTCTAGTGAGTCCAAGTAGACTCCATGTTGCTGACTGGATTCCTCTTAAAGAGAAGAACAAGAAAAAACTAGATGTATGGATGGGATGAACAATGTCAATAGCAGGAAGAACTATCCTCATAAATTCTAGCCTATCAAGTTCCTTCATCTATCAAATGTCCATATACCTGCTTCCCAAGACCACTGTGTCTTCTCTGGATAAGCAGAGAAGAACTTTCTTTTGGCAAGGGGGTTGCCATAAAAGGAAATGTCACCTTGTTAAATGGGAAATTATTTGTAAGAATAAGAAAAAGGGGGTGCTTGGGATTAAGGATATAAGGAAAATGAACATTAGCCTCCTATGTAAATGGTGGTGGAGATTGGAAAAGAAAACTGGGATCTGGCAAGATTTGGTAAAGGCTAAATACATGCTCAATGAATCAATTAGGACAGTTCAACCCAAATGTGGTGACTCTTCCATTTGGTGTGATCTGTTGAAAGTTAAAGAAATATACCTCAAAGGAAGACAAGTCTCTATTAGGAATGGTGAAAGTACACTATTTTGGTGTGACCAATGGTGTGAAAGAGCACCTCTTTATGTCTTATATCCTACATTGTTTGAATTATGTGAAGAAAAAATGATGACAGTATCACAATTCAAATCACTAGATAGGGAGGTGAAATTCAGAAGATGGCTTCCTGGTTACTTATATGATGCATGGGTGGAGATAAAAGAGAAAGCTATGATCTTCCAGTTGTCTCATGAGAAGGATGTGATTATGTGGAAATGGGGTAAACACAAAAGATTCACTGTAAAATCAGTGTACGAACACTTGACAGAAAGTGATAATGGTGATTCCTTTAAAAGAATCTGGAAAGCAAAAATACCTTACAAAATCAAAATTTTCTTGTGGCTAGTGGAACAAAAAGCAATCCTTACAAAGGACAACATGATTAAGAGGAATTGGATTGGTAATCCTTCTTGTCAATTCTGTGACTGTGTAGAAACAATTAACCACCTCTTCTTTCAACGTGTTGTCTCCAAAGCGGTGTGGGCAATTGTTGCCCTGAGCATTGGTGCTACGAATGTACCATCATCAGTGGATCAGTACTGGAAGTGGATAGAAAAATGGCTACCTAATGGAGGCTTGTTACACACCTTTGGTCTGGCTGCTGTGTGTTGGGAAATTTGGAAAACAAGGAATCAATCCTGTTTTGAGGGAAAGTCTCCAAAACATCCTGCTGAGATCTTATGCTTTGCTTGCTCTTTGATGATGTTTTGGTCAGTCTGTACAAGGAGGAGTCCCAAGATGCAATGAGAGAAGGGATCAACACTCTGCTGGCCATAGCATGCCGAATTCTTTCAACACAGCAGCAAAACAACAGGCGCCTGTTACCTGCACCTGAAGATGAGCAGGAGGAAGAGGAAGACGTCTGATGAGATTGCTATCTACGTGCGCTGTGTGGCTTTAGCCTGTTGGTTCTTCTGATCGAACTTCTTCTAGCTAGTTGGGTTATCGTGATGAATGGTGATGGGGCCTGCGTGCCGAATCTGCTTGAACTGTCTCAGAACCTTGTCGCGAGGCTGATATGGGTGCTTGAGCCTGACTCAGGTTTAGTCACTCATATCTCCTTCCCCTCTTTTTCTGACCTTTTGTCTAGCTCGTTGCTCGTCTGGGTCTGTAACATGCACCATATATTTCCATTCTTGTAATGGAAATGGGGGATGCCTCGATTCAAAAAAAAAATGGTAGACATGGCGAAAAACTAACCATTGTGATTGATATGTGTGGCAAATACCTCACAACCTTCAGGAATGAATCCTTCACACCTTTGTATTTTGATATCTTTTTTGTAGGGCATTCGCACACTCCTAGTCGAGAAACGTTGAGTATCCTCTTCAGTTTATTACATGTACCTACGATTACGACTATGGAATTGTGAAGGTACGCGATCGAAGACCACAGAGGCTAGTGAAGATAGCGATGGTTACAACCTGCGGTGGCCCTATGAAAATGAAGCCATGAAAGCATTTTTCACATGTAAATAATTATGTAAAGACCGTTTTATCCTCAAATATTCCAAAAATACATTAGTAGCAAGGGAAACGGTTCCATTTTCCTGTACTTTCGGCTTGGAAGCCCCTATAAAAGGAGTTTCTTTAAAGAAATGATATTATAGTAATTTCACTTTCATCAATGACATTCCATTTTTTGCTTCCTTTTCCTTCTTTTCCTTTAACATTTGTTTACTTTCCTAATTTGTCCCTGTTCGGAGTAAACTTAGGCAAACTCGGACAATGCAAATTGATGACAAAGTACAGAAGAATAGAGGAGAGGCTTGCAGGTGGAAGATGAATGACCCGGAAGGAAGACGAGTATAACATAGAGGAGATAAAGTTGCGGCCCGTCGATGGGTGGTTCGTTTTTGGGGACATTCCACTTAAGACCATGTTAGTTGCGGCAAGTTTCACATTTTTTCACTATTTATCTGTCACATCGAATGCTTGGACACTAATTAGGAGTATTAAATGTGAATTAATGACAAATCCTATTCCATAACCCCGGGTGAAATTTCGAGGGGAATCTAATGAGCCTAATTAGGCAATGATTAGACAACGTCGTGCTACCATAAACAATTTCTAATGACGGATTAATTAAGCTTAATAGATTTGTCTCGCGATTTTTCATCCATCCGTATATTAGTTTTATAATTAGATCATGTTCAGTCCTTGTAATCTTCGATTTACAATTGCTACAATAATTTTCGTAACTTTCTCAGCGCAACTAAACAAGGCCTAAGAAGAAAAAGGATGCCTCTCGCCGTAGTTAGGTTGTCAACTCGCAGTCACCGCCGATCTGACAGCTGGATTTTGATGGCCAAGCTTTCAAGCGATTTTCAACTTCAATCAAAGAAAAGTAGTACATAAATAGTGAGAATATTTCTTACATATTAATCAAAGCGTGCATCCTATCGGTGACGCAAAACTAGATATTTTGCTATTTGAATGGAACTACTAATTTATGGAACTATTGTGTGGCATGAAGTCCATTTTGATTTTATTTTTTCTCAAAATATTGTAGAAAAAAATGTATTTGTGTTGGCATTTGTGCTGGTGAGTGTGTTACGTCGCCCGCCAACAATACATTTGTGCTGGCTGTCACAAACCCTATAGTACAACTGATAATTTGTGGTGGTAAAAATTGCTGGCAGTTGTCAAAGCTGCCAACAAAGAGCCTGTCCTGTAATGATAGTACTCATCTTTCAGTATGTTTCACCCAATATTCCAACAAGAAGTTGTGTTGCTGCAACGCATTTTCTAGATGTTGTAACTAATTTGGGAGTGAATTGGTCATGCTGTTTTATGAGTTTGTAGCATGAGAAGTGAACGGTGATATTTAATTTTTTTTCATACCACTATTTATGGATATTGCAATAGCTCTTTTGTTACTGCAATAGCCTTTTTTTTCTAATGTTGCGGCAGATTGGGAGCCAAAGATTGTGCTTTAGCAAGCAATATTCATTTTTTGATGTGAGAACTTCATCTGATTTTTGTGTTTGGATTAGACATGGGGTGAAACTCCTCAGCATTCTCTTATGTAAGCTCAAGGTACAGCAACCAGCTACTCTTATATGTTACCTCAAGGTCCATACTACTACAGAAACACATTTGTAGGTGCGGCGCAATTTTGTTAGGTGTAGACAAGAATGTTTGTTGGCGCGCGGTCGTTAGTGGTACACTTTTAGTGCTATTTAGGTGGTGTTTTTGGATCAATTTATATACTAACCCGCCACTTGGCACTTAAAATAACCCCGTTTTCGCATGTGTGTTGTATTTTGGAGCATATTGTGTTATTGCAGGAAAATACAACATAAATGGAGGGTTTTTGTACAACTCAGAATTGGGCCCAGACTTTGGATGATGAAAGACACAATCACCAACTTTAGACTATAGGCCCGCAAGAGATGCTGAGCTTGTACATGCCATATCTTCTTCATCTTAAGTCTGATGGGGGCAAATTATATAAGAAAATTGCACGTCTCAAAAAGATGTACAACTTTTGTGTGGACCGCTCGGGCATTTGAGGCCTGTAGGGGGTGGGATGGCCGGCCCAAGGCCCACTAGGCCGTCCGGCCAAAGCTGTTTTTGCGCCGCCTTGGCCTCTCCTTCGAGCTAGGGTTTCCTCGGACTATTTATAGCTCCAATACTAGAAGGCATGTGAATTAATTCACCAGAAGCGGCTGAAACAAGATGAGGAAAAGAGATTAGATGAGTTCACCACGACGATCAACACCGGCGAAGGAGATCAAGTTGGCCCTCAAGTCGTCGGCCTAGGGGGTTCCTCTCCCATCTCGCCGCCATCTTCGGTGACGACGTCCCTCAGAGTCTCCATCACCCCCTTGTGCTTCGATCTTTGTAAGATGATAGGGTAATGCCCACGTTCGTCCCTAGGGTCAGATGGATCTATAATTTGTAATCTCTACATGCACATTATGCCTATCAATCCTTCATGGTCTATGTCATTGCAATGCTTTATTTACATATGGGAGCGCTTTGTTCTTGATCAACATATGTCCTTAGTAGGGTTTGTGGTAATCGTGGTGATTTTAGCTTAACTCTATGGATGCTTTGTCATGAATGTGTTAACGAGGTGGTTGACTATCCTTGTGTAGTGACAGTATGTAAGAGGGAAAAGACTAAGTGAGCACATAACCGCTATGATGCTAGTGAAGGCAACACTCATTTGTGTAGTAGATGCATATTCATGAGAACCTAGACCCTAGAGAGGGAACACTTATCTATCTTTGTTTCTCTCTTGTATCAACCTTTGTTACTTAGTTTGATCTTTTTTTTGACCGAAGTCAGCAGGGGAAGCCCCTATCTATTTTTTTATAATATTTATTCCACACCGTTTAATTCGCTCCCACAGGGAGTCGAACCCAGGTCTGCTAGGTGCTACTCAGGTGCTCTAACCACTAGGCTAGAGGCCCTTTCACCTTAGTTTGATCTTTGATTAATCTAGTTTAGTTTGTCATCTCTCTATACAACCATATTACTTGCCTAGTTAGTAAGATTAGCACAAAGTAAGAGCCAACATCCCACTTGTTCCACGGATTGATAAACCTTGGGGAATACTCTAAGGGAAAAGCTACCAACGATCCGTGCGCTTGCGGTTCACAAATTGACGCGGCTAAGGGCCGTCAACAAGCTTTTCTAGCGCCGTTGCCAGGGAGCAAGTTATTTTATTGTGCTTGAACTTTGTATTAGTTTTTCTAACCCGCTAACACTTAACCTTTGTGTATAATTTTTTTGTGTTTTCTTTTTATTTTCAGTGCCTAGATGGATTTGTTCACCTCGCCATTGGATAACGAAGAAATATCACTAAGGGAATTAGCATTGTCATCAACCGAGGATCTTGAGATGCAAAAATCAGATTTTATGCTTGCTACAACCAACTATGAATTGAAGGATGAAATCATCAAGTTAGTGGCGACAAACCCTTTTAACGGATTGGAGGATGACAACCCATATAGAAACCTTAAGCAATTCACGATGACATGCAACACGGTGCGACAAGAAGGAGTTCCGGCCGCTTGGTTCAAGTGGAATCTTTTTCCATTCTCTCTTAAAAATGAAGCGCGTAGATGGTACACACTTGCATCCATCGAAGCGAAGGGAAATTGGGATGAACTTGCAAAGAAATTTTGCTCAAAGTTCTTTCCCATAAGCAAGATACAATATTTAAGGAGGCAAGTGTTCACTTTCAAACAAGAAGAGGATGAAGGGATTGATGAAGCATGGGACCGATTTAATGAGCTACTCGAGCAAGGCCCGAACTTGGGATTTTTCGGTGATGTGATGTTGCATACATTTTATTTTTCACTAACCCCTAATTCTGCCCATTTTGCAAGTATATGTGCAGGAGGTAATTTAATGGAGAAAACGATTAGAAAAGTTGCACAAAACTTACCAAGGGTATGCAATGGAGAAAGAGTACAACGAGATTGGCAAAAACAATGTCGGGAGAGGCAAACCAATGGAAGCAAGTCCGAGACGCTTGATGAAATTTTTGAAAAAGATGAACCAGAGCTCAAGGAAGATGAACTGACCATACGAGAAATTGAAGAACCACTTGATAAGGGGACGGCCGATCTTCCGAGAGATAGAGGGTAAATTCGATTGGTCGAGAACTCAACGTTGGCGATCCGGCTTCAAATCAAATACGATTTGAACCCTACAACCGTTACACCACTGCTCCGTTAGTTATCAACCAAGTATAACTTGATTGACCTCGCCGAGAAGGCTTTCCCTGCAAGCGAATCGAAGAACACAAGCAAGAAAGTGAAACACGCAATCTGAAATTGCAGATCTATATGAAGCGAAAAATATGGTGTTCAAGCTCTGGTCAACAAAGGACTAATCGCCACAGGGTTGTAGATCAAGAACGGGGGTCCTGGATCACTGTAAAACGGACTTATCGCCACAGTTACAATGAATCTATCATAGTTTCGACTTCGAAAACTTGACTAAACAAAACCCAAACCTAAAGTGGCAATGGCTGCTGAGTTTTATACCCTAACGGGGTGAACTAGGGTTGGGGATGATCAGGAGGGGCGCCCACAACTTGGGCTTAAGGCCCGACACGATACAAGGATCAATGGCCCAAAAGACGGTGACGCAGCACCGCGACAGATTCTGTATGCCCACTTATTTTGGCAATTCCCATCGACTCAGTTGGAATTTTGATGTGAAACCAGTGCCATTGGAAGCTCTATGAAATTATATTCCATTCATATAAAGAACATCTGAAACGGACTCCGTATGCGACCTGGACATCGATTTTAGTGTGGGCTGCTCCTGGACTCCGAGATGGACTCAAAATTGAGTTGGTTTGGGCCTCCACCTTGGGAACTCGAACCGAATCAACTTTAGGCCTTCTTCTTGACTTGGACATACATGTTGGACTACTTCAAAACAAACAATTATGTCCATTTCCATGGTTGTCATGTCCTCATCACCACTTCCTGAGGTAAGATGAGTCATTCCGCATCTTAAAAATGTTGAAACTAAGATGAGTTTGGAGAATGCTAGACAATTGGCGGAATTCGATCAACTTGATTGGATTCCAATTGATTTTGGTCACCTTATCAACTACCAAAGCAATGAGAAACACCGACACATTGCCAAAAGAGTTGAGGATATATTTGATCAGAAATGAGCGGAGAATAGATCCAAAAGATATTTGAAGAAGAAAGAGAAGAAAAAGATGAAGGATGGATCAATTAATTTGAAATTTCAAAGATTGATGATGAAGGAAAAGAAGAGCGCAATCATGAAGAGCCTAAAAGTTCCCTCTCTATAACACCATGCGCACTAATTGAAGATAAATATTTTAACTCATTTGAACAACTTAATTGGTCAGTTGATCATGGACTAGAGTTTATTGCTAAGGGGACAAGGACAATAAAGAGAAGAGCTAGTGTCTTAAGGGATAAATTAGAAAAAATAGGACTCGAGCTAGAAACTAAGTGGGAGAAATATGACATGGAGCAAGCAAATTTAGCGCACCTAGGAGACCCCTCTTCACAAATTTATAGCTTGTGTGACATTGAAGCTTATACACTAGTAAATGAAGACATGGAAGCACTCAAAGAGGAACAAAAGAGTGAGTCCACGATGAGCGATCTTGGCAACATGTGGTACATGAAAGATTATGAAAGCAATACAAAAGAATTTGAGGATGAAGATGTACGGGATATTCCAAACAATGAATACTTCAAAAAAGAGATGAACGTGAATATTGCTAATGGATTGCATGTTCCACATGATGAAGAGTTGGAAGAGTTGCAAGAAGGCGATGAAGAGACTTCTCCACTTGTTGAGATTGATTTGCTTTCAACTCGAGTAGACAAATCGGAGACCACTCTTGTTGAAAAGGCTCCAAGGTGTAAGGTACATATTGAAATCTCAAGATACTTTTGGTATTGAAGATAATCTATTGAACTGCTCAGGTTCAACCAATAGTATGAATGATAGTCTAAATTCTATATCTTGTTCCAATGAGGATCATGTTGATAGGCTAGAATTTCTTGAGAATGATAAAGAGGCAATGTTTATGTTTGAACATATTGATTTTATGCCAAAAGAACCTTTGCCTAATTATGAGCTAAGTGCTATGCAAGAAACATATGCTTCTTTTAGTTACACCTTGATTTATTGCTACAATTTTATTGTGGTGGTGATTATGGATACGTATGTTTACAATCAATTTTGCAAATCTCGATCTTGCTTTGCGCTTGGTCAAGCTAATGACCTTAAAATAGCAAATATCGGGAGAAAGCCTGAATTTCACTAACCATGCAGCACATGAGACTCGAATAATGTGGATAGAAGTCATGCCCAAAGAGCTGCAAACTTGATCATCACCATCTCCAAATCTCAGAATCAAACGTTGCTATTTTCATCAATTTTGTGCACATGATCACCGATGTACAAGATATAAAAAGTTGATATTCAGAATATCCATCAAGTTCTCGTTCCAACGCATCCAAGATCGACAAATTTGAAGACCTGTACAAGGAGATATGGCTAAAAGAATGGACGCCACGCGTTCTGAAATTTTCTGAACAGATTGCAGAGCTGGAATAAAACGGGCGTCGCTCACTCGATTAGAATCTGATTTGGGCGAATAAAAACTTGATGGAAAGACAATTTCATTCATCTTTCATTGAAATAATTATTGGGTACATGTTCTGTTTTGGACATAGAAGGAAAAATTCATGGAAGAAGAGGCAGCGATGAAGGTCAACGAAGAAGGAGGTGACGATGATGTGAGATAGCTTGGGCAAGTCTTCTATTGAATATAAGTGATCATGTGTAGAGTGGGAAGTGAAATAAAGCTACATGGACATCTTTATTTCTTGCATGAAGGACCATGGCTTTATGATGATGAGAAGGTAAGTGAGAAAGTTGAGCTTTATGATTTTAAATGAAGCGCTTTTCGGGAGGCAACCCGTTCTTTGTGTTTTTGTTTCTTTTAGAGAAAATAAAAAATGACACTACCTTATGATGATTGACTTGTGGCTAATTAATCTAGGTTTTATTTTATTTTTAGACCATCATCATGGTCATGATCATGTTTATTTTCATGCATGGATTGCATTTTGCCATCAACATAATATTTGCTTCATTTGCATTTAGTCTTGCATGCTTTGCATATTGTTGGCTTGGTTGTTTTATAAACTTAATGATGTATGCTTTCACATACGTGTTAATGCTTCATATGGCAATATGGGTATTTCCCTTTTGTGATCTTGTCTAAATGTGGTGTTTAAACATGATTGCGGACCTTTATCATTTAGTTAAATAAACCTTGCTAGCTATTTATTTGTTTTCATGATTGCATTGGTTGGTTTATAAGCTTTGCAATGCGTCTTATTTTTTTGTGCTATAAAAGAAGTTTTGATCTTGGGATAGACATGGTGTCTTGACCTTGGTTAAAAAGTCTTTTTGGCTATGGAGAAATTCAGCAACCTAGTTGTAAACATGATGTTTAGAACTAGGTGTAAACATTGTCTTTGTTTATATGCTTTCCTCTCATTTGCATACACACTTTGCACCCACGTACACACAATAGGTTTTTATTTTTGTTCTCACTAGACTAATTATGCCATAAGTTAAGGATCTTAGGATATATTGTTGGACTGTTGGAAATTGCTTCTACTCCCACCCGTCACCCTGGGGCTAGAATATGCATTTGAAATGTTTTGCACGCAAGATGGAAATGCTCTCATGATAAGGAAATTGAAGGACGACTAAAATGACATCAATAAGATGAACATGAAATGCTTTGTCTTCTTCTTCCATACCTAGCAAAATGTGAATCATGGAGGAGGCCTTGCACCTTCAACTCGGATGTGCAACATTGTCGGATACCGATACTGGGGGTATCCAATGACAGCGAGTTAAGAATTAAGAACTCTGAACGGCCACACCCCGGACGACCCCGCGCAAGGGGCGGCAAGTTCGTCTCGACGACCCTCACGCAGAACAGCAGTCAACACTCTGTCTCTAAGATCGGAAGGTAGTACACTACGGCACGCAGGCACGCGTCATGAATTCATGATCAGCTAGCTATTCAGCTGCCACTTCCGTGTAAACACCCATGGGCCATGGCGCAACTGCATGACCAAACGCTCCACGCGTGCCTCTCCGTACCAGCTGCATGCATCACGGGTAAAGGCGTCTCTCTCTCTCTCTCTCTCTCTATTTTCCAATCATTACAGCACAGCAAAGCAGACAGCAGCCGACGACATGCATGCGTGCCCGACGAGTTGCATGCCCAAGTTGCGTGCTCGCCCGACAGGCTGCATGCATGCCCGACGAGTTGCATGCCCAAGCTACGTACCTGCCCGAGGAGTTGCATGCCCAAGCTGCGTGCTTGCCCGACAGGCTGCATGCATGCCCGACGAGTTGCATGCCCAAGCTACGTACCTGCCCGAGGAGTTGCATGCTCAAGCTGCACGCTCGCCCGACAAGCTTCACGACCCTCTCGGCAAGGCTCCGATTCGCCCGACTACTCTCCGTCTCGCCCGACGAGCTGCTCCGCGAGATACAGCATCGCCCCCGACTACTCTCCGATTCGCCCGACAGGTCTTCGCCTCCGAGGAGTCTCCGATTCGCCCGGCAAGTCTCCGCCTCCGACTAGTCCACGTTCGCCCGACCAGTCTGCGGCTCCGACTGGTCCAACCCTTCGCAACGAAGCAACCTCCGAGAAGACCGTAGCACCCGAAGTCAAGCTGCTACACTGTGCCAACCACTCCCTGACGCAACTGACACCAGCAGGACATGGCTACAGTGCTCGAAAGGACGACGGGCCCCACAGCATGGGCAAGCATGCCTCCTTTTTTCCTGTTTTACCCTTTGACTGTACTTCTTCTACAACCTTCCCTTGAGATATAAAAGGGAAGCCTGGGCCTCCTGCGAGGGGCATGGACTCTTTCCCTCCTCTCTCCTGGGCCTCTTGCGGGAGGCAGGGAGTTTCTTTTCTAAGAGGAACGTTCTCCCCGGAGCTCCTTCTTCCTCCAGCCAGTTGCCGGACTAGGCTTGTACACTCACCAGAGACTTGGGAAGCTCTCCCTCTCTTGCCCTGTTTGTATGCCCCACTACAAACCAGCGCAGATAACACGAGCAGCACGAACTGGACGTAGGGTGTTACTCCCCAGAGGCCCGAACAAGTATAAACCCTTGTGTCCCCCTTTTGCGCAACCGCCCGAGGCCCGACGCGCTCTCCACGTTTTTATTATTTGCCGGCGGTAAAGAACCCCGACAAACATGATGCCATAAAAGATAACAACATCAAGATCATCAACATTTTCGGATTGGTGCACAAGAAGCGATTGTTGTCATTGAAATTTTGCATGACCTCAGAAGTGAACAATAAGAATATTTTTGGATATTCAGAATCCCCACGAAGGCTACGTTCCAACAGATCAAGCATCAAGACAATCAGAGGTTCCTACAAGGGGTTATGGCCAAATCATCAAACGTAGCACGTCCTGAAATCAGTTCTGGACAGCACGCAGCGCTGAAGTAAAACTGGCATAACTCACTCGTTTGAAATCTGTTTTCAGTGAATGTCCACATGTTGGAAAGGTAATTTCATAAAATTTTCAACATAACTATATTTCGATATATCTTCTGTTCTGGACAGAGGGGAAAATCCATGAAAACAAAGTGGCAAAGATGGCGATGTGAACAAGAAAGAGGAGATGATGATGACAATAGTGAAGAAGAGGTTGATAATGGTTCCATTAAGCATACACGATCAAGCTTGGAAGATAAATAAAACCTCTGGAGCATTGGCAAACCAAGATACAAGCAAGCTAAATTCAATGCATGGAGATGTTGAAAGCGAACCATGAAGGACTGTGAAACATGGTAACACCTCCACGAAACTCCTCTTTTCCTATCATAAATGCTTGTAAGTATGCCTTCAACCTTCGACTCGGTGAAACCTTTGTTTTTCTCTCTCGTTAATAACATGGCTACTAGGAGGACAAACTAGATTTCTTTTAGTTTTCTTTTCCATAAATAGGCATGACCATGTGCTTACCTCGATGTTTTACGTTGCCTTTGTTTATGGAAAAATGATGAAATTTGCTGCTTTGTTTTATCTACATGAAGTTGTACATACTTTGGCTAATTGCTCTCTATGACATGATCTTAAATTGATTTAAATACCATCTCTTTTAATTGTGGAGGTTAAATGACTATATTTTCAACCCACATACATTTCATTGCTCTTTGATTTAAGTTTATGGATAACCCGATACCTTATGTTGTTTTCATTAAAACTTAAGTCTTATGCTATCTACATTCGTGAATCTCTTGCAAAGTTCTATCTACCAAAGCCTTTATACTTGTATGCTCTTTCATGATGAAACCTTTAGTTTGCAAACTTATATTTTGATGAGTTGGATTAGGATTGATTTCTGTGGTTCAAGACTAAGAAGCTGGCCATTCCTTTGTGTAACTTTTTCATGCTAGCCCTTTTTGTCTATGCATTGTGAGTTTTCACATTGGAAATTTCACAAACTTCGCTGGGCATCCACACTAATCCAAAAATATCTTTTTGTGATTACCTCCTTGGCCACAACCCAATTTGATTATGGAATAAAGTTCTTGAGCGAAATTCAGATATTTTGCAAAAAGATTATGGATTTTATAATTACTTCAGCAGACATTTTTCCCTCTCTTTTATGCTCGAGGACGAGCATCATTCAAGCATGAGGGGAGAAGTCATTGCACCATCTCTAACTAATGCTGAGTAAGTATTATGTTGCAAAGTTCTGAGGATCAAAAAGAAAAAAATGATGTTGAGAAAAAGAGAAAGGAAAAAGAAAAAAAGAAGAGAAAAAGAGAAGAATGAAAAAAGGGAAGAAAAAGAAGATAGAAAAAATAATAAAGATGCTCATCGGTTCTTTTTGCCTCATAAATTATCAAGTGCCTTAAAGATAAATCCATACTCAAATCTTCCAACCATGTGCAATCTGATAATAAGAACTTCATTTGTGTCTCGGGATCACCCTTTGCCACTTGCACCCTCTCTCTCTCTCCAACATTTATTTTCCATGGCATTTTTGACAAGTCTTGGTAATTCCAATAGATCATCTCTCTTAGTTTGACAATATTTCGGATATAATGTTTTGCTAGGTGTCGGCGCTGGAAATGGCCAACTAGTGAAATTTGTGGATTGCGTGCTAAGACCCAGATGGTTCACGAGAGGACACAAGGAATTATACTGGTTCGGGCACGAACGCCCTACGTCCAGTTCGATGCTGCTCGTGTTACTCGCGTTGCTCGTAGTAGGGGTTACAAGCGATCGAGAGAGGGAGGGGCTCCCAAGTCTCTATGAGCGTGTGTCGGTGGTTTGTGCGGGTTGTGATCGATCGTCCTCCTTTTTCCCCTTCTTTCCCTTTTATAGTCTAAGGGAAAAGGCTGGGTCGGATAGATAATCAGATAAAAAGGAGGAATGTCCCGAGGGGGAGAAAGGAGAAACCCAGGGGGTCGGGCAAGCCTCCGCTTCTCCGCTTGTCGCCGTGTCCTGTCTTGGGGATCGTGCGAAGTACTCATGATGAGCGTCCTGAGCGTCCTGTAGTCGTCAGTATGACCGGATCGGCCTGGAGTTCCTTGCGGAGGGCTTCACGCCGGGCACCACCTTGGACGAGGTGCGTTTGCTGGAGGAAGAGGTGGCGTCGCTGGCATCGACCCTGGCTGCATCAACACAAAAGGAGGATGGGCCATGGACCCATTAATTAGTTAGTTTACTTCTTTTTCATCCGAACTATTCCGAGCCCTAGAGCTCGTTTTTGTATTCAGTCTTGTGGCCAAACGGGACGTGTCCCCGAATCGGCCGAATTCGGTTTTATCTCGTTTTGAGCTTATAATCGTTCGTGTGCGTGTCAACCCCCGAGTTCTCATTCGATTCTACATTTTGTTAAGGCCTTTCATGAGGTAGAGCGGGTTTGGCGCGGTTGGTGAGCATCCGAGCCGTTGCCTTCGCGGCCTTTTACTCTCCGCAGTCCGGCCAACACTTCCATTCCTACTCTTTCCTCGGCTTGCCTTTGTCAAAACGTGCAGCGTGAGAGAAATCGGGCGCTGACAAGATCCAGTGTCCCGGGAGATACTAGGTAGCCCCGGAGCGACCGCCGACCCCGTGTAATGGGGTCGGGGGTTGCTGCTGAGCAAACGGGGACGTGCGAAAAGTATGAAAGGTATTGACAAGGAGTTTTTAAGGGTAAAAGCGACGTAGCTGTTCGATGTTCCAGGCGTTGGTGAATTCCCCGCTGTCGGCGTTCTGCAGTTTGTATGATCCAGGTCGGAGGACTTGAGAGACTATGTACGGGCCTTCCCAAGGGGATGAGAGCTTGTGGCGATCCTTGTTGCTTTGAACTAGTCGTAGAACCAAATCTCCCACCTGGAATGCACGTCTGCGCACTTGTCGGTCGGGAGAATGGCTTCTGAGCCATATACCATGAAGAGCGGAGTGAACTCTGTTGCCCTGCTAGGCGTTGTTCTCAAACTCCAGACTATTGCAGGCAATTCCATGACCCATCGGCCGCCGAATTTCTTCAGTCGTTCGAAGATCCGGGGCTTGAGGCCTTGAAGGATCATGCCGTTCGCGCGCTCGACCTGCCCGTTCGTTCGAGGGTGCGCTACGGCCGCCCAGTCGACTCGGATATGGTATTCATCGCAAATTGAAGGAATTTCTTCCCCATGAATTGTGTACCGTTATCCGTGATGGTGGAATTTGGAACTCCAAATCGGTGGACAATGTCGAGGAAGAACTTAAATGCTTCTTCAGACTTGATTTGTGTGATCGGGCGAACTTCGATCCACTTGCTAAACTTGTCAAAGGCGACCAGCAAGTGAGTAAAGCCCCCGGGCACCTTCTTGAGGGGCCCAACCATGTCCAATCCCCAAACCGCGAACGGCCACGTGATGGGGATGGTTTGGAGGGCCTGAGCCAGGAGGTGGGTCTGTTTTCCATAGAATTGGCACCCTTCACAGGTGCGTACTATTTGCGTAGCGTCCCGCAATGCTGTCGGCCAGTAGAAACCTTGTCGAAATGCATTTTCAACTAAGTTTCGTGGGGCAGCATGATGACCACATGTGCCTCCATGTATGTCTGCGAGGAGGTCTTTCCCTTGTCCGAAAGGGATACAACGTTGGAGGACTCTTGTGTGACTTCATCGGTAGAGTTCCCCTCCGATGATTACATAGGATCGCGTCGGGCCTCGGCCTTATCGTTGGGGAGCTTGTCCCTTATGAGGTAATCGAGAAATGGTTGTCGCCAGTCTCCGGGGTCGGCCTCGGAGGCTTCATTTAGGGTGGCCATGGCCAGGGCCAACAGGTCAGTCAAGGCTTGGTCTGGTGGGTCGGCGGTCCATATCGAGCCGACGGTTTCCATTACCTCGGTGGTAATTGGGGTCGGGGCATCGCCAGCCCCCGAGCCCTGGGTGGGTATCAAGTCCTAGGCGGGCTGCACCGCACTCACCGATTCCGCAGTCGGGATGCTGACTGACGGGCTTCGCTGATCGCTAGCAAAGACACCTGTCGGAACCGGCTCCCGACCCAACGCTTTTTTGGCCAACTCATTGGCTGCTTCGTTAAATCGCCGTTTGATATGCTTAAGCTCGAGGCCGTCAAACTTGTCCTCAAGTTTTCTAACTTCTTGGCAGTATGCAGCCATGATCTCGCTTTCACAGCTCGACTCTTTCATGACTTGGTCGACCACGAGTTGGAAATCGCCTCTTATTTCCAGGCGTCAGATTCCCAGCTCGATCGCTATTTTCAAGCCGTTGATGAGTGCTTCATATTCGGCCACATTATTTGATGCCAGGAAATGAAGGTGGACTATGTACCTCATTCGGACTCCTTGTGAGGAGACGAAGACTAGTCCGGCTCCTGCTCCTGTCTTGACCAGAGACCCATCGAAGTACAAGATCCAGTACTCCTGATCGACCGGCTCTGGCGGCAGTTGAGTCTCCGTCCATTCGGCAATGAAGTCGGCCAAGACCTGGGACTTGATGGCCGTTTTGAGGGAGTAGGTGATTCCTTGGCCCATCAATTCAAGCACCCATTTGGCAATCCGACCAGTAGAGTCGGTGTTATTGACGATTTCTCCATGGGGGAACGAACTCACGACCGCGATGGGATGTGAGTCGAAGTAATGAAGCAACTTCCTCTTGGCAATCAGGACGGTGTATATCAGCTTCTGGATCTGTGGGTACCGTGTTTTCATGTTGCTGAGTACCTCGTTGATGAAGTACACCGGGCGCTGGACCTTGAGGATGTGTCCTTCTTCTTCCCGCTCCACCATGAGGGCTGCACTCACGACGTGCGTCGTTGCCGCGATGTAGAGCAGGAGTGGTTCTCCTGGGGTCGGCGGGACCAGAACTGGTGCCTTCATTAGGACTGCCTTGATCTGTGTAAGGGCCTCTTGGGCCTCTTGGGTCCACATGAACCGTTCGGACTTTTTCAGTAGGTGATACAGGGGGAGGACTCGCTCGCCGAGCCTCGAAATGAATCGGCTCAGCACAGCGAGGCATCCCGTGACCTGCTGCACTCCCTTCAAATTCTGGATCGGGCCCATTTTGTCAATGGCCGCAATTTTCTCTGGGTTGGCCTTGATCCCTCGTTGGGAAACAATGAAGCCGAGCAGCATTCCTCTCGGCACCCCAAGCACGCATTTTTCAGGGTTGAGTTTGTGAAAGAGCATCTAGGCCCCTTGTGGGTTTTGGTGAATTGAATGACAACTAGATTAAAGGTCTAATGAACTTGTTAAGCTTATGAGCAGGTCTAAAGTTATTTGTGAATAATCTTTGTGGGAAAGATTGTATAAAAGGCTCATTCGGCGAAAAGAACAAGTGTGATGTATAACATTGTATATCTAAACATGGAAAATAAGCTATGGCTGTTGAAGATGTGTTGAGGCTTGGTAATAGCCTCATATTGCAAGATTGCTTATATTGAAGATAAATATCATGATAATAAATATTGAAATGATTCCATGATGACTATGTGTGATACAAGACAAGCAAATAAAGGTGAAGATAGAGGCATGATGGCATTGGGCTATTCCTTGGTCTCTAAATAAAATGAGAAGCTTGTTGTAAACATATTGATTATAGAAGACAAAAGGAGATATGATCTCAAGTGGATTTCATTCTTGATGTCAAAAACAAAGCTAGACTCAATGAGGCAATGATTGGATGAAGAAATCGAGCAAGGGATTAGCAACAAGGTACTAAGCGAAGTTTGGTCAAGTGGTGTCTTGAGCCATGAGCTTTGCTAGGGTGAAGTGGCTAGTGCTTAGAGGATTTCGAGGTATCAAGTCAAGCCTTACCGAGTATAGCAATGGAATGCATCAAATGTTTATTGAATCATATGAAAGGGTGACTTGTGATCCAAAGTTGAATTTCACTCATATGTGTTGAATATTGATCCAAGTCACTAGCTCAAGGTTGAAGTGCTCAAAGCAAAGAGACAAAGTTGGATGCAGCTCTCATGAGGATATATTGATCAAAGTATGGCATGATACATTGTGGTGAAGCTCAAGAGGATGAATATTGCATTTATATTTAATCTTGAGTTAGGTGTGCCGTACTATCAAGAGGGATGCATCATATGATACTTTGATAAGGTCTCAGTGCTCAAATTAACCCATGAGAGGTGATGAGAGACACAAAAGCCTCACGAACACATGTGACATGGGTTAGACAGTGGCAAAACTGGAGGTTCCGGTTTTGGAAACCAGAGGTTCCGGTTTCGGGTGCCATGTGTCTAACGGCTCTTTCATTCGAAATTCCGGAAGTTCCGGTTTGTGAAACCGGAGGTTCCGGTTTCTGGTCTGTCACTCTAACGGCTAGTTTTTGTGTTGTTGAGTATTTATACCCCTCGCCGTCCTCAGTGGCAGGCTGCTGTTTTTGCAGTTGCTGGTGTGCTTCCTGCCTGTTCTAAGCTAAGCCAAAGCCAAGATAGCTCTCCCCAACCCCACTTTGTGAGGTGGTGTGATCTTTGATAGATCCTTTGAGTTGGGTAGTAGAGAGGAGCCATTTGTGAGCACTAGAAGAGCACTCATACGCTTGAGCACTGTTTCGCCTTGTCAAGTATCAAGTGAAGCATTTGTTACTCTTGGAGGTGTGCCTCCTAGACGGCTAGGCGTCGCCCGGGAGCTCCCAAGGTGTGGTGAGCCGCAGGACAGTTTGTGCAGGTCAAGCTTCGCCTCCGAAAGGGAAGAAGCTAACTAGTGAAGTGGGGAAAGGGGTTGAGAGCGACCCGGCTTCTTTGGAAGCACCCAACGGAGATGTAGGATTCGCCCTGGGTGAATCTGAACTTCGGGAAACAAATCTTTGCGTCTCCTCACTGGTTTGCTTAAATTTGCATTGCATTCACATTCATAGTTTGATCTTGTGATTTTGGTTGATCTATTCGGGTGTTAGTGTTTGTGCAGTGCAGGTGCTTTGTGAACCTGCTAAGATACATCCTATGAGCATACACTCTTATCTGGATTGATCTCGAGCCCAGTTTGCAACTCATAGGTTTGGGGGTTCTGACTGCCCAAGCCAAAACCGGAGGTTCCGGTTTTGGAAACCGGAAGTTCCGGTTTCTGTGGCAGATATACATTCCGCTGCTTAAGGATTGAGTTTCCATATTCGGAGACTCTGGAGATTTTTCCGGAGACTCCGAAAGTCGCGGATAAATTTGTTTTAAGTGGCGACATTTTCAGGTTACGCCTATTCACCCCCCCTCTAGGCGACATCAAGATCCTTTCAATTGGTATCAGAGCTTGGACTCACATCAAAGCTTAACCGCCGTGAGAAAAGATGTCGTCATCGGGTGAGGTATCTTTTGAGTCACTCGCCATCGATGGCTCAAATTACGCTTCTTGGTCCGCTCATATTCTGAATGCTATAAAGGACAGTGGTCCTACTGCTGAGCGTATTTTAGTTGAGAGCATCGTCCCTATAAACTTCGATTGGCACAAATCCGAGCTAACCGAAGAAGTGGGAAAATGCCTTCAACTAAATGCCCAAATTACTAACTTCATGATGAGTCTTCTTAGCACAGAACTCCAAGACATGATTTTTAAGAAGAAGAAGAAGATACATGGTGATGCACATCGCATTTGGGCTCTACTTAAAAAATTGTATGCCAAGCCCAAATGTGATAGCAAGGAGCAAACAGATGCTAGATCACTTGAGGAGTCTTCAACATCACCAATCCCCACTGAGCCTCAAGTGACTCCGCTTACTCAGCTTGAAGATCAGAGAACTTCGTCCAGCTCTACTAGCACAGAGAAACCGGAGGTTCCGGTTTTCAAAACCGTAGGTTCCGGTTTTACAAGTAAGGAGTCAATCTCTACAAGGAACTCAAGCTCTGGTGATGAATTAAATCTATGTCTTGTGTCCATAAGCAAGAAGAAGTCAACCAAAAAGAATGAAAGTCAAAAGGTTGACAAGCACAAAGCTTTAACCAAGGTTTATGAAGACCTCAAGGATTCACATGCCTCCTTGGTTAGTAAGTATGAAAATCTAGAAAAAGAATATACTTGTGCTTCTAACTCTCTTGCATGTGTAGCACCATTGGAAGAGGCCAACCAAAAGCTCAAGACTCAACTTGAAGAGCTCTCTAACAAGTATGTGAACTTGCAAGCAACTCACCAAGAACTAGAGTGTTCTCATGAGAAGCTTGTGGAGTCACATACCATGCTTGAAGTGGCTCACGAGGTTATGGTTACTTCGGTAAAATCCTTAGAACCACAATTGCACAAGTATTCTTGCTCACTAGCTAAAATTGATTTATCCTGTGCTAACCCTTGCGGCTCGCAAGTAAAACCTTCATGGTATGATCAAGTTCTTGTAGAGTCAAATGATGACCTCATTGCACAAGAGAATGATAATCTGAAGCTAGAGGTCGAGAAGCTCAAGATGGACTTGTGTAAACTAAAGGGCAAGAGCTTTGCACAACCTTCTCAAGATAACCGTGATGTCATGGTGAAGAAGCTTGAGAAGGGATCAACTTTGCAAAGCTCCTGCAACCATCCTGTCAAGTCCATCACAAAGCAGAAGCATGACAACAAGAAGAAGACACATGATCACATCAAGTGCTTCGAATGCTCAAAGATGGGACACTTCGCTTCTATGTGTCCAATGAAGACAGAAGACAAGCCAGCACTCTCGAAGAGACAAAGAAGCCTTTCTAAGAGAAGATGCTTTAGCTGTTACGAAAAGGGACACAAGATTGGAACGTGTCCAAGCAAGTCCAAGGCGCTGCCTAGCAAATCCGGAAGCTCCGGATTATGCAAACCGGAGGTTCCGGTTTTGGACATGCAGCAACACTTCAAGCTAAATAGAGGTTTCTTGAAGGCTCAAGAAAAATATATGAGAGGTGCTGCTGTCAGAAGTCAAGATACTAAGTCAACAAGCAACATCAAGCATAAGATTTGCTATGAATGTCGACAAAAGGGTCATCTTGGTAAGGATTGCCCAAATGGTAACGCTCCTAAGCTCAAGTCCATTTTTAATGATTCTAAGAAGCTTAGGAAGAACCTGAATGACTCTTGTGCTTTCAATATGACTCACTCATCTAAGGATAGCACAAAAGCCATTTGGATACCTAAGACCTTGTTGACTAACTCTAATGGACCCAACATGGGTTGGGTATCAAAGTGTGCTTAAAAAGATATTAGCAGGTACCTGTTGGTGCATTGGAGCTTGGCATACTTGAGAAGAACTTTATATTCTATCTTTGGCTCAAGTGAAGAACTTCATGTCTATTTAAGAAAAAGTGTCAAGTGAAAATTGATGACTCATTCTCTTCCTCAATGCATCCTTGATAACAAGTACCTTGCTCCTGGCTATCTAGCTGACGGTATATGAACATGCTCTGTGCTAATCATATACAACAACTAGATAGCTCTCTCTGTCAAGTCAAGTAATAATTTTGTTTTCATGCCATTCGATGCTCTTGACCATTTCCTCTGGAAGTTCTCGTGTTTATAATGACTGCAGGTCATATATGATAATGTCCATCTAGAAAAGAGTCAAAAAGGTCAGCAAAATTCCAACTCTATTTTGCCAAGGCGAAACCGGAGGTTCCGGTTTATGAATCCGGAAGTTCCGGTTTTGGTGAACCTGTGGCAGAATAATCTGGAAGTTACAGATACTCCGCACTTTTCTTCAGAGTCTCCGGAACTCTGTCATCTTTGCTCTTTTTCTGACTGATTGAAGTGGACCAGTTGTCACAAGCATCACTCTGGTTTATCCTGATTGTATAAACATCCAAGGAAAGTAATTGTAAGGAATTTCTCAACTAAATTTCATCATGGCATGATTATGTTACTAGGACAAAATATGAAATGAGCTCCCTAGGTCCTAACTGAACCAAGTGCATGTCTCAAGATTCAAATCCTTGATGCACATATTAAGGGGGAGCTTGTCTTATATTTTGTGTCCTGGCTACTAACTCCTTTGTCAAGCCTTCATGTGTGTAGCAAACTTTTATGTCATTTGCTCAAATGTTTTCTTCTCAAAGAAGCAACATTACGATATGTTTGCTGCATTTACAATGACCATTAAATCAACTTGAGAGCTTGATAGGCATCTAATGGAGATAGTATTCGAGCTTAAATAAATATCTTATAAAAGATAAAGGTGCCTTTTTCCTTCTAAGTGAAAGAACTCTTGTTCTAGGGCTAAGGTATGAATTCTTCAATCCCTATGTCTTTTACCTTATGCATCTAGGCCCTGTATATGCTAGTGTGTGCATGTTTTGCATGAAGCAATTTCAAGTCCTTGGTGTGCCTTTAGATATTTGGTTGATACCTTCATTTAAATTGACTGAGTGTCAAGTAGCTTTGAATCTCGTGAGGTATGAGCTAAATATGCTAATGAAGGTGCTTGACCAGGAATTGCTGCATGTCTGAGTGATATAGGATAGTGTTTCAAAATATAACTAGTATGCTAGGTTGTGTGCTTTTTGAAAAACATTTGGTTTTTGGTCTTTGTGACCATGTCAAGTCATATTGTGGTTATGGTTAACCCTGATTGATTGATGGCTAACCACAAATGACTAGACTCTCTCAAGTCCATAGGAACTATTCAAATCCTATCTCAAGGGCTATTGGTTGGAAATTCTATCTTCTCCCAAAATCCTCAAAAGAATCAAATCAGACCTAAGGATCCTAATCTAAATGGATAATCTAAGTTTCTGGATCCTATCCTTTCTCTCAAAACACTGAATAGCGTCAATATTATGAAGTTCAGTTCAAACCCGGAGGTTCCGGATTCACAAACCAGAAGCTCCGGTTTTTGATGGATGAAGGCAGAAGATATCTAATGTCTCCTCTGAGCATATCTGTTCCAAATCCCCATGGATATCTAAGTAATATGGAACACATATATATTCCTTGGATCAAATCCTCATGAGTCAAGCTAGTTCAGACAAATACCCAAGGTTTAAAGCAAAACCGGAGGTTCCGGGTTCCCAAACCGGAGGTTCCGGATTTCAACGGGTATATTCCTGTTTCGCCCGTGACTTAACCTTTCAGTCCTCATTCTCTCTCCTGCCCTCAAGTCCGATATTGTACTGTTTGGGAGAGGCGATTTCGTGGCGATTTGGGGGCTTGGCCTATGTGTTCAAGGATTGAAGAGTGATTCTTGGTGGTTCCTATCCGGAGATTCCGAGTCTCTCCTCCGGATCTGTTTTGAAACTCATTCCACCATGAGTCAAGGTACAAAATCACCGTTTTCTCCCGATCTCTTTATCTAGGGTTGATCTCTTCGATTCCTCTGGTAGGACATCTACATTTACACCCTAGATGATACTGCATATGTTGGATTCAAGTCTCCATGGCCAGCTTTGTGGGGATATGAACTAGGGTTTCTCTGCAGAACTCGGAAGCTCCGGATTCCTAATGCGGAGGTTCCGGTTTTTGCAATGACCCCCTGTTTTGTGATCCTCCATTTAATATTTCTCTGCTATTGTTCATGGATCAAGATCAGTGTTTCATATCTTATGATATATGTCTCAATCTCTCTGTTCTGCTCTATTTGGATGCGTCCCTGTACAAACCCGGAGTTTCCGGTTTCTGGAACTCGGAAGCTCCGGATTTACACAGAGAGCACGTCATCTGCTGATATCTCTCAATTTCACTTGTCCGTATCGCTCAATTCCATCTTGGCATGAATTCTTGTGTACTTATGTGTTCACAGGGTCTCCAGACAATGATGACAGATTTATTTTTTCAAGAAGAACAAAAACTCCAAATATTCCACTTGGAAGAACAAGAGCGGCAACAATGAGACAAGAGCGTAGAGGAACACTCTATATTGATGAGCCATCAGCAGCAGCAGAGATTGAAGAAGAAGAAAGTGGCAATGACACCTCTAGTGATGATGGGGAGGAAAGTGATGAGAATTATAAATTGACTCCTCCTAGTCATGGTGTAAAAAGGAGTGGAAGAGATATGAGAGGCAGTAGCAGCAGTAGTGGTCATGGTGTTAGCAGTGGAAATGGTGATGATGAAGGTAAAGGGCAAGAGGAAGAAGAAGAGGAGGAGGAGACGGGTCAACCTATGCTTGTGACAGGACTTGTGATGAGAAGACCCGTTGTGCCTCATGACTATCGCAAGGTTGATTACACCGTTCTTGGCATGACTGAAAAGTCAGAACTGAAAGAGGGAAAAATCCCTTGAAAGTTAAAAGAGGGAGAAACATAGAGTACCGCTTCCAAACCAAATTTCATCAAGACTTCTATGAGAGTGCCATCTTCAACAAGAAATTTAGCATCGCACGCTCTCAATTTGTGATTGGAAGGTCTATGAGGATATGAATGACCCAATCTTTAATGAGGTCATAGAGGCATGTAAGGCCAAGCATGTGTACAAGTTAATGGGATTCCAATATGATTGGAACAATGAGATTATTGCTCAATTCTTTGCCACTTGTTACTTTGAAACAATCAATGATATGAGGTGGGTTCATTGGATGACCGAAGGAAAGTGGTATAAGATCAACTACAATAACTTTGCTAGATTGCTTGGATTTGGGAAATCCGATCATGATCGAATGAAAATTCACATAGCCACACATCTTCCCAAGAGAGATATGAAGTTTATGTATATGCCAGGAAGAGAGTGGGAATTTGGAGGTCCTAAAGGATTGATCCCTTTCTATGGTTATCTCAATAGGTTCTTTAGGAAGACTCTTGCCCCAAGAGAAGGTGATCCTCACAACATATCCGCTTATTTGAAGAATTTGCTAAAAGCTATGTGTCCAAATGAGCCGGAATTTAGTGTTTTTGACTATGTTTGGGAGGAGATCAAGGCCATTGCGGAGTCACCTCAAAAGAGCTGTGGTTTTGCTCCATATATCATGCTCATGATTGACACTGTTACTAACAAGAAGTTTGAGTGTGACTATACACACACCGCATTGAAGATCAAGAAGGACTTTCATCCTGGACGTACTCTAGCTGAATATGCAAATCTAGCTGCTGCCCAAGATGATCAAGGTGCTGTCTCACATGCTCCTATTCATGATCCTAGTACCTTACGTGCTCCCTCTCATCCTCAGTCAAGGTGTAGTGGCTCAAGGGGGATGGATTGGGAAAAGCCTCCCTCTCCAATGCGAAAAATGTTCAATATGCTGTTTGGGATGTGCAAATCCACCCATGATGTGGTTCACAAGGAGAGACAAAGGAGAAAGAAAGATACTTTGAGATTGAAGAAAATGCAAGAAGCTCATTTGCCTCAAGATCCACCCTCTCCCACTGGCTCCGAAGGACAAGACAGTGAACCAGAAAATTTGGAGCAACTCAATGCTAAGTATCAACAAGAAGACTATTGGGGGCAAATTTATGGACATGGGATATCTCATGTTAATCCTGCCCATGTGGATCCCTCTGCTGCCCAACACATTCCTCAGCAGCCTCCCATTGACCCAAACACCTCTGTTGGTACTGATTTTGCTTCTTGGGTTTTTGGACAAAATCTTGGAACTTCTGAAGCGGGAGGTAGTGGGCTCAACCGTGGTGAAAATGATGAGGATGAGGAGTAGAAGCTTGCAGATCTGACTCTCCTTGCCCCTTCTTGGTGATGGATGACAAAGGGGGAGAAAAAGGAAGATTAAAGCCTCGACGGAGAAGAATTTGTTACTCTCAGCCTATCTGCCCAGGCAAATCCGGAGGTTCCGGATTTCCAAATCCGGAGGTTCCGGATTTGGGTGTGGTATGCCACATGCCCTGTAATAAATCTCATTTTAGCTCTTATGGACTTGAGAATTTATGTAATGTGTGCTATTGTGTGTGATGAACCTTGTTTTATGCTTTATTTAAGACTTGATGAATGTTAATGTGAATTATATGTGGTGATGCTTGTTCTGTTCTAGTCTGTACAGACAAATCCGGAAGTTCCGGATTCTGGATCCGGAAGCTCCGGATTTAGCTGCACAGAACCATTCTCTCTTGATCTTACTGTCTTAGTTGAAATATTTGTCATATGCATCACGTGTTATCTGTTCACACACTTGTTTTGCACCTCACGATTGTTGAGATTTAGGGAGAGCTCCGTGGTTGTCTTGAAAATGTGCAATTTGGCATTTTAGGCCAAAATTGTTGAATTTCATTCAGTGCACATGCTTAGGGGGAGCTCTATCTAAATCTGTTCACTCAAAAGCTTTATTGATATATCTTTTGTAAGCTTTAATCAAGTTTGTCATCAATCACCAAAAAGGGGGAGATTGAAAGAGCATCTAGGCCCCTTGTGGGTTTTGGTGAATTGAATGACAACTAGATTAAAGGTCTAATGAACTTGTTAAGCTTATGAGCAGGTCTAAAGTTATTTGTGAATAATCTTTGTGGGAAAGATTGTATAAAAGGCTCATTCGGCGAAAAGAACAAGTGTGATGTATAACATTGTATATCTAAACATGGAAAATAAGCGATGGCTGTTGAAGATGTGTTGAGGCTTGGTAATAGCCTCATATTGCAAGATTGCTTATATTGAAGATAAATATCATGATAATAAATATTGAAATGATTCCATGATGACTATGTGTGATACAAGACAAGCAAATAAAGGTGAAGATAGAGGCATGATGGCATTGGGCTATTCCTTGGTCTCTAAATAAAATGAGAAGCTTGTTGTAAACATATTGATTATAGAAGACAAAAGGAGATATGATCTCAAGTGGATTTCATTCTTGATGTCAAAAACAAAGCTAGACTCAATGAGGCAATGATTGGATGAAGAAATCGAGCAAGGGATTAGCAACAAGGTACTAAGCGAAGTTTGGTCAAGTGGTGTCTTGAGCCATGAGCTTTGCTAGGGTGAAGTGGCTAGTGCTTAGAGGATTTCGAGGTATCAAGTCAAGCCTTACCGAGTATAGCAATGGAATGCATCAAATGTTTATTGAATCATATGAAAGGGTGACTTGTGATCCAAAGTTGAATTTCACTCATATGTGTTGAATATTGATCCAAGTCACTAGCTCAAGGTTGAAGTGCTCAAAGCAAAGAGACAAAGTTGGATGCAGCTCTCATGAGGATATATTGATCAAAGTATGGCATGATACATTGTGGTGAAGCTCAAGAGGATGAATATTGCATTTATATTTAATCTTGAGTTAGGTGTGCCGTACTATCAAGAGGGATGCATCATATGATACTTTGATAAGGTCTCAGTGCTCAAATTAACCCATGAGAGGTGATGAGAGACACAAAAGCCTCACGAACACATGTGACATGGGTTAGACAGTGGCAAAACCGGAGGTTCCGGTTTTGGAAACCGGAGGTTCCGGTTTCGGGTGCCACGTGTCTCTAACGGCTCTTTTATTCGAAATTCCGGAAGTTCCGGTTTGTGAAACCGGAGGTTCCGGTTTCTGGTCTGTCACTCTAACGGCTAGTTTTTGTGTTGTTGAGTATTTATACCCCTCGCCGTCCTCAGTGGCAGGCTGCTGTTTTTGCAGTTGCTGGTGTGCTTCCTGCCTGTTCTAAGCTAAGCCAAAGCCAAGATAGCTCTCCCCAACCCCTCTTTGTGAGGTGGTGTGATCTTTGATAGATCCTTTGAGTTGGGTAGTAGAGAGGAGCCATTTGTGAGCACTAGAAGAGCACTCATACGCTTGAGCACTGTTTCGCCTTGTCAAGTATCAAGTGAAGCATTTGTTACTCTTGGAGGTGTGCCTCCTAGACGGCTAGGCGTCGCCCGGGAGCTCCCAAGGTGTGGTGAGCCGCGGGACAGTTTGCGCAGGTCAAGCTTCGCCTCCGAAAGGGAAGAAGCTAACTAGTGAAGTGGGGAAAGGGGTTGAGAGCGATCCGGCTTCTTTGGAAGCACCCAACGGAGATGTAGGATTCGCCCTGGGTGAATCTGAACTTCAGGAAACAAATCTTTGCGTCTCCTCACTGGTTTGCTTAAATTTGCATTGCATTCACATTCATAGTTTGATCTTGTGATTTTGGTTGATCTATTCGGGTGTTAGTGTTTGTGCAGTGCAGGTGCTTTGTGAACCTGCTAAGATACATCCTATGAGCATACACTCTTATCTGGGTTGATCTCGAGCCCAGTTTGCAACTCATAGGTTTGGGGGTTCTGACTGCCCAAGCCAAAACCGGAGGTTCCGGTTTTGGAAACCGGAAGTTCCGGTTTCTGTGGCAGATATACATTCCGCTGCTTAAGGATTGAGTTTCCATATTCGGAGACTCCGGAGATTTTTCCGGAGACTTCGAAAGTCGCTGATAAATTTGTTTTAAGTGGCGACATTTTCAGGTTACGCCTATTCACCCCCCCCCTCTAGGCAACATCAAGATCCTTTCAGTTTGACGCCATTCGCCCGGAGTTTGTCGAAAATCTTTTGGAGGTCGGCCACGAGTTGGTCGGCCTGTTTGGACTTGACTATGATGTTGTCCACATATGCCTCTACGGTTTGTCCGGTGAGGTCATCGAAACATCTGAGCATACGCCGTTGGTATGTTGCCCCAGCGTTTTTGAATCCGAACGGCATTGTTACATAACAATACAAACCGAACGGAGTGATGAAGGAAGTCGTGAGCTGGTCGGACTCTTTCATCGCGATCTGATGGTATCCGGAATACGCATCAAGGAAACAAAGGGTTTTGCACCCCACGGTCGAGTCGACTATCTGGTCTATGTGCGGAAGAGGGAACGAGTCCTTCGGGCACGCTTTGTTAAGACTCGTGTAGTCAACACACATTCTCCATTTCCCGTTCTTTTTTTGTACAGGAACAGGATTGGCTAACCATTCGGGGTGGTACACCTCCTTGATGAATCCGGCCGTCAAAAGCTTCGCAATCTCTTCACTGATGGCCTTGCGCTTCTCGTCGTCAAAGCGGCGTAGGCGTTGTTTCACCGGCTTGGAGCCGAGCCGAATGTCTAAGGAGTGCTCGGCGACCTCCCTCGGGATGTCCGGCATGTCCGAGGATTTCCACGCGAAAACATCGACATTCGCGCGGAGGAAGTCGACGAGCGCGCTTTCCTATTTGGGGGATAGCCTAGTTCCGATCCGAGCCACCTTCTCCTTGGCGCTGACCGGGTCAAGCTGCACCTCTTTGGTGTCCTCCGTCGGCTGGAAGGACGTCGTCCCTCGGTTGGAGTCAGGGGCTTCTTCCACCAGACGAGCTTGGATCAGTGCAAGCTCTTCTGTAGAGGCGATGGCCGCCGAGGCCAGCTCACAGCTTTCAGCTTCGCACTGATAGGCACGCTGGTAGGACGAACCCACCGTGATCACCCCCTTTGGCCCCGGCATCTTGAGCTTCAAGTAGGTGTAGTTGGGGACGGCCATGAACTTCGTAGCATGGCCGACCCAAGATGGCATGATAGGACCCATGGAAACCCACTACCTCGAACATGAGGGTCTCCGTCCTGAAGTTGGACGAGGTCCCAAACGTGACAGGCAGGTCGATCTGCCTGAGGGGGATGGCCTGCTTCCCGGGAACGATCCCATGGAAGGGTGCCCCGGTCGGGCGGATGCGCGCCCGATCGATGCCCATGGCGTCGAGGGTATCGGCGTAGAGGATGTTGAGCCCGCTCCCGCCATCCATCAACACCTTGGTGAGTCGCTTTCGGCTGATGATCGGGTCGACCACAAGCGGGTACCTTCCCGATCTGGGGACGAACTGGGGTGGTCATCGCGGTCAAAGGTTATGGCCGCCTCTAACCACCGGAGGAAGGTCGGCGTGGCTGGCTCAGCAGCAAATACTCGCAGCGTTCTGCCTTGGCCCGACCCTTGCTGATCGAGGCCTCAGTCCCACCGAAGATCATGAGGCAGCTGTCAGGCTCCGGGTAAGGGTCGGCCGGCATATCCTCCGCCTGTTCAGGTCCTATGGGAGCTGGGTCGGGCCTCCGCTTCCTTGGCTCCCACTTTTGGGTGTCCCCGGTCATGAATTTCTTCATGAGAGTGTACTCCTTGTAAAGGTGCCTTATGGGATACTCGTGGTTTGGACAAGGTCCGTTTCATATCTTCTCGAAGTGGTCGGTCATCTCCCCCGTTGGAGGTTTGACACCCGTCTTCCGTTCAGCTGCCGCTACCGTGGTAGCATCAAAATCCTGGCGCCGCGCCTTGTCCTTCTTCTTCTTCTTGCTCGGGCGGTTGGAAGGGCCCTCGTCTCCCTCCTCGATGCGCTTGCCCTTCCCCTCAGTAGGGTGGTAAAAGATCGCCCCAACCGCCTCCTCGCCGGAGGCGTGACTCGTTGCTATGTCGAGAAGATCTTTCGCTGTTCGAGGGCTCTTGCGTCCAAGTTTATGGACGAGGGACTTGCAACTCATCCCCGACAAGAATGCACCGATGACATCGGCATCAGCGAGGTTGGGCAGCTCGTTGTACTGCAGGGAAAAGCGTCGGATATACTCATGGAGGGTTTCCCCTTTGCTTTTGTCGGCAGTTCTTGAGGTCCCAAGGATTCCCTGGGCGAGTGCAAGTCGCCTGGAAGTTCCCAACAAAAATCTCTCGAAGGTCTATCCAGTTTCGGATCTGGCCTGCAGGGAGATGCTCGAGCCACGCCCTGGCCGAATAGGCCAGGTAAAGTGGCAAGTGTCGGATGACAAAGTTGTCGTCATCCGCCCCCTCGGCCCGGCACGCGAGTCGGTAGTCCTCGAGCCAGAGCTTGGGGTTGGTCTCCCCCGCATACTTAGGCCAGTTTGTCGGGGGTCGGAACCGTGGAGGACACAGAGCGTTCTTGATCCTAGAGCTGAAGGCACGAGGTCCTGGCGCATCCGGACTCGGGGTTAGCCCCTCTTCGTCGTCGTCGTAGCGGCCACCTCGGCGAGGAGCGCGCCCGCATTGGGGCTCCCCATCGTCCTCGACTGGCTGACGACGGCGTGCATTCAATATGTTGCGAGCATCGCGGACCGGGCCGAGACGTCCCCGAATGGGGGCCGGCGGTCGCTCGTCGAGACCGGGGCGCGGCTGATAACAGGCCCGTTCTGTGGGTTATGGTCGCCGCGGTCATGCATGGGCTGCCTCGAGGTGCGACACTGGCTAGCCTGAGAGCCACGTCGCCGGGACTGCAAGCTCTCGGCCTGCTGCGCCGCCGCTCGCTCAAGGAGCTCACCCACCTCGTGCTGAGCTCTCCGGGCTTCTGGCGTGACGGGGTCAGGAAGCCCCCGTAAGAGCGCAGCAATGTTCTGGCTTGCTCTCGCGAAGGGGGGTGGCCCCCGTCATCGTTTATGATCTGCCGCTGGACGTCACGGGCGCGCCCGCGTGCCGGTGCCCCGACATCGCACTGCTGGAGTTCGCGCTCAATGTGGGCTTGCTCCTGATCCATGCGTGCACGCTCTTGCTCCAGCCGGCGCTGGGCGTCCTGGAGCTCCTGCCTCCGGGCTCGCGCTTGCACGGGGCGTGGGTGTCGAGGCGGTTCAGTCGCGGCTCTTCCCGCGTTCACGGCAACGGCATTGACCACGGCGGGTGGGCCACGACGGCGTCGACTGCTACAGCGTTAGCCGCAGCGCCGTGAGCCGGCGGCTGGCTAGAGTCGTCGTCACTCACCTCTCCCAGCGTCCCGTCGGGAGTGTCCGCCATGAAACACTCGCGAGACGGGTGATGGCTCTCGGCTATCAGCTCCGTCTTGGACGCCTCCGGTGAGCTATCTTCAAGCAAGTCGAGGACCGACTCCGAGGCGTGGTCGATCACCCCCACAAACTCGTTGTCCGTGGGGGTCTGGTGCGTGTCGCGGGTCAACCAGCGGAGACCGTTTCCCCTGCGTTGCGCAGACCGAAAGACGCCACGTAAGGCGGGGTGAGGATCGGCGCACCTGGAGAGAGTGGCGCGTCTCCCACAAGCTGGGTCGTGACGTTCGCAAGGGCGAACATGATGTTGTGCACATCTTCCTAGGGCGGTCATGGTCCCAAGAACGTATTGAGCTGTCCCCAAAGGTTCCCTTCGCCCAAGTTCACGGGGGGCTCATGGGACTCGGGGGTGCTCAGTCGAACGCCCGCGAGGGTCTCGACGACCATTGTGACATCGGCGTCGGTGTTGACGGCTGGGGCGGCGATGGTGACCCGCTCCAATGCGCCGTTGCTGGTGAGGATGAAATCCAGGCTTCTGAAACGCATGTGCGTCCCGGGAGCCCAGCCCAAATCGCCACTGGCCATCCGGAGCCTAGGGGAGATCGTCGAACACGCAATGGCCGACTAGTGAAATTTGTGGATTGCGTGCTAAGACCCTGATGGTTCACGAGAGGACACAAGGAATTATACTGGTTCGGGCACGAATGCCCTACATCCAGTTCGATGCTGCTCGTGTTACTCGTGTTGCTCGTAGTAGGGGTTACAAGCGATCGAGAGAGGGAGGGGCTCCCAAGTCTCTGTGAGCGTGTGTTGGTGGTTTGTGCGGGTTGTGATCAATCGTCCTCCTTTTTCCCCTCCTTTCCCTTTTATAGTCTAAGGGAAAAGGCTGGGTCGGATACATAATCAGATAAAAAGGAGGAATGTCCCGAGGGGGAGAATGTAGAAAAAACCCAGGGGGTCGGGCAAGCCTCCGCTTCTCCGCTTGTCGCCGTGTCCTGTCTTGGGGATCGTGGGGAGTACTCATGATGAGCGTCCTGAGCGTCCTGTAGTCGTCAGTGATGTTTGACATTTCAGCACCGTTCGTCAGTGCTCCATTGCTCGTGCTAGGGGAAATGATGATAGAGCTAAGGCTAAGTGTAAGGCATGGCCGTTGGCGCTCTGGCTCTTGCTTAGGGTCGAACGCATGTGAGCGACGTCCCGTCGCTTGTTTATGACGAGCCAGGCGGTGAGCATGCCATCCCGCCATCATCAGCTTAGGTTGGGTAGGCTGGTGCATTAGGCGTGCTGCGTCCGCCCTAACGTTTAATATGGGTAGCGTTCCGTCATGTCTTGGGCCTGCCACGTCTGACAGGCCCAACTCCTCTGTCATGATGGCTTGCCAACCCTGTGGGGGTCGGGCGAGGCGAAGAGATAGCTGGTGGGCCTACACCTAACATGGGTCGGGCACGGCGGATGCCCTCGCCTATAGTAATTTCCTCACCCGACCCCTGCAGGGTCGGGCGAGGCAGAGAGGCTTGTCCGATCCCGGTCGCCCCATCCCCGGAGGTGGAGCCCCACGGAGGGCGGCGTGTCGGGCCGTGGGTGGGCCATATCTAGGCCACAGTTGGGCCGTAGCTGGGCTGTGGCTGAGCCGTTGGCAAGACCTGGTTGATTCGTGGGCCGCTTAAGAGTTGGCCCTTATTAGGTTTAGGAGTCTCATCCTCGTGGTTTAGACGCCCCGGATATTTATATCCTACACTAGGATTGTTTTTATCTACCAAGCTCCACAAAGCCTCCCACTATCATACATGAGTAGGATAGGTTGAGAATAATCTAGTATAGGCTTGAGTGACTTGACGAGATGAGTGTTTCCATGAGCTTTCGTAAGAGAATCTCACTTATGTTGGATATGTATCTTTTTGAAAATTCTTCATGATGGAACAAGGTAACGGTTTGAAGTTCACTTAAGTTTAAGAGAATTGCATTTATTTATTATTGTGGCTTGTTCTTTATTGCTAGTCTATCTTTCATAATGAAAAAGAAGCCAGACACAACTTGAACTTTAAAGCTAAATTCTTAAGAGAGAGCAATATGTCTTGTTATATATGACTAAATACAGGGATGACATTAAAATGCAATGCTGATTTCCCTTTAAGCAAGAATTGACTTACTCGAGGACGAGCAAAGGTTGAAGCATGGGGGTATTATTGGCGGTCGTTAGTGGTACACTTTTAGTGCTATTTAGGTGGTGTTTTTGGACCAATTCTTATACTAACCCGTCACTTGGCACTTGAAATAACCCCGATTTCGCATGTGTGTTGTATTTTGGGGCATATTGTGTTTTTGCAGGAAATACAACATAAATGGAGGGTTTTTGTACAACTCAGAATTAGGCCTAGACTTTGGATGATGAAAGACACAATCACCAATTTTGGACTATAGGCCCGCAAGAGATGCTGAGCTTGTACGGGCCATATCTTCTTCATCTTAAGTCCGATGGGGGCAAATTATATAAGAAAATTGCACGACTTGAAAAGATGTAAACTTTTATGTGGAGCGCTCGGCATTTGAAACCTCTAGGGGGTGGGCCGGCTGGCACAAGCCCAACTAGGCTGGCCGGTCCAAGCTGTTTTTGCGCCGCCTCGGCCTCCCCTTCGAGCTAGGGCACACGAATCAATTCACCAGAAGCCTATGAAACCAGATGAGGAAGAGAGATTATATGAGTTCACCGCAATGATCAACGTCGGCGAAGGATATCAAGGAGGCCCTCAAGCCGTCGACCTAGGGGGTTCCTCTCCCATCCCGCCGCCATCTTCGGTGACGATGTCCCTCAGAGTCTCCATCACCTCTTTGTGCTTCAATCTTTGTACGATGATGGGGTAATGCCCCGTTTGTACCTAGGGTTAGATGGATCTACGATTTGTAACCTCTACATGCACATTATGCCTATCAATGCTTCATGGTCTATGTCATTGCAATGCTTTATTTACATATGGGAGGGCTTTGTTCTTGATCAACATATGTCCTTAGTAGGGTTTGTGATAATCATGGTGATTAGCTTAACTCTATGGATGCTTTGTCATGGATGTGTTAGCGAGGTGATTGACTATCCTTGTGTAGTGACAGTATGCAAGAGGGAAAAGACCAAGCGAGGACATAACCGCAATGATGCTAGTGAAGGCAACACCCATTTGTGTAGTAGATGTATATTCATGAGAACCTAGACCCTAGGGAGGGAACACTTATATATCTTTGTTTCTCTCTTGTATCAACCTTTGTTACTTAGTTTGATCTTAGATTAATCTAGTTTAGTTTGTCATCTCTCTACACAACCATATTACTTGCTTAGTTAGTAAGATTAGCACAAAGTAAGAGCCAACATCCCACTTGTTTCACGGATCGATAAACCTTGTGGGAATACTCTAAGAAAAAAGATACAAATGATCTGTGTGCTTGCGGTTCACGAATTGACGCGTCTAAGGGCCGTCAACAATGTTGCGGGCAAATAAAAGAGAAAGGTATCGTTGCAATTCACACACACCTACAAATCTATTACCATGTGCGGGCCTTGGCGCCAACTGCGCCTGGAAATGGCCACCATTTCGAGGGGTTGGGGGGGTGGAAATGGTGGATTTCCATGTGTGGGTGATGCCCCCACCCGCAGCTGCCAGCACCTACAAATCATAAAAGCCACCAAACTAATTTCAAATTATGGACCAAATGATATTTAAAATTTTCAATTAGTTGAAATTTAAGAAATATGTTCTATTTTATCTAAAACAACGAAAATAGATGAAAGAAACTCCTAGGCCCTATTCAAGGTTCTATAAACAATTGTACATGTCTTAGAAAAATTGTAATAATAATATCAAAAGTGTTATGTTAATTCTGAAATTTGGTATAGAATCTTTATATACATGCACAAGCTTTATAAGAAAAATAAATATATTTCAAGAATTATGGACAAAACATTTTGCACAAATAGACACATAGAACATTGTTTCGTATAACTAAAGGCACACTTTCTAAATTGTGAAGTACTTACAAAAAAACTATCTTATGAACCTCAATAATATTTTTACATGTAATAGACTACATGTGTATTGGTGTGTAGAAGTTTGAAAATATATATATAGAACTATATATATATATATATATAGAAGTTACATATGCACAAGTTGTTTACAATTGACAAGCAGAACTAGAAGAAGGGGCGGAAAGGGAGTGATATTGAGATATATCACGTCCGTTATGGTGGTACTCTCCGTTTGGATTTATAACTTGGTCCATAATGAATCCAAATAGTTGGTCCGCAATAGCTTTTGA
Organism: Alloteropsis semialata; assembly: GCA_004135705.1. Taxonomy (NCBI): domain Eukaryota; kingdom Viridiplantae; phylum Streptophyta; class Magnoliopsida; order Poales; family Poaceae; genus Alloteropsis; species Alloteropsis semialata. The sequence goes on along the minus strand of CM014277.1, from coordinate 48,974,617 downwards.
TTTTTCTCTCATTGGGAGCTCTTCATGGTAAAACATCCTCTACATTAATCACTAATGAGAACATTTTAATCTAATTATCTATGAGATAATACTAGATTATACACATTAAATAACAAATCATATGTAAGTATGAATGATTTGATTTCGTACCATGAGGTCTTCGGTAGTCGGGTTTTTTGGACCAATAAAGTTGTGGATCCACTAGCTGACGTAGTATCCGCATAAATTCGTCCCTTGTTCCTGTCTGGCACACTAAAAGTGGAGAAGAATAAATTTAGACGTGACACCTATATATTAGTGTGATATGACGAGATATGCGGGTACTCCAGCCACATACCGGAAAGTCCGTCTTCACATCCAATTTTTCTTTAAAATTTCCTTGAACATTTACACGGAAACATGTCCATGCCATGTCAATCAGGCCTAAAACTGGTTGGTAGTCCTCCCATGGTTTCCGCATTGAGTCCAAGACAAAAATACGACCGGTGTTTATAAGGATCACAAGGAGTATCCAGTGGAACCTGTAGATATATATATAAATACATGCACAAGTATTGAGAACAAATTCTTAAAGTTATACATATATAGAGAGAAGTACTCACTTGAAATTTTATGGCAGAAGATGTAATTCTTGCTTCTTTGTCTCTCCAGGTACAAGTATATGTTGTCCACCATCTGTAGTGGCTTACCAGATACAAGTACGGCATTTATCATTAATGGATCCATGAAGCCGACATCATTGTACGTTTTTTCGTGGCATATATGGATCTCCATCCTACATGACAAAAATAGATTGTTATTGTTGCAAATTGTAATTAAGGCAGCAAGTATTGCGAGAATAGATCAGTGAAACAAACTTACACAACCCAGCAGCTCATACAACATATACATATCCTTGAAATCCAAAATTAAGAGACCCGGCCCATGGAAGTAATCACGATCTTGTATCAAAGCATTGAGCATCTCTCTACCCTGTTTGAACATCTTCATGTACCACGTATGGAATCGGTACGCTTGAGTGGTAAGTAGCTTCACAGAAAACAGGGGCACCATCACTACAAGAAATCCTTTAATCTGTGACGGATTTTTCATGACGTTTTCAGAGAACGTCACTAACCATATGTAATCTGTGACGTTTACGAAAGTTTTGTCACGAATCTGCAACTATGGATATTAAGCCCAAAAGATGGTGACGATTTATCAATTCCGTCACGGCGCGGCCCATAACCTAGTGACATTTTATCAAATCCGTCACAATTACTATGAAACCATCTTTTAGGTTCAGTCAAGATAGGCGCCCACCTATTAGCTATAGTGGAGCCCACTTGTCAGCAAAAAAATAAAAAAATGGCAGTTAGAAAAAAATCATAACTGAAAATGTCATAAAAAATTTAAGAGCTGTAAAAAATTCAGCCAAAAAAATTGTGAACAACTAAAAAATATATAACGTTGTATTTACATATTTTATACTAGTTTCATCAGCCTAGTAGCGGATCGCCCACGCCACGTCACCGGTCCAAAAAAATTGGCAGCAGAGGGGGCTCGAACCCCAGACCTAGTGCCAAACTCCGTTCGTCCCTGCTAACCACTGAGCCTCATTCTTTACTGTGACTTAGTTAGGCGACTTTGCCTACAAATATACTAGTTAGCAGGTTTGGCAATAAAAAAAATGCTGCACCGTTGGGAGTTCGAACCCAAGACCTCGGATACCAGATTTAACAACTTCACCACTACGCTCTGGAACGTTGTTTTTTAACTTTCGTATGTGCGACCGATCTATATCTGGGAAAAAAAGGAGAAAAGATGAAGAACACACTATGATTCATTTTTTTCTTTTTAATCCGGAATTAAATCTTTTAATTGGTATTTCTTCCTCGTATAAACTCCGAATTTGATGATTTTTGTTTCTATTTTTTTGTAAAATCATGTTCTTTCACTTTGTGGACTTTGTTTGTATCTAAATTGCTATTTCTTGGATCATTCTTATATAGATTATTTTCTTACACTTGAGTAGTGAATAGAAATTCATTTGTTGGCAATAACAATTATTAATGTAACTTCATATTTTCTAGTACTACAGTATATACAAGGTCGTGTCTAAATTTGAGGTGCATATGAGGTCAAAAATATTATGAGATATTGAAATCTTAAAGTTGGACTTGAGTTATAAGCAACTATCTTAAACTGGTTGGTAATCCTCCCATGGTTTCCGCATTGAGTCCAAGACAAAAATACGACCTGTGTTTATAAGGATCACAAGGAGTATCCAGTGGAACCTGTAGATATATATATAAATACATGCACAAGTATTGAGAACAAATTCTTAAAGTTATACATATATAGAGAGAAGTACTCACTTGAAATTTTATGGCAGAAGATGTAATTCTTGCTTCTTTGTCTCTCCAGGTACAAGTATATGTTGTCCACCATCTGTAGTGGCTTACCAGATACAAGTACGGCATTTATCATCAATGGATCCATGAAGCCCACATCATTGTACGTTTTTTCACGGCATATATGGATCTCCATCCTACATGACAAAAATAGATTGTTATTGTTGCAAATTGTAATTAAGGTAGCAAGTATTGTGAGAATAGATCAGTGAAACAAACTTACACAACCCAGCAGCTCATACAACATATACATATCATTGAAATCCAAAATTAAGAGACCCGGCCCATGGAAGTAATCACGATCTTGTATCAAAACATTGAGCATCTCTCTACCCTGTTTGGACATCTTCATGTACCACGTATGGAATCGGTACGCTTGAGTGGTAAGTAGCTTCACAGAAAATAGGAGCACCATGCATTGGTTCGACGTATTGAAACTTCCAATGTGTCACTGTTGCCTTAGGAATTTTGCCCTCTAAAAGTTCTGACGGTGAGAGCCCTGTTGCCGCGACCATCTCAGCAAGTGCTTCGTCGTCAACATTTTGTTGCACTTGTGTCTGGGCAGCCGCGTTCGTCTTCCTAGCAGAGCTCTGACCGACTTGTTTCTTCTTAGGAGTGGCCGCTATCTTCCCCGAGGCTGCACTGCTGGCTTGTTTCTGCTGACCAGTGGCCATTTTGTTACCAGAGCCTTCACTGACTTGTTGCTGATAAGACTTTGCAAGCTAGCGGTCGTAGTCAGATACTCTTCAGGTAGCTAGCATAAATATAACAACACACACTGCTACATAAGAACTCTTTCCTGGCGTTATATGATCATACACTACTTGTCAGACCAGCTGAGATGAGTCAGGTAAACTTCTCAGGGAGTCCACTCACAGCAAGTACTTTATTTTCCTTAATTTGCAGGAGAAATATGAATGCCAGATGATGGCTATGATCTCTTTAATCTACCCCCGAATTTCCTCAGGTCTCATCATCTGGGACTGGCAGTAGCGACAGCGGCAAGCTACAGCTAAAAGTCTATGCGAAGGTAGACGCGATGCGGTCGGCTGGGCAAGATGGCATCCCCATCGTGGTCAGTGTGATGGCGCCGGCTGAAATGGCAGACCGCATCCCTATTGACATTGTCGCGGTGCTCCATGTCAACCCCTCCAGCAAGCTGCCGGCATACTGGCGTGAGCTTCTCATGAAGGCCATGAAGCTCATCATCGGAAGGCTTGACGATAATGACAGCCTCGCGATCGTTCCTGCCCGCCGCCCAGAATTGCTGTCGATGTCAGAGGAAGGAAAAAGAGTGGCCTCCGCTTCACTACGGTCACAGGACATCCGGGAAGACACCCCGATGCGGGAGGCTTTGAAATTGGCCGACCAGGTATGCTCCTATCTGGTAGCTGTCATGTTCTGCAGAAGTTTCAGTTAAGTTTATTCCAAGCATGCTTCTTACTATTCGAGAAGAATATGATCACAGGGCTACTGCCTCTGCTTTCATCATCAATTAGAACCAAAGAGGCAAACTCCGTTTGCGTCTTTCCACAAATACTGTAAGATATGTAGTGGTGTATCGATGCCATGCCACTACTACACAAAACTCTGAAGCAAAAAACAACTCTATGCGAGAGTGCGAGAGTACTTTTTAATTTGTTAGTCTTGACGGATAAAAGAGACTCTAGCTGACATTTGTTTTCTATTATAAGTCGGCCACACGTATTCACTCATGCACACATCGTTCACACCAAAATATACAACTCCATATCGGTGCGCCATAGAAGAATAAGGCCATTCAAAGGAATCCATCGCTAAGGAAGTTTTCCAAAACATGCTGTGTGGAACAAAAGTTTTTTTTTTTTTGAGGAAATCTGAGAACAATTGATGAACGATGAGTACCATTCCTGAGGAAAGGTGACCTTTCAATACAAAAAACCAGGAAACAAAGCATGAGGTGGGATGTAAAAGAAAATTTGCTAGAATAAACACTATTATAGAATACATAATCTTTGGCAGCACTTAACTAAAGTTATTTATTAATCATCTTAAATCTTGAAAAAGAGGAGAGATTTTATTATAAACATGTGCTCTGAAGTGAACACCAGATGAAGCCAATGTTACCATCTCCTCTAGACGAAACTATTTTAGGGGTGTTATAAGGATGTATTTTCGCTGCTAGCTAAATTTCAGAAACTGTAAAATTATTAAGAAAACTACACAAACATTTGGAATTTTCTTTTCAAAATTTTTGGGTGTGACAGTGACACTGGAGATGGGATAGTAACGAGAGAAGGCGTTATAAATGAGGAAAATATGTTTTCCTATTAAAATAATTTCAGAGCATCCAAATAAATGATTTTCTGAACTCAACCAAAACAGCCAAAACTATTTTAATAAAACAAAGAATCCTTAATTTTTCCTATTATTAAATGGCAGTAATTTAGAAAATAATTTCTTTTCTACATAAGTAATGCAAGAATCCTGAAAATACTCACTGGAAAGCTTATGACAGCCATCCAACAATGTCATTAATCTGCGATTTTTCTTAGCTGTCATAGAAACGGAACAGCGCTCATCATAATATGATACTGAAATAGTTATGATGAATTTTGTATTGGCCTTAGTGAAAAATATCTCATTCTCATCATTAAACCGTGCAAGCCCCTACAAAATTTCATAAGAGGGAATGACTTTGTTTTGTATTGATCTGTTATGTCAAAATATTTATCACAGATGATCATATGTGCAGTAGTGCTCAAGGCTTGAAGAACCTAGCTAATTATCCTCCCACAATTCGACATTCCTACCATGACCTGTTCTCCAAAATATTTAGTTTTGCAGCTCTAGCTGCCTAGACAGATGCTTTGATAACTGAGAAGCACTACTATACTCAATATTTTTCCACAACATCAACAGCAATATCATTGCCAAGAAACTTCATTACATCCCAAACAGTTTCAGATACTTCAGAAGTTATGACATAATTGGCCACTTGAAAGTAAAAAACTGCTGGGAAATCTCTTTAATCTTGCAGAACATGCATGTAAACCTATGTATCATCATTTTTTGTTCTTCTGCTTCGCGGAGAGTCGGAGTGGACTTAAAGTCACTTGAGCTCTCATCAAAACATACTGTGAACTCAGATTCTAGATTCTCGGCCATGCAAGCAAGGACGGGAAGGCGTGATCATCGTCATGTGCAATGGCCACGTGGAGGCCTCCATCATGAAGAGGACGAACCGGGTCAATGCCTTTGGCATCCACGACGCGCATGATGCCAGTGTGCTGAGCCAATTGGCCTGGCATAACAAGGGAGACTATGCTGTCCTCAACGACGATCGTGGGCGTATGACCGAGGCCTTCGCGTCCAGCATCCATAGGCTCACATCGATCGTCGCCATCCAAACATGTGTCAACTTCCTGCCCAGCCATGACCCGTCAGTTCGCTACAATTTCAATGCTGGCATTAGTACGTGGCGCAATGACAAGGAGGCCTTCTCTGTTCACCACCGAGGCGAAATGAGGAACTTGGTGGTGTTCCTCAAAGACCTCCAAGAGCGCCAACACGAAGAATTGCCCAAGCTGTGCACTGTACAATTGTGCTACTTACGTGGGCCGGCACCAGCCATGGTGAAGGAAACCATCCAGGGGCAGGTGCAGGTTGTCCGCAATGGGGAGCCCGCGTCCAAGGAGGTGGCTGCAGAGATTGTCAGGTCTGAAACCTTCATAGCTGTCACTAACATCATTCCAGGGGACAGGGCTAGCTGGAAGGAGCTCAAAGAGGCCGCGGACGAGCTGCGGAGACAGTGGCACGGCATCCGGAGTTCTGATCACGGGAGGGAGGCGGTGGCAGCAGGCCTTGTATCCAGGCTCGCCGTGGAGATTCGAGAGATGGAGACGAGGCTGCGGTGCAACAACTCATGGCAGGAGTTCATATACTCGTGGTTGGGTCACCAGATAGTCCAGCAGCCGCTGAGGCCGACGCTCAAGGGCGACAGCGGCACCGATGCTGCTGCTCCATTTCTGCGACCAAGAATCTTTGTAAAGCAGCTGGTTGAAAGAGTTTCTAGGCAAATCACGGGGCAATCAGGCCTCCCGGTGCTGGTGCAACTTGAGGCACCAGCAGTGACAGAATGCGCCCGCGTTAACCTTGTTGCTGTGCTTGATGTCGGCAGTGGAGGCATGTCGAAGAAGATGAGTAAGAGAATGAAGCTGCTCGAGAAGGCCACTGAGCTCATTATGGACAAACTAAACCACAAGGATTGCCTTGGTATCATCTAGAGCTGGGACTTGGGCCGTGTCATTTATGGGCCACCCAAGCACGACATTTTGGCACGACCCGAAGCACGGCACGGCACGACAAATTTCGGGCCGTGCCGTGCCTAGGATCTCGGCACGATGGGCGGCACGGCACGACACGTATTTTGGGCCGTGCTTGGGCCGGCACGGCACGAAAGTAACCCGTCGGCATGTGTGTAGCCCGTTTTTAACGAGGCAGTGTACTTGTAACTTGATATTAATAAAGAATGTGTTCCCCAATTCGGTCTTTTTTTTAAAAAAATATTTACATATGTTAGTTTGATTTTTTTTAACAGAACGATAGCATTATGTATATGTATGATAGATTAGCTACGAGCATTCTCTAGTGCGCTGAGTCGGCGACAAGTATGCAAGCAGATGAGTTCCACTGACGCAAGTACCATGAGGGCCGTGCTTGGGCTAGCACGGCATGCACACGTGCCGGCGTGCCACGGGCCGTGCTTGTGCCTAGTAAAAGACTTGTCGTGCCGGCTCGGCACGGCACGACCTGCCTCGCGTGCCTAGGAGACCAGGCCCGACATGGCACGAGGCACGAGAGGGCCGTGCCGGGCCGGCACGGCACGGCCCAAGTCCCACCTCTAGTATCACGAAAATACTATCGAGCGCGTGCGCGCCGCAACCAATCCCAGCGAACGGACACGTGTCGCACGGACAGCCACCACGTGGAGGACCCCGCTGCCAACGCCAACGCAAAGACAAAGCAGACCGCTGCCAGCCATTATTGCGCGTGGGCCCCACAATGACCCATCCTCCCTGACCTTATCTTCTAGCTACGGCCGTCTTCTTCCTCGCAGAAGCTCTCGGGTGGGGAGGAAGGCGCGCGGTGCGGCTCGGCGGCGAGGGCGAAGGGCCCTCCGGCGAGCCTCCCCTCTTTCTTCTCCAACTCCAGCGGCTATAGATCGAAGGGGCCGGCCGGGGGGAGGCAGGCAGGCCAGGCGGTGGGGATGGGGGCCGGGCGGCTTAGGGTCCTGGCAGTGGTAGAGGCGGCCGGGCCAGGTCGGGGCGGGGAGCTCGCCGGAGTGTTAGTGGAGGGCGGGGAGGACCGGCGGGGTGGGCCGGTGGGCGGAGCGGCGCGGCGGCAGGTCGCCGCCGGCCGCGGGCGGAGGTCGAGGCGGCGGGGGACCGGTGGTTCGCGCAGGGAAGAAGAAGCGTGGAGGAAGAGAAGTGGACGGGAGGAGAAAGAAACACAGTAGCTTCGTCCTTCGGTCACCGCAACGCGCTCGCGGCGAACGAGCGCCCAATAACAGCCTCGCTAGTATCATCCCTGTCCATTCATCGGACACCCAACCAATAGGGCTGTTGGCGATGTCTGGGCCAGCACAACGCGACACTATATCCGCCAAGGTCCTGTCGGTGTCGGCAGCTCAGGCTGAAAATATTGCCATGCAGGTATGCTCATTTACACTTGTCATCTTTTTTGGGTTTTAACTTTGAAAGCTTTGCATTGTTTATTTTAACTAATGGATATATCCAGGAGACCAGGGACTATGATATGATGCCATCCTGTTCTTCAAAAAACAAAAGAAACTTTATACTTGTCGTCTCACCCTAGTAGACTTGTCACATGTCACATGATGCTCATTGTTTTACTATTCTTTCAAGGACATGCTCCATGTATTAGTTACATTCTAAACTAACATCGTTCTATGACTAAATTGAGACTCATTTGAAGCCTTCACATTAATCCATGCAGACCACTTATACATGATTACATGTATGCAGAAGCAGTGGACATATCGATATTAGTGTCAAATACATATCTCAAGCTAAGGTTTAACTTTATAATATATGCCAAACGCACACAATAGTATATGCCAAACATATTATAGGAAGCAAATTTTGATTACGTGTCAGCCTCTTACTTTTCCATGAATTTCTAAAACTTGTCTCTTAAAATTTCTAGCATGTGGAGGAGCATAGTTTGATGGACTAGTGTATAATTGAACCATACAACAATAATGTATTGTATCAATTAAGCACTAATGCAAAAACTATGCATGGCCACACATAAGTGATACTCCCAATTAATTTTAGATATCCCGATGGAGGGAGCTGTTCAAGAAGCCCATGAAGAAGTTGCTGACAAGTAATTGCCTTTCCGAAAGCCAGAGAACAGCCAAAATGATGCAGTCAAATTTTACCAAAGGCAGCACAAAGATGTGGAAAGCCTTGACAGATGCCGTGGAGGTATGTAGAAAACCTTTGCTATGAACTCTCAGCGAATGTTCCATGATAAGTGTCTACAATTTTGTGTTATGAAACAATAATTTCGACTAATGTTTGCACTGCTCCTGCTCAATAGGGGCCTTTACTTTGCTTGACCTAGTGATTATTGTTTACTAGAGTAGTGCTATGCTTATAATCGACGATTAATGAATCATGACCACCAAAAAAACCTTTTTTTTCCGTGAGGTTAAGGTTTCTATTCATGCCGGCCCAGGCAGTTTCTGCTCGTGTAAAATGGGATGAATTAGTCTTCCAGAAATCTAAGGATCAACAACATATATTTTTTGTTTAGGATGCACACTAAGGTTTTAATGTGTTTCAAGTACTCCGTAAAGTTTTGTTTTCAATCCTACAAACTACATGGCAATTTAAATAAAGGTAAATTTGGAAGGTAAAGACAATATGTACATTCTGAATGTAAAAGGAAGAGACATGAAGACTTTGGCAAATCGACTTTTGTTGGAGGCATTAGAAATTAAATTCACCCTTTACATTAGTTTCTGTTTGACCCCCCAGAAAGGTCAGCCTGGTCGGATAACTCCACGGATAGCTGTATGTACTTCACATGCATAATTGGGACCTTGAATTCACGATGTTAATATTACCATCGCCCGTAACTTCTCGTGCCAGCGGTCGATCTGACTGGCTTCCCCGCGCTTTTTTAGGTGGACCACCTAGTAATTATGTATATAACATTTGTGTAACTTTTTTTCTCAAAATTGTTTTCTAATTATGTATATAACTTTTCTGTATAAAATTTTGTCTCATGATTTTTCAAAATTTGTATATAATTTTTCTGTGTAACTCTTCTGTTTAACTTTTTTCTTAAAATTGTTTTCTAATTTTTAATCTATAACTTTTACTTCTCTAAATATTTTTTCTAAAATTTTGTGTCAGTTTTCTTTTTTTAATTTTTTTGTTAAAGTTTTTTGAAAAAATTGTGTATAACTTTTCTGTTTAACTTTTTTCTCAAATTTTTTTGTTAGTTTTTATGGATAAATTTTGTTTCTCTAAATATTTATTCTAAAACTTTGTGTCTAGTTTTTTCTTTTTTGTTTTTCTCAGATACCAGAAAGGGAATGGGAATAATGCAGTATCTAGAAAAGGAAGGTACGAAAGCTGTTGGGGAATCGACCGGTGGGAGCGTTCCCACCGGACGCCTGTAAACTAGAGGGGCTGCCTGGAATTGGACTGCCCCAGGTGCTCTCACCATCTGACCTCACATGGCATAGGCCACTCCTTTCCTTGTACGAGCACTACACCAACTCAACAAACTCGGAAAGAGAGGTTCCGCACAACATACAAAACTTTTTTTTTCTCGAATATGCAGGAGAGTTGCGTATCTTTGTATTATTGAGAGGTAAAAATGGCCCTTTTACAAGCCCAACTCATGCCGGATCCATACATGAGAAGGGTAGGATAAACTTCCAACTATCACCTGAAACTACAGGACGCCCCCAGCCCAAACACCTTCTAAGAAGATGTTCCTACTACATCTAGCTGCAGTGCCTGAAGCTTCTTAGCTCCAGCTAAGCACCACAGTTTATATTCATCCCTGAAATGTCTCAAAACCTCATTAACAGATGGGGAGGCACCATCAAATATGCAGGAATTATTGTGCTTCCAAATCAGCCAAGCGGTCAGGATTATAAGAGAATTAACCCCTTTTTTGAATTCCTTCTTGACCCTTCTTATGCACTTGGCCCACCAATTTGCAAAGGAGAGTTCATTCTTTTGTGGTGCTGCTCCTCCTAAATTTAATGGAATGATGATGCTGAATCAGATTTGTCGCAAGAATACACAATTAGTGAGGAGGTGTTGGATTGTCTCATCTTCTTGGTCACATATGGGGCATTTCTCCGGGTGAGGCAGTCCACAACAAGCAAGCCAGTCAGCAGTCCAGCATATGTTTCTAATGGCTAGCCAAATAAACAGCTTATACTTTCCCGGGGCCCATGATTTCCATAGTCGACGCCATGGCTCAAAGCTCACTGCACCATAAAAATAGGCACGGTAGCTGGACTTAGCAGAGTATAAACCTGAGGCCTCAAATCTCCAGATATGCTGATCCTCATTCTAGGAGAGCACAATGTCACTAAGGACAGCTGCTAGCCGAAGATATTCTGAAAGAACAATCATGGTCAGGCCTCCCTGACTATCATCAATCCAAGCATCATTTTCTAATGCCTCAGCCACGGTTATCTTGGCTTTAATACGCTGTCTGACACATGTGACCAGAGCAGGTGCTAAATCATCAATGGAACACCTATGAATCCATCTATCTGTCCAGAACAAGGTATTGTTACCATTACCAATTTCTGTTGTTATTGCAATTGAGAACAAAGCCAAAGTGTTGTCATGGCAAGGCAGGTCCAGATCCACCCAGGGACAACCAACACGTGTTTTTTTCAGCCATTGCCATCTCATTTGTAGAGCCCATCCCATGACCTCAATATTATGTATTCCAATTCCTCCAAGGTCAATAGGACATTGCACCTTGTCCTAGGCGACTAAACAACAGCCCAATTTGCCTGTTCCCTTCCTTTCCATAGAAAACCTCTTCTAATCTTGTTGACCAATTTGATAAACTACTTTCGAACATTGATAGATATCAGAAGGTACACAGGTATGGCGGAGAGCACAAACCTTACCATAGCAGCACGACCAGCCAAATTCATAAGAGCAGATTTCCAACTTGGCAGCTTGTCCACAATCTTCTCTATCAATATCATTAAGGCACCTTTGGCGAGCTTTTTGTTGGACATGGGAAGCCCCAGATAAGTGCAAGGGAATTCCCAATGTACACGGCAGAGTGTTGCTTACTTCTACACAAATGTCATCTCCACATTGAATTGGCATGATGCAGCTTTTGCCAATGTTGGTTTTCAAGCCTGAGGCTTCCCCAAAAGCTTCTAGGATTGCTCTGGTGGTGTGTAGCTCATCCTCCAAGGGCTTGATGAACAGGGCAACGTCATCTGCATAAAGAGAAACTCTTTGTCCAGCCGTCCGGTTGGAGAGAGGCTGTAGAAAACCCTGATCACTAGCACAGACAAATAGACTGTTCAACACATCCATCACCAATATGAACAACATAGGAGATAGTGGATCTCCTTGATGGAGTCCATGTTGATGCATAATCTCTTCCACGGGTTCTCCATTGGGCAAAATTTTTGTGGAGGAGGTGGTGAGAATGTTAGATATAATATTGCACCAAGAGACTCCAAACCCCAAATGAGTCAACACCTCTAAAAGGAACGCCCAGGACACAGAGTCAAAAGCTTTTGAAGTGACCAATTTGAGAAACAAGCTAGGCACTTTCTGGCGATGCAATAGCTTGACTGTTTGCTGCACCAAAATGAAATTATCGTGGATGCACCTACCACGGATGAAGGCACTCTAGTTGGTGGACTCCAAAGAATTCAGCCATTGGGCGAGCCGATTAGCCAACACTTTGGTTAATAATTTTGCGAAGCTGTGCACCAGACTTATGGGACGAAAATCGGTTGCATGTACTGCCACTGCCTTTTTGGGGATTAGAGTGAGATAGGCTGAGTTTAGAAACTCTAGTTTCCGAGCATTCTCTTGTTGCAGGGTCAGGATTGCTGCCATGAAATCAGCCTTGATCAACTACCAACAGACATTATAAAACCTGCCTGTGTATCCATCAGGACTCGGGGATTTATCAGCTGGGAGTGTTTTGATTGCTTATGAAAAAAGGAGGTGTTTGCATCACCCTCCTTCAGATAGCTGACCTTGGACCTCAACCTTGCAATCATTCTTTCCATTGAGGCAAGCACTAGGCAATGCTGTTTCAGTTGCTTCTTTAACCAACTTTCATCTACACACAGGGCTCGGTTGTCTTGTGCAATTTCAAGACGGTGCAAAAGCTCTCAAGCTTGGGCTAACTGATTTTTTACATTTCCCGCTTGCTTTGCACTCCAAGACTGTAGTGCCTTGTTCAGGCGCTTCAGCTTAATCGAAACTCTCTCTAAAGGGCAAGTGCAGATTACTGGAGCATTCCAGGATTGCTCAACAGTATTGAAAAACCTCGGTAGCTTTGTCCAAAAGCTCTCAAACTGAACCCATTTCTTGCCTGCAATTTTATCTTTTAAGCCAAGGATGAGCGGGCAGTGGTCGGACATCTCTGATGCATGACTCTACAGGATACAGTCAGGATAGATATCTTCCCAATCCGAGGAACACATTACCCGGTCCAGCTTAACAAGTGTTGGGTCCTCCCCTTGGCATGCACAAGCACCTTGAATAGTAGAGGTGCACACACCTCACTTGAATTTACGGTAAGCACCTAGCAAGATAAATAAGGCTATTCTATTGCTGGTACAGTCTTGTTGATAGTAGCAGTTATCATATTCCATATCAACTACTTGGTGAGGAAGTTCTCTAATATGCCTAGCAATAGTTCGTCTAGCTTAAAATGCTTTACCACCTTCCAAATGGCTAAGTGAATTTGGTATAAATATCCCAACACAAAAAATAGTTGTCTCACTCTACCGAAGTATATGGTCTTTATAATGAAAAAAAGGCACTGAGCCCTCAGCCATGGCTTACAAGAAGATTTGGTGAGTGTACCCTCACCAGTGTTGCCTAATTGCAATTCCATTGACTATTTATCAGATGAAGAATGGAATATTGTCCTTTGGATGCAATCTTGTATAGTTCCCAATCCACTCCTAGAAAATATACCATTGGGTACAAAATCACTAGGCCTGTTGCCTTTGTCAATACTCCAATGAACATCGAGCCCACCACTAGAGCTTGTTTTGGAAGGAAATAGTGAGGCTACTGGTGAAGTATCTGGCTTGCATTTCTATGAGAACCTATCCAATCAAGACTACCTTGTCCTGTGCTTTGCTGACTTCACTTTTTTGATGTCTTGGTTCTCCTTTTGATCTTCTTTAGATCTTTAACATGCCATTTTGTCTATTTGCTTGCCCAAGTACTTGTACACTGCTCCTTTGTTCCAGATTGTAAGTCATTTTGGATTTTTTAGATACATATCTTTTTCTATGCCCCTAGATATATATTATGTCTAGGTACAGAATAAATAAGGACAAACATAATGATGATACCTAGTGTCAGTTATTATTACCAAATTTTGTTCCATTGTTTTATTATAATGTGATAGAGCACCAATCAATGTAGAACTTTTACTATAAGTAATCATATTTATCAAATCAACAAGGAGTTGTGATACCGCGACTCATGCTTCAAACCATGTCAAATGGATGAATTCTGATTAAATAATAAGGGCAGATTGGTGTGAGTAAAATAAATAATTTTAGAAAGTAAATAATTTAGGAAATAAACAAATTTTTCTCGAATACGCAGGAGAGCTGCGCATCTTTGTATTATAGAGAGGTAAAAACGGCCCTTTTACAAGCCCAACTCATGCCGGAGCCATACATGAGGAGGGTAGGAAACACATCGAACTATCACCTGGAACTACTGAGTGACCCCCGACCAAACACCTTCTAAAAAGATGTTCCTACTTCATCAAGCAGCAGTGACTAAAGCTTCTTAGCTCCAACTAAGCACCACAGCTTATAATCATCCCTGAAGTGTCTCAAAACCTCAGTAACAGATGGGGAGGCACCCTCAAATATGCAGGAATTACGATGCTTCCAAATCAGCCAAGTGGTTAGGATGATAAGAGAGTTAACTCCTGTTTTGAATTCCTTCTTGACCCTTCTTATGCATTTGGCCCACCAATTTGCAAAGGAGAGATCATTCTGATGTGGTACTGCTCCTCCTAAATCTAACGGAGAGAGGATGTTGAACCAGATTTGTCGCGAGAATACACAATTAGTTAGGAGGTGTTGGATTGTCTCATCTTCTTGATCACATAAGGGGCATTTCTCCGGGTGTGGCATTCCACGACGAGCCAGCCGATCAGAGTCCAGCATCTGTTTCGGATGGCTAGCCAAATGAACATCTTGCACTTTCCCGGGGCCCAGGATTTCCATAATCGATGCCAGGGCTCGAAGCTCACTACACCATAAAAATAGGCACGGTAGCTGGACTTAGCAGAGTACAGACCCGAGGCCTCAAATCTCCAGATATGCTGATCCTCATGCTGGGAGAGCACAATGTTACTAAGGACAACAGCTAGCCGAAGATATTCTGAAAGAATGATCATGGTCAGGCCTCCCTGAATATCATCAATCCAAGCATCATTTTCTAAAGCCTCGGCCACCGTTCTCTTGGCTTTAATACGCTGTCTTACACATGTGACTAGAGCAGGTGCTAAATCAACAATGGAGCATCCATGAATCCATTTATCTGTCCAGAACAAGGTATTGTTACCATTGCCAATTTCTGTTGTTATTGCAATTGAGAACAAGGCCAAAGTTTTGGCATGGCAAGGCTGGTCCAGATCCACCCAGGGACAATCAGCACGTGTTTTTTTCAGCCATTGCCATCTTATTTGTAGAGCCCATCCCATGACCTCAATATTATGTATTCCAAGTCCTCCAAGGTCAATAGGACGTTGCACCTTGTCCCAGGCGACCAAACAGCAGCCCCCATTTGCCTGTTCCCTTCCTTTCCATAGAAAACCTCTTCTAATCTTGTCGACCAATTTGATAAACCACTTTGGAACATTGATGGATATCAAAAGGTACACAGGTATGGCGGAGAGCACAAACCTTACCGTCGCAGCACGACCAGCCAAATTCATAAGAGCAGATTTCCAAAATGGCAGCTTATCTGCAATCTTCTCTATCTAGATCATTAAGACAGCTTTGGTGAGATTTTTGTTGGACATGGGAAGCCCCAGATAGTGCAGGGGAATTCAGCCAATGTACATGGCAGAGTGTTGCTTACTTCTACCAAAGTGTCCTCCCCGTATTGAATTGGGATGATGCAGCTTTTGCCAATGTTGGTTTTCAAACCTGAGGCTTCCCCAAATGCTTCTAGGATTGCTCTGGTGGTGTGTAGCTCATCCTCCAAGGGCTTTATGAACAGGGCAATGTCATCTGCATAAAGAGAAACTCTTTGTCTAGCCGTCCGGTTGGAGAGAGGCTGTAGAAGACCCTGATCACTAGCATAGACAAAAATATGTTCAACACATCCATCACCAAAATAAACAACATAGGAGATAGTGGATCTCCTTGACGAAGTCTACGTTGATGCATAATCTCTTCCCCAGGTTCTCCATTGAGCAAAATTATTGTGGAGGAGGTGGTGAGAAGGTTGGATATAATATTGCACCAAGAGACTCCAATCCCCAAATGTGTCAGCGCCTCTAAAAGGAACGCCCAGGACACAGAGTCAAAGGCTTTTGAAATGTCCAATTTGAGAAATAAACTGGGCACTTTCTGGCGATGCAATAGCTTGACTGTTTGCTGCACCAAAATGAAATTGTCGTGGATGCACCTACCACGGATGAAGGCACCCTGGTTGGTGGACACCAAGGAATTCAGCCATTGGGTGAGCCGATTAGCCAACACTTCAGTTACTAATTTTGCGAAGCTGTGCACCAAACTTATGGGGCGAAAATCAGTTGCCTGTACTGCCTCTGCCTTTTTGGGGATTAGAGTGAGGTAGGCTGAGTCTAGTAACTCCAGCTTCCGGGCATTTCCTTGCTGCACGGTCAGAATTGCTGCCATGAAATCAACCTTGATCAACTGCCAATAGACTTTATAAAATCTGCCTGTGTATCCAACAGGGCCCATGGCTTTATTAGCTGGAAGTGTTTTGATTGTGTTCCAGACTTCCTCCTCGGTTATAGGACTGTCCAGGTCTGATAAATCCACCCCTGGGATGTGAAATTGCTGCAGATCCAATGTTGATGACCGAACCACTGCAGTACCCAGCAGCTTATCGCTGTTTATCTTCCTGGGAAGTGGCCAATACTCAAACATAACCTGCTATTTATCTTCCTGGGAAGTGGCCAGTAGCTGTCTAGCCATCAATTTCGGTATGAAATTCTTTTTCTTTCTGAAGCTAGCTTGCTTATGAAAAAAGGAGGTGTTTGCATCACCCTCCTTCAAATAGCTGACCCTGGACCTCAACCTTACAATCGTTCTTTCCAACAAGGCAAGCACTAGGCAATGCCATTTCAGTTGCTTTTTTAACCATCTTTCATCCGCAAACAGGGGTCGGTTGTCTTGTGTGATTTCAAGTCGGTGCAAAACCTCTCTAGCCTGGGCTAACTAATTTTTCACATTTCCCACTTGCTTTGCACTCCAGGACTGTAGTGCCTTGTTCATGCACTTCAGCTTAATGGAGACTCTCTCCAAGGGGGAAGTGCAGCTTACTGGAGCATTCCAGGATTGCTCAACAGTATTGTAGAACCCCGGTAGCTTTGCCCAAAAGCTCCCAAAGTGAAATCGTTTCTTGCTGGCAATTTTATCCTTTAAGCCAAGAATGAGCGGGCAGTGGTCGGATATTTCTGATGCATGACTCTGCAGGAGACAGTCAGGATAGATATCTTCCCAGTCCGAGGAACACATTACCTTGTCCAGCTTAACCAGTGTTGGGTCCTCCCTTTCATTAGACCATGTATATCTACAACCAAGCAGAGGGATTTCCTTGAGCTCCAGATCATTAACAAACCTTCTGAATCTGCCCATAAGAGCTTTGTTCACATTTTCATTATTTTTGTCCTCAGAGCAGTATATCATGTTGAAATCCCCAGCAATCAACCAAGGGCCAGTGCAAAAGTCACGTACTTCTCTTAATTCCTCTAAGAACCCTGGTTTTTCAGCATCAACATGAGGTCCATAAACCCCTGTGAACCACCATGTCTGCTCACCATCCCTGCTAAACTGGACCGAGACTGAATGTGTGTGCTCGATGATGTCCAGCTTGAAAACACCCATCACGCCAGGCGACCAGTATGCCTCCTCTTTTTCCCTGGACTGGGAGGTAGACAAAGGGTCCATACTCCCGCCCCAAGGATGAGAGAACTTCCCCATTTGAGATGACTGCTAATTTAGTTTCTTGTATACACACAATGGCAGGCCTGCAAGTCTCTACCACTAAATGAACTGTGTCCCGCCTAGCTCTATCATTGAGCCTGCATGCATTCCATATCAAGATATTAGAATAAGTCATTTAGAAACTGGAAAAGGAACGACCTTAGCAGCTCCACACCATCAAGCCTCTACCAGGCGCTCTGGACCTTCAGGTGGAACCTCAAAACCAAATAATTTGGTCAAGGCCAGTACATGTTCTCTAGCGAGCGGTTGCATAGCCTCTACCAGGCGCTCTGGACCTTCAGGTGGAACCTCAAAACCAAATAATTTGGTCAAGGCCAGTACATGTTCTCTAGCGAGCGGTTGCATGAACAGCTGAGCATAGCGCTCCAGAGCATCATCAGCCACAGTATCTTCACCCTTATCTAACCCCAGATGTCTGCACACAGAGAAGGCTGCCTTGTTATTTACCTCAGAAGGTAGGTTGGCAATGCCATGGCTACGCCTTGGAGCATGGTCTGATGGAAGAGTCTTCTTCCTTCCCTTCTGGATTGGCGGTGGAGTCAGGATCACCCCTACAGGCTTAGTCACCTTGGCGATGAACAGAGAACTTGGGGAGATCGGCTCAGTAGGTGGTGTCCAGCGGAGTCCCCATAGGAGCCTCTACATCGGCAGCCAACACAACCTGACCCTTCGGAGTAACGGAGTCCGATACAGGGGCCTCTCCTTCTCTATCGAGCGCAGCCTCAGCCACTTGGGGGCGGTTTCTTCTTCGGGCGTAAACATGGGGAAGGCTGGTGACCCGCGTTGGGCACGCCGGGGATGGAGATGGGTTGGCGGTGATCCGTGCCGGTGTTGGGATGGGCGATGGGGGTGGTGGGGGCAGCGGAACCAGGGGAGCAGCCGGAGGCACTGGCGTGGCCTCGGGAGGAGCAGCTTGAGAGCAATCCGAGAGGCAAGGCGAGGCCGGCGCGAGGCAAGCAGCAGGGAGATGCACCGGCGTGCTAGCAAGAGGCACAGCCAGAGGTCGATCCGGAGATGGGGAGCATGGCGAGGCTGGCTCGAGAAGACCGGCCGGGGCTGCGCCTGGTTCATCCTGGTGGAAACGCTCCAAGATGGGCTCCTCCAAAGGCCGTTGGGCCGGCCTGAAGCACGCATCCCCCAGCCTCGGCCCATGCTCCACCACCGCAAACGTAGTCGCCTGGAATCCTGTCCGCGCAATAACTTCGCCAGAATTAACAGCGGCAGCGAACACTTCGCCCAATATGCCAGGCTGCACCATAGAGGTCTCGCTAAGTGCACCCAGCCCCTCGGGACTAAGGGATGCCGCCGAGTCATCACGCGTCGGGGTGGCCCCCGAGGGAGCCGCCACATGGCACTGTGGTCCCAGGCGGTCATGCACCGGGGCTCGAGGCGTCCCGGCCGAAGGCGCTCCTGGCCGGTCCACCGCTGAAGCAGGGGCCGACGCGTCACGGCGCAGCCACTGCCTGTGCCGGCGCCGCCCCTCGTCCGCCGGTGGTGGGGGAGGGGACAGATCATCCACCTCAAGAGGGGGGTTGAGCGGAGCAGCATCCATGGTGATGGGGTACTGCAGTGTACTCACGCTGGGGAAAGGATTTCCTGGCAGTAGTTTGGGGCTCCATGATCTCCAACACCATCTCCGGCGGAAACTGTCCAGGGGCATGCGTCCAGGCCTTGAGACGAAGTACATCCTGGTGATCAGCAGATTCCGGGTGCATGCCATCAATCCAACAGAACTCATTGAGGAGGAGCTCTGCCGTGGCTAATTCCCATGCATGGGCTGGGATCCCACGTACCTCCACCTCCATTGCCGTAGGCAGAGAGCCAGCGAACGAGTAAAGAAATCTGGTCCACCGCATCACATGTAGCGAGAGAGAGGTAGTGATGATCGGCCGACCTCCATTGTAAACAAGCTCCAACAGCTCGTCGCTCGGCAAGATCAAGAGGTAGCTGGCCTGTCCCAGACGACGAAGGACTAGCCGCGCTTCCTCGATCTCAAACCGGACAGCAATGGCATTGCGCACCCGATCATACATGTCCACAGGCTGAGCGCCGGCCACTGTGATGACCAGAGCACGTGCGAGTCCCTCCTCCCACCAGGCAATGGCTTCAGGACGATCAAGGATCCGGCGTGGCTTGTTGGGGCGCGCTCCGCCGTTAAATGGCTGCCCCTCGTCGCTTGAATTCATCGAGGAAGAGTTCTCCGGGACTTCCTCCTGGGCCGTCGGGCCATCGAACGACCAGGCGCGGCGCGCGCGCCGCCTCCTCTTCCTCCGTGGTGCCGCCGACCCCGAGGCTGGATTGTCCGTCGCGGCCATGAGGGGGCGCTCCAAGGGTTTAGGCCTCCACACCATCTGTCGGGCCTAGGGGTGACCGGGGTTGAACGTCGAGTTTCTTCGGGGGCAGTCCCTCAGTCGGTGGCTGAGGAGACGGTAGCGGAAGCAACGTGTCTTGGTCTGGCAATCAGCCGCGCGATGTGCCGGCGAAAAGTTGAAGCATTTTTGATGAGGTCTTGCAGGATCGGTCGACGAGGGGGCCATTCACGGCGACGGCGCTCCTTCCGGGTACGGCAGCTCTCCGCCGTTTCCCATCCATCCGCTGAGGGACTCCTAACCGGCGGCAGGTGGGGGCGACCTGCAGGCCTCGAGAGGCGGCGGTTGAGGTTGAAGCCTGCAAGACCGCCACTGATGCCACCTCCGCGAGGGGTTTCTTCATGGCTGGAGAAGGTGAAGGTGCCATAGCCGCCGGCGAGGCTCCCGCGAGGAGGGCTTCCTTGAAGGAGGGCGCGCTCCACCCGTAGGAGTCGCCAGAGGGCGACGGGGAGTCCCTCCACCGCTGGGCATTGGAACAGCCCGTGGTGCTGCAGGGGAGGGGAGGGGTAGTGTAAGCAGGAGAAGGGACTCCCGGCGCCAGGGAAGAAAGGGGGGGCTTGGTGGCCGCTGGCGCTGGAGTAGCAGCCGGCGGGAGGCTGGTGGGGGGCTGGGGGCGCCGGGAGGGGAAGGGGAGAGGACGGCCATATGTGTTCAAAATGAAATAAATAAATGTAAGTAAGGATCTATGCAATTGAATAAAAGAAAGACTAAAATATAAAATAAATTTTATTAGGTGTTAGGCTAATCCATATTTAGTAGGATATGAAATTAAGTCTCCCACTACATTGCTAGTATGGGGCTGAAACATAACCGTAAGTGGGGGCTCTGTATTAATATTTGCTTCACCTCATAACCTTAATTCACTGACCGAAGTGATACATCCAAGTGGTTGAGCATGGCTATCTACTCCTTGAATAAATAATCAACAAGATGATCAATGGAGACCTTCTAGTGTCACCCTGATCCCTATACATGTTCGTAACAAAGCACCAGGAAACATGATCAATATCAACAAAATAAATAACCCCCATTCATTTCAACATTGATTTAGCATAAGAATGACACACTACTTATGCATATGGAGAGCCATGTAACCAAAATGGAAATGCAAGACGATATCATAGATATTGTAAAAGGAGTCTCGGAGTCCAACAATGTCTAGACATAAGACACAATGATTGATTAGATAAATATGTAAACCAGTACAGAAGGTGTTATCCCAGTCTCCCAGACTCTAGTTACAATGGAGGCATTGGTTGTCGACATCATGGTGTAGCTGATATCTCTCTAGGGTGATGATGTGGTCATGATCACTACTACAGGCACCAGCTACACATAGCAAAGGCCCTAACAACTGGAGGTGGCATGTCAACATTGAAATGATAAGGGAGGGCCTTGGTCCATCCTCCCCATTAGTGTGGCACATGACTTCCCAGTGTTCATGGCCTTTGAATTGCGCGTCGAATGTATACTTATGGCCCAATAACCACCTAGAACATGTTTGAATATGCCAAGCACTTTTCATACATTCCAATATTCGCTTGTTTGTAATCGTGTTAACTCAAAGATTTATATTCAGAACATGAAGGCTTATAAGTGGGTCACAACCTATCTACACTGCCAAAGTAGGCTCTGAAACATATGTAACATCCTACATCTAACATCTGCAAACAACACAACTCCCATATCAGGAGCCAGCATATGAGCATAGCACTTCTACACTCGCATGGGACACGAGAACAAATTAGAAGACTACTGGGCCAGTAATCAAATTAATTGTGCCTACATTCTGATGCAATTCTGGAAGATACAAGGGTTCTCCTTCTAACTATTCTCTATGTGTGCTTTCTTAGGTCAAAGGGAAATCCTATTATTACATATCTCACTCGAATTAGGGTTAACATGGAGAAGTTACAACGATTTTTGTGAAGTCCCATATGGTCAGGCAGCATAGGAAGATTACTTTAGGAGAAACTGGACCTAACCAAATTTTCAGTGTGCTAACAAATCATAAAAGTTATTAATTTCCCAATTTAAGGATGTTAATATAATCAAATAATTACATAAACATTCATTGGATAAAACAGAGTCCCTAGCACACTCAGGTTGGTTCCATCTTGGCACTATTCAAAGTGATTTATCCATTTGAGTCCCAAGGCAGCTTCTCCCTACATGAACTTATATACATATATCATATATTCATTAGATATGCAACGCTCCAGTGTTAAACATGATTACTGTGCATTATGTTGTATTTCAATAAAATACACATGTAGGGGCGAGACATATAAGGCACTTTACATTGCAAAGATGCACCTTTGTTTGTTCCATCAATTTCGAATGCACAAACAAGGGTATTTCTATATTTTCTTGAGATTCCTTTTATAAATATATACATGTCATAAGATAGCCTGGTGCAAACTAGAAGTTAAGATGTGTGATTGTACTTTGGCATTTTTCTATTGAATCTTTATTTTTATAAATAATTCATTCAATCACAAATATAAGTAGTTTTAAGGTAATCTTAAGTCAATCTTGTTTAGCTGTGACCACAATAGCTCAAAATAAAAAGGGTTTGGCAACATATATTTAATGCTACTACATTCACCATGAAAAGTAATTTCATAACATATATTTATGTAATGGTGATAAAAGTAGCAACGAGCAGACTGCATCCATGTCTTGAACTGCTAATATTTGTCACATAGGAGGGAGTAAAATAGATTATGAATTGACACTTTATTTGTGCCAAATATGTAGCAGCTTTAGTTTGGTTTTGTAGATAATATTTGTAAAAATTTAAAATTTAAAATTCATAGAAAATTGCCATTCAACATTTCTGATTTGTGTGGTAACTTAATGTAAATATTAGAAGATATATTTGGATTCATCTTAATGATTAGCCTTCTTCAAATATCTGGTGACGCCATACTAGATATATCCTCCTTTGGCATGAATAGTCGAGAACTAATTTGTCACCGTGTGCATGAATGGGTGTAGCTACTGGATGAACGACGAAGGGAGGACATGGACAGCATAGGCGTCATCATGGTCATCTCCGATGGTGGTGACAACCGATCCATCATCCATGGAACTCTGAGCCACAACTACACCATCCATGCCTTTGGCTTCAGTGACGCGCACAACGCCATGGACATGCACCGGATCGCTAGTACTTCTGGTGGCATCTACGCCGTTCTCAACAAGGATGATGATCATATCGCCGAGTCTTTTATGCTCTGCATCAACAGAATCACCTCGATTGTCGCCAGCCAAACACAGGTTGACATCAAGTGCTACGACTCGTGCAGTGTGAAGCTATCCACCGTTGATTCTGGACAACAATGCTCAGGTGTCCGCCGTGACCAGAAGACGGGGCACATAATGGTTGGCAACCTCCACCGTGGCGCGGCACTAGATTTCATTGTCTACTTGGACAGCGTCTATGGGGATGAGTATGAGATGAATGGACATGGTGTCCTTGCACTACCAAAGAACCCGCCATCTATCCACCGTAATCGGTCACGGATGGAAAGGACCCGGTACCAATGGAAGCATTGTTACTACCTATCTGATGAAAGTTGTATCGTCCTGTCACCTTAAATCAGTGCAAATAAAATCATAATTTGTCTGTAGGCTTTAAACCTTTTTATACAAGTCTGTCTTTTTTAGCTTTATTGGAGTTAATGATGCCCTTTTATTGGCTATGTTGTATTTCTCATATCTGAATGTTCTCAATCTTCAGTTTTTTCAAAGGGAATAATCATAGAGCAGAACTACTGATTGATGCCAATATGAGCTAGGTTCATGTAATATAGTATCTA
Organism: Alloteropsis semialata; assembly: GCA_004135705.1. Lineage (NCBI taxonomy): Eukaryota > Viridiplantae > Streptophyta > Magnoliopsida > Poales > Poaceae > Alloteropsis > Alloteropsis semialata. Next base: position 48,950,538 of record CM014277.1, on the reverse strand, counting down.
GTGTTATATTGTTTAATGTGACAGTAATATGTTTTAAAAAGGCTGCTAGCAGATTCCCATTCAATTTTGCTCAGTTTTTTCAAAGAAAAATCAATCAAGATCATATTAATGTGTACTTTGAATTACTGGTGCTGAAAAGTAATGGTGCATGCACAACAACCAGAATAACCTAGACTAAACTTGTTGGTTTGCAGGTGTTCCAAGCAACAGGAGATAAATTGGCACCAAGTTGTCACCCATGGAGCTGCTCACATACGACGTTTCTTGCAGATCTTGGGGCTGTCGGGCTGCCGCAGTCTGCTCCCTTCTCCCTCGTTATTCCCCACACTCTCGACCCTGCAGCGCTGCCATTGCTCCTGCCTCTCCCATGCGAGGGCTGATGCCGCTGGAGAACTCGCTGCCTGCAGGGAGCCGGTTGATTCCAAGGTAGGTCCTCGCGATTCCGAGTCCGGTCGGTGTACGTGCTCTGAAACGAGGTGCAAACTTGATTGCTTTGATGTGTGTGCCGTGCTATCCATCTGCTTAATTGCTTGCAATTTCAGTAGGCTTTCATACATGAATTTGTTTTTTTCTTTAACTCGTGCGGATGTGAATGTAGCACACATGGAAAGGTGTTATTTATAGGTTTTCATACATGAATTTCTTTAACTATGCCATGTATGGAGCTGCTTCACTAATGGATTTTGCAAATTTATTCGAATCGAAATGCTATGGTTCAGTTATAATGGGCAAGAACATACATGGCATAGTTAGTTTCCCTGAGGTCTCATGTAGCCAAGTGTTGCCTTGAGCATTCTGTTTATGGGCAATGTCCAACTCGATCTCTGTTTTTTGGATATCTAGTAGTGCTGCCTTGCTGTATAAACCATGGTTCTTGCCATCTACGGAAAAGTTTAAAGTTGGGGAATAGTACTAGTATTTACTCTGTCAATTGCTTATGGTTGTGGCCTATAAATTTTTATTGCATAGTTGTGACCTATGTGTGGGTTGTCTACTTTTTCGATAATGGTGATTCTGGGTTACTGTGCTGTGCTGTGAGATTTGAAGGCTTGGTCAATGAAATTTGAGTGGTTCATTAGGTTACATTAGTTTCAGTTCATATCTGCAGCTAGGTCATTGCGGTGCCATCTCCTGTTCTTTGTCGTCATTGACTGTCCACTAGCCAAATCTGCAGTAGTTTAAGCAATCACCATCAGTATAAATTGATTTCAAAAGGTTGTTAACCTTCACTAGGTTACTGATTTTTGTTTCACTATATATCTTTGTTAACCATGGTTATTGTTTGATTTGGATAGGAGGAGATGTTCATGTCTCTTTCCATGTGTTGTTTAAGCCTCTTGGCCGTGTCCCTGATGATACATAGTTGTAACGAACAAGACAGGCTAGCAGGATTATTTAGACTAGCTTGCTTGAAATAACAAAGTACGTGGTTGTATTCAGTTTGCTTTCCAGAACCTTCTTTGGTGTACAAACTGATTTTATTTTTCAAACAAATGGAAATATGGTACCTGTTGTGTATTGCTCTTCAAATTTTGTTGTGTGCCTTGTGCAACTTTGATCATAAATTTTGGAGAGTAGTTACCTGTTAATACTATGAAACCAACATTCTAGTTTCTGACTTCAGTGCAGCATTTGTGAGTCGACTGATATTGGAGAGTAGTTATATCTGTTAATAATAACATTAATAAATAATAACTGTTGTTTGGCTTCCTCCATCAGTGCCTTAGATAGATGTGCCATGTTCATCCACATGGCTATTACATTCGGGTGTGTGGTCTGTGCAATGTACTTGACTCGTTGTACATATTATCATGCCATTGCTTCATTTGGCATTACTGATGTCTTCTTTTCTGGCACCCAAGGTGACCCATGGGGATTTTAAGAAGGAAAAGGAGAAGGTGATGTACAAGAAGAAGGAAGGTGTCCCAGATGGTCACAGTTTTCAGTGAAAAGACTCTTCATTATTATTATTTTTGGTTATATGTCTGGATGTGAATGGAAATGATCAGTGATGTATGGATGAATGAATTAGCTTTGTTGGATATTAGATGGTACTTTAATCAAATTTTGCATGTTTTTTCTCGAAAACAATTGGGCTGCTTGAGTTTATATGGGCCTAAAAATTGCTAATAATTAAAAAAAAGTTTTGTAAATGGGCTCAAGCCCAAAAGAGATTGTTTACTACATGGACCTTCTTGGATCATTAAATATTTTGTGATGAATCAAACGTCACAACTGATATGCCACGTAAGATTCTAAGCATCACCATGTCATACGAACGGAACATTTTGTGATGTTTTCTGTCCAACGTGGTACCTGCACAGGTATCCTAGGTAAAGGATTTGTGACATTTTTTGGGCTTAACAGTGACGAAAACTGAGTGTCACAAATTAGTGATGATATAAGGATCGTCACAAATTTTATGACGAAAAAACATGTTTTCGTCACAATATATCTTTTATGGCACACTATAGGCGACGAACTGGTTTTCGTCACACGAATGTCACAAAATGCAAAGTATGACGAAATTTACTAGTTTTGACATAAATGGAAAGTCGCTGTTGGCGGTTCTTAGTGATAAAATATTATTGCCAACAAAGATACAAAAGGATGATAAAATAAATAGACATAGGGTTATTTACTAATGAATTCCACAAGTTTTGGTGCATATGTGCTTACAGGAACAAAGTGGCAAAAGAAGGACTAAAGTGGGCCCAGGGCCAGGTCGCCCGACCTCTCCTGGTCGGCCGACCTGGGTCCAGGCCCAGGGAGGTCCAACCTTAGCCCATCAACAGAAGCACACTTGAGAGTGATCAGGGACGTTGAGATCAAGTCGGTGGAGCTGAAGAGATGGGATTAGGCCACGTGGCAAGCACATGGATTCATGGGCCCACATCCCTGACTTAACTTACATATCTACACGATTACCCACCGGAAACTGACCATGGGGCCCACAGGAGAGTGACACTGACAGAGTGGGGCCGAGGGGCCACAACCCCGGGTCGGCTGACCTAGCCAGGTCGGCCGATCTGGCCGAGCGACGAAACCGCCACCGCCTTCGCCAGCAACTGTCAACCGCCTCCAAGGAGCCATCTGTGTCGTGGATCACTGAGGTTGGTGAATCCCACGTCGGCCGATCCTCCCTATGTCGGCCGACCTGGGCCCACCTCCGGACCGACTCAACCGCTGCATACCGACTCCAAACCGCCTCTCCATGCTATAAATACCTGGACTCGGGGCAGGGCTCAGCATCATCGAGATGAAGTGAAGATCCAAGGCGAAGCCCTCCTCATATCTAGAGTAGAAGTAGGGAGAGAGTGAGGGAGAGTCTGGAGGAGTCCCGGCGTGTCGGCGACCCTCCACCTGTACCTCGACGGATGCAAGCTACTCAGTAAGTATCCGGGATTCAACTAGTACTTAAGTCTGAGTTATAGAAAGCTGAGTTATCTATTGTGCTTGTGGGTTCGTTGCTTTATTCGTAAAGTGTTCTAATCTCTGATCTAGGTTAGGATAGCTGATATTTTCTTAGGCGTGGTGCTTAGGTGTATATCTGCCCTCGTTTGCCTCGTAGCCCCACGGATTAGTAGAGGTAGGCGGCAGGTGGTGACAGCCCTGTCCGTCCTTTGTAATCCTCCACGTACGGGTACGGCGTAGAGCTGTTGGCCGGCAATTTCCTAGAGGTCTAGGATACCCCGGTGCCCAAAGCAAGCATAGGAGAATTCCCTTAGCTATATTCACAGCCTTAGTGCTAAGTTATCCTCTCTACCCAGCCTTTATATACACTCGATCGATCCGGACATTCTTAGTGATTAGATAGCCTTTACGTTCCCTGTGGATTCGATACCTGGTTTACTCACGGGTGAAAGCTACTACGACAGCCGTGCGCTTGCGGACTTTCTGTTTGCCACCGCTGGTGTCAACAAGCTTTCTGGCGCCGTTGCCGGGGAATGGTAGCTGTTGTCTAAGATCTAAGGTTGCCCGTTTATCTTTTATTTTTATTTCTTTTGTTTTTGTTTTCAACCATGAATTCCACCCAAATTCATGAGTTCTCTGCTCCAAAGGGCGAATTATTGGAGCCGCACCCCTCGTCAAATCCTATTTTAACCGATAGCTATGAACTTCTTGATAAGGTGCTGGCCGATCTTCCGAGAGGTAGATGATAAGTTCGATTGGTGGAGAACTCAACGTTGGCGAGCCCGCTTCAAATCAACATGATTTGAACCCTACAACCGTTACATCACTGCTCCGTTGGTTATCAACCAAGCACAACCTGATTGACCTCGCCGAGAAGGCTTTTCCCTGCAAGCGAATCGAAGAACACAAGCAAGAAAGTGAAACGCGCAATCTGAAATTGCAGATCTGTATGAAATGAAAAACAATGGTGTTCAAGCTCTGATCAACAAAGGACTAATCGCCACAGGGTTGTAGAACAAGAACGGGAGCCCTGGATCACTGTAAACGGACTTGTCGCCATAGTTACAATGAATCTATCACAGTTTCGACTTCAAAAACTTGACTAAACAAAACTCAAACCTAAAGTGGTGGTGGCTGCTGAGTTTAATACCCTCAAGGGGTGAGCTAGGGTTGGGGGCGGCCAGGGGGCGCCCACAACCTGGGCTTAAGGCCTGACACGATACAAAGGCCCGACATGGCCCAAAAAGGTGATGCATCACTTTGTCATGGTCACAAAGAATGATCCATGAATGATCTGGAGCTGAGACCAGACCCAAAACGACGGTGTCGTCGTCCTCTTTCCAACGCATCAAAGATCACCTCGTTTTGATGTCGTATGAAGGAGATATCGCTGAAACCGTGCAGGGGTATCAGCTGAATCCGAGGCGAACGTGACAGCTGAGTTGGGGACGAATTGCAACTTGGAGAAGACCATGACGCTTGTATGTTCAGCATGGCGATGTCCTCATCACTTCGCCTTGCCTTCATAGCTATGGTCCAGGACATATCCTTCTTTGGTAATGATGGTGAAAACCCGTACCGTCACTTACAAGAATTTGAGTTGCTTTGTTCGTGTCTGGTTATATCAGGCATGATGCAGGCAACGATTAGATGGAAGCTCTTCCCGTTCTCTCTCAAAGAGAGAGCAAGGAAGTGGTATGACCATACCGTTGGGCTAACGAACGGTGAATGGGAAAAGTTACGGGACAAGTTTTGTCTTGAATACTTCCCTGTTCACCGGATCTGTGCACTTCGGAAGGAGATCATTAACTTCCAACAACGAGAGAAGGAAACGATCGCCAAAGCATGGGACCGGTTCCAGGACTCATGTATAACTGGGACTGATCTAGGCTTCCCAGACTGCATGCTCATGCAGCATTTCCGGTCTGGGTTGAATAGTGAAGATGCCCGGTACATAGACATAGCAGCCGGAGGCTCATTCCTACACATAACCCCGGCCAGAGCAAAAGAAGTCCTAGCAGCCATCCGGCAAAACTCTCCTGCTGATGCGACCGACATTGAGCAAGAAGACTCCCAAGTAGAACCAATAGACTTGCCCAGTTCAGCTCTTGAGACCTTAGCCATTGAGGAAGAGGAAACTCAACCTCTCGGATTACCTATTGAGTTCGAGGAAGACCTTTTTGAAGACTTTGGGAATACCTTGAACTACACAACAAAGAAGAAGCCTACGGTAGAGACCCCCTCCATTTATATGGAGACAGAATTCCTAAACGAAACCGTAAGGGAGCTCATTTCCATCCTAAACACGGAATGGTCAAACGAGGCTGAGTTTTCTTCTGAAATTATCCGGATTGATTCACCTTCACAGACCATTCGAGGTTTCATAAGCAAGGTAGCCGTAGACATTCTCTACAATCCGACTGTTGGGGCAAACATCATGTCTAGTTCCTTTGCGCATGTCCTTGGACATCGTAAGAAGTTGGCCCCAACATCAAAACTCCTTAGAACACCCTCAGGCCGTATTCTCTAGAGTCTCGGCTTAGCGCGAGACCTTCTCCTCATCCACAATGGGGTTGAGATGGCTCTAGACTTTTACGTCTTTGAGACATCAGATTTCGACCTCTTGATAGGACATCCTATTGTGGCCCTCCTACAGGATGTAACCTCGGAAGGAAACCTTCTAGCCAAAGTAGGAAGAAATCTCCTCACTATACCTCTAGCTAGGGTCAAGAATTCCATAGTTGAACCTTTGGTAGAGCCTAACCCAGCCGAGGAAGTGAAATCCCTACAGCCGAGTGACCCATTTGAGTCATTCCTTGAAGAGCATGTTCACAAATTTATAGAGGAAGAGGATGACGCTTCTGAGCCACTTGAAACCGAGGAGCCACCCAAGGCACACGTAGAGCTAAAACCCTTGCCTGCTGGTCTTCGCTATGTCTTTCTAAATGAAGACAGGGATTCCCCTGTTATCATTAGTGACAAGCTAACGCAAGACAAGAGTGATAGACTTGTAAAGGTGCTCGAGAAACACCACTCGGCGTTCGGATACTCCCTCAAAGACTTGAAGGGAGTAAGTCCAGCACTCTGTACCCATCGCATTCCCATAGATCCAGATTCTACACCTTCTAGGGAGCCTCAGCGTAGGCTAAACAATGCGATGAGAGAAGTCGTAAAGAAGGAAGTTCTAAAACTTCTGCATGCCGGGATCATTTATCCCGTCCCTCATAGTGAATGGGTCAGCCCTGTCCAAGTGATACCCAAGAAGGGAGGTATGACTGTCGTAAGTAACGAGAAAAATGAGCTGATTCCTTAGCGTACCGTTACTGGGTGGCGGATGTGCATTGATTACCGCCGACTCAACAAGGCGACGAAGAAGGATCACTTCCCGCTTCCCTTCATCGATGAGATGTTGGAGAGACTCGCGAACCACTCCTTCTTCTGTTTCCTTGATGGGTATTCCGGCTATCACCAGATTCCCATCCACCCCGATGATCAAGAAAAGACCACCTTCACTTGCCCCTATGGAACGTATGCATACCGCAGGATGTCATTCGGGTTATGCAATGCGCCAGCATTATTCCAAAGGTGCATATGTCTATTTTCTCAGACATGATTGAAGAGATCATGGAAGTTTTCATGGATGATTTTTCAGTCTATGGAAAGACTTTCAACCATTGTCTGCAGAATCTAGACAAGGTGCTACAAAGATGCCGAGACAAGGACCTGGTGCTAAACTGGGAAAAGTGCCATTTCATGGTCCGAGAGGGTATAGTGTTAGGACACTTAGTGTCCGAAACGGGAATAGAGGTGGATAGAGCGAAAATTGAAGTCATAGAAAAGCTTCCGCCTCAAGGGAATCCGTAGCTTCCTAGGCCATGCGGGATTTTACCAGCGTTTCATTAGAGATTTCTCTCAGATAGCCAGGCCCCTCACTAGCCTTTTAGCAAAGGATGTACCCTTCGACTTTGATGATGAGTGTTTACATGCTTTCACCATTTTAAAGAATGCTCTCATCTCAGCACCAGTCATTCAACCCCCTGACTGGACGCCACCTTTCGAGATTATGTGTGATGCTAGTGATTATGCTGTTGGTGCTGTCCTTGGACAAACCAAAAATAAGAATCATCATGCTATCTCGTATGCTAGTAAAACTTTGACAGGAGCTCAACTTAACTATGCTACCACTGAAAAAGAGCTTTTGGCAGTAGTTTTTGCTATAGACAAGTTTAGATCTTACTTGGTAGGAGCTAAGGTGATTGTCTACACCGATCATGCTGCCTTGAAATATCTGCTTACCAAGAAAGATGCTAAACCACGCCTTATCCGCTGGATTCTCTTACTCCAACAATTTGACTTGGAAATTAAAGATAAAAAGGGAGTAGAGAATTCAGTAGCAGATCATTTGTCGCGTATGCAGTTTACTGACATGCAGGATATACCGATAAATGACTTCCTACGCGACGACACCCTACTCAAGGTGACTGCCTCCAACCCCTGGTATGCAAATATTGTGAACTTTATGGTTGCAGGATATGTACCGCCAGGGGAGAACAAGAGAAGGCTTATCTACGAGAGTAGACTCCATCTATGGGATGAACCATACCTGTACAGGGTATGTTCAGATGGCATGCTCAGGCGATGTGTACCAACAAACAAGGCAAGAAAGATCCTTGAGCAGTGCCATGCAGCCCCATATGGAGGTCACTACGGGGCGTTTAGGACAAGGTTGAAGATCTGGCAGAGTGGATTCTACTGGCCCACAATGTATGAGGACACAAAGGAATTCATTCGACAATGCCAGCAATGTCAGAAACACAGAGGGATCACAGCAAGAGATGCAATGCCCCTCACAAACAACTTACAAGTTGAGTTGTTCGATGTGTGGGGCATTGATTTCATGGGACCCTTTGTCAAGTCATATGATAGTGAATACATCCTGGTGGCAGTGGACTACGTCTCGAAGTGGGTTGAAGCAATGCCATGTCGAGCCGCTGACTTCAAACATGAAAGAAAGATGTTCCATGAAATCATCTTTCCACGTTTTGGAACCCCCAGAATGGTGATCAGTGATGGAGGGTCACATTTCATCGACAAGACCTTCCAAAAGTTTCTGGCAGAACTGGGGGCAAAGCACAACATAGCTACACCGTACCACCCCCAGACAAGCGGTCAGGCAGAAACTTCAAACAAGCAAATCAAGAACATTCTGTAGAAGACCGTGACAGAAATGGGCAAAGGATGGAAGAGCAAGCTACCGATGCTCTATGGGCCTACCGAACGGCATATACAAAACGCCAATCGGGATGTCTCCATATCAACTAGTTTACGGCAAGACTTGCCATCTACCAGTTGAGCTAGAGCATCGGGCGCACTAGGCCATAAGAAAGTGGAATATGGATTTGCCAGCAGCCCAGCAGATGAGGAGAATGCAGCTGTCAGAGCTAGAAGAGTGGAGGGACAAAGCGTACCACAGTGCCAGAATCTATAAGGATAGAACCATGAGATGGCACGACAAAAGGATCAAAGTGAAGGAGTTCCACCCCAGGGATAAGGTATTACTCTTTAATTCCAGGGTGAAGCTTTTTGGACATGGAAAACTTCGAAGCAAATGGGAAGGACCGGGAGACTTCATCGCACGGGGCAATCACACTCCAAGATGATGAAGGTAACCTCTTCAAGGCAAATGATCAACATTTAAAAGTTTTCCTTGAACCTGATAAAATAGATGAGGAATTTGATGTGATCAACTTGGTCATGGATAATTTCCATTTATAATTTCACTTTACGCTAAGTCCTTAACCCCTCGAGCCTATTTGCATACACTTTGGGGTATAGTGGACCTGTCATGTAGTGCACAAAAAAGGGAAGGGCAATTGGGCTCAAGGCCAGATCAGCCGACCCCACCAGGTCGGCCGACATGCCACTGAGCTCGATCAGCCCTATCCTTTGCCAACGTCCCGAACCAACGTCTCTGAAGCCGTTCCGAGGTGGACGAGCGATTCAACCTCTGATGGATCCGAGAAGAGGGTCATTCCTTCTTTAAAATTCCACCCATCCTCTTCTTTCCTCTCATCTGAGTTCTTTCTCGCCCACATTCTGAATTCACTAAACCACACCTTCCAAATCCCCAACAATGGCCGGTAAAAGCCACCCCAAATCCTGATCGACCTTCGATCTGGAAGGAGAGCCTACTCCGGCGAACCAACTAGTACCCATCAACATGGAGCGGGCCATGGAGGTGGTCGTATCCCCTCTGGCCAGCCTACCGCCAGAGGAAGACACGAGAGGACGCACCAGGGGATCGGCCGACGGCCTAGGTCGGCCGACCAGCCCTGGTGGCCCCTCGAGGTCTCGCTCGGCGGTGCGGTCCCAGTCTCCGAGGAGGACCCAGCGGCATGATGCACGGGCATCAAGCCCATACAGAAGGCCAATGACGGGCAATTGACTCCGAAGAAGACGCCGGCAGCCACTCCAATCAAGGGGGATGGACTCCCCAAGCTTCAACCAGGGGAGAAGTTGAAGGAAGTGGTCAGGAACAAGTGGGAGGACGTCGTGGCGTATCACTATACGTCCGATGTGTCCATCTAATCTCCTGCTAGCACCCCAGAGCCACGTTTTCGGGTCTTTGGGGAAAGGAAACTAGGGGGTGGCTATGGAAAGGGGCTGTTCCCTCCCCTCACACCTGAGGAGAGGAAGGAATTGGAGGAGTCAGTGGAATCTTCACCCGCCGGCAAGATCAAGAGGCACATCAAGCCTCCTCCAATTCGCAGGCCTGGGGGTCATTACGAGAGTGATGATGAGAAGGCCCCCAAGGCTCCCTCCAACGCTGAGTTGCTAGAGTTGATTAATCAACTCGGTTGTGACTATGCAAAGTTGGAGAAGAAGTTCGCCGAAGAGCGACTTGAGCGTATTAATCTTCAAGACGACTTTGATATGCTACGCAGATCAACAGTCGTGAAGCTTAAGCGCTATGCCAAAGCCGCAGGGGATGAAAATCTCTACAATACACCATAGGCTCCCTAGGCTTTGGTTTAGGATAGGCACATTAGTCTTTTTATTCATTCATTTCATTTATTTCATTTGTTCATCATGTAATGTGCCTCTGAGTTTATGAATAAAATAAATTGTTTAGTGTATTAGGATTGTGTCTTTTTGTTTCCACTTGTTTATGAATAAAAGGTACAAGTGTGGGGGAGACTCGCAATGAGAAACAGAGTGATCCAATGCAAAACAGAGTATATCAGAACGACTCAGAACATCATCCAAAAGGGCTGAACCAGAGGAGTCACCACCAGGTCGCCCTACCCCACCAGGTCGGCCGACCTGGCCTGGGTCCCACCTGGCTTCTTCTTTTTTGTGCACGCTGGTTTGGTCATCCTAACCCCTGTTTCAGTTGAATACTTGCAGAATGAAGCGCCCCTGCCTAAGCAGAGACTAAATGTGATACAAATTATCAGTCCCAGGAGGCTGATACACATTTATTCAACAGTTGGTACAGAAACTTACAGCCCACGAGGAAGCGGGCACCTGATACAAACTAAGACAGCTAAAAGGTAAACTACGGCGGTAAGCCAAAGGATGAACCAGACCGGTTCAACCAAAGGATCAGAGTTCTGCGGCAGCGAAGCCATCTTGGGCGGGACCAAACTCCACAGGCAAAGCTGGGTGCGGAAGCGACCACCTATTCAGCGTCCTCAACAAAGTCCGGGTCTTCTTCTGGATTTAACAACAACAAGGGTGAGTACAAAAGTACTCAACAAGCCCAACCACACCCACGGAGGGGTTAACACAGAATTATGCATATGATGAATCAAGGAATAAGGCTAAGGTTTAAATTTGCAATAAAGCTAATTTTTCTCATGCAATGGTTTAACAAGGAACAACTTTAGCAAAGCAAGCTCTTTAAAACAAGACAATTAAGTGGGGGGGTTGATCCACAAAGGATCCATCTTTTAAGTGCTACCGGATTTCCCATCCGCCGTAGCTTTGGCACAAAGCCGAACTCATTCCAAAACACACACTCCAAACCCATCCCAAAACCTTAGTATTGTGACCAAGCCATAACTCGCCCATAACCGTGGGCACGGCTATTCGAATAGATTAGGAAACTCTGCAGAGGTGTACACTTTCACCACAAGTAGGGTACCGCAACACGATCACCTTAGTGTCAGTGCGGATCCTATCGAAGTCATTACCCACCTTAGCCAAAACTGCCTAGCCATCACGAGAAAAACACCAAGGGGTTTATGTCACTAAGACGGCAACCATGTCACTAAGACGGCACTTGGTTTTCCCGCTGCACACCTGCCGCCAGACAACTAACAGCACGGCTAGTGGGATTTAGACTAAGCCCTTGCACCATACAAGAGTCGAGTGGTTGTACGAGATAAATGGGTTAGGCAAGATGACACATCACCTCGGTTTAAAACCGGACAAAATGGATATCTCCCAACATGCTTAACCACAAAGGTACAAGCCTCCTTATTGGCATTTCACAAAGTTATGCCCATCCATTTTATCCACACAGTTTTACTCTTTTCAAACCCAAAACCCAAAACCAAAACCAACTCACACATTTATCTTTGATAAAACAGTGTATAGTCATGGTTGAGTAAGGGTAACAAATCCTAAGCATTCTAAACCTAAGCATTCTAGAAAGTGTTATCACTTAAACAGAGTAAATCATATTTAGTGATAACTGGGTGATCAAGGAATGTCATATCAATCAAGGAGTGGCTAACCAACCGGGTTTTGAAACTAAAACAATGCAATATCAAAGGCTTAATGGGTTGTGTTTATAAAACATGGGATAAACATGCATCAAAGGATGGGATTGGACTTGCCGTCAACAAACGCTCCTGGGAGATCCTGCTCGCGGTACGGGTCCTCGGGGTCGGGCTCGCGGTACTCTCCTGCGTAGTCCTGCTCGCGGTACTGCTCCTCCTCGTTCACTCCGTCGTCTAGGGCACGATCAAACAAACACCAATAAGAAAACACATTCCTTAACCGATGAGTTGGAAACAGGAAAGAACAAAATAAAATAGGAAACGGAGTTATATTGGGATGATTTGTGTAAAGCTCGGCCGGAATGGATATAAGATAGGCATGGTTGAGTTTGGTGGAAAACCGGAGTGATTTGGCGCATAAAATGACGAGTTTAGGGAGTATTAGGGCTTAAACACGGGGTTTAGGACCTCTTTATAAAGATTATAAAGGGCCAGGGACCTATTTGTGAAGATTTTATAAGGTGGAAGGGTATAGTTGTGAATTGGGAAAAGTGTATGGGGGGTTTGGTAAACAGCCAGGGGCTTATTTGGATTTATCTGGAAATGACAGGGGGTTTTCTGGAAGTTTGGCAAAGGGTGGAAGGACTCTTTATGGATTTCGGAACTCGGCAGGGGGTTTTCCGGAAACAGGGCCTTTTCCCCCCTTTCCTTCGCCGGCCGAACAGGGGAGACGGGGACGCCGGCGGTCCGGGCGGCGGCGCTCGCCGTTCCGGGCGTTCCCGGCCTCGCCGGCGGCCGGGGATGGGAGCTTGAGCAAGAGGGGGCCACGGGGAAACCACCCCCGTGCTTACCAGGGGCTGGGGGACGGCGAGGCGGCGGCTCCGCGTGGGGCTGCGGTGCGGGAGCGAGGCGGCGGCGGCGAAGCTTGGGGGCGGCGCTGCGCAGCGTGGGGAGCAGGGGGGAGCGCTGGGGAGCTTCGAGGGCG
>CM014277.1:48908211-48936559 GCA_004135705.1 Alloteropsis semialata | reverse complement strand
AAGGAAAATTAGGAAAAGGGAAAAGAAAAAGAAAAAGGGAAGATGAGCCGGGAATCGCGGCGTCGGACGCACGCGGGCGGTCGGCCGGTGATCGGCGCGACGCGCGGATCGAGAAAAAAAGAAACGGGGTCAGGGTTACTTCGGAAGATTAGATGATTTCTGTAGATCGGACATCGGGTTTTGGATCAAGGAAGGATCAGGAGTTTGGATTTGGATTTAGGAACAGAAACTCATCGATCAAGATTTTTGAAACTCGTGATTTAGGTTTTTGATTTTCCGGGCTGTTACACAGAACCTGATCATGGAATTCTGAACTTAATTAAACCTTTTTGCATATCCCCATCACATGGAGAATATTAACTTACATATATTTTATTCTCTGTACCTTTTGGCTTGTAGAAATCCTCATGTTTTTAGGAACTCATGTCATCAAGTCATTGCATTTTGAGATATGGCTTTAATATGAAAGATACTTTTACTTACTCGAGTACTTGGAATTTATGAAAAGTTTTTGAAACTCTTAACCTTGCTATGCTCCTCATGGGTTTGAGAGACAACCACTTACAATTATAATCAAGCATTCCTGTTGAGCTTTGAGTTGTTCCAAGTCTTGTGACCCTTATTAGATATACTTCATGTTTTTAAAGTCAGGATCACGTACACTCCACCATAAAAAAGCTAAACCCTTACACAGAGGGTAAAGCAAAACATGCCTTTGTTCCATGTTCATGAATAAAATACTTCAAAGTGATTTTCTTCCCCAAAATCAAGATGAAAAGAAGATATGGGCTATATGCATAAAAAATGGAGAGAAGAAAGAAACTCATGCTAAAAAGCATTGAGTGAAAAAAAAGAGAAAAGTGCAATAGCACATATCCAAAAAGAAAAAGAAAGGGGAAGGAAGTCAAGACAAAGGAGTACTACTACATTTCCACCTCGTATCACACACTTGCACATCTTGACTTGATTACATGACTTGTTTCTGATTTGGATCCAATCCTTGGAATGACAACACAAGTGAAATAAGGTAGAGTCTTGAGAGCTCCACATATAAAGTTCTATTTTGGAGAGTATGAGTGTTGTCCAACCACCATGAATATCCAGAGAGAAACTCGTTGAGGAGCAAGGCATTGGTTTTCTTTTGCAAAATTCTGAAAACCCAAGTACTTGAGAGTAAAGTGTATCATGTCATAGAAAAGCTGTTCCTTCCTGCAATAACCCAAGAAGACATGTTAGCCACTCATATAATTCCACTAAGCCTAAATGTTTGGGAATAACTTATATGTTTGTTCATGATTTCCATGATGAAGTTTAGACTTTGCTCGAGGACAAGTAAAGGATAAGTGTGGGGGAGCTTGTTGGCGGTTCATAGTGATAAAATATTATTGCCAATAAAGATACAAAAGGATGATAAAATAAATAGACATAGGGTTATTTACTAATGAATTCCACAAGTTTTGGTGCATATGTGCTTACAGGAACAAAGTGGCAAAAGAAGGACTAAAGTGGGCCTAGGGCCAGGTTGCCCGACCTCTCCAGGTCGGCCGACCTGGGTCCAGGCCCAGTAAGGTCCAACCTTAGCCCATCAACAGAAGCAGACTTGCGAGTGATCAGGGATGTTGAGATCAAGTCGGTGGAGCTGAAGAGATGGGATTAGGCCACGTGGCAAGTACATGGATTCATGGGCCCACATCCCTGACTTAACTTACATATCTCCGCGATTACCCACCGGAAACTGACCATGGGGCCCACAGGAGAGTGACACTGACAGAGTAGGGCCGAGGGGCAACAATCCCGGGTCGGCCGACCGAGCCAGGTCGGCCGATCTGGCCGAGCGACAAAACTGCCGTCACCTTCACCAGCAACTGTCAACCGCCTCCAAGGAGCCATCTGTGCCGTGGATCACCGAAGTCGGTTCATCCCACGGTCGGCCGATCCCCCAAGTCGGCCGATCTGGGCCCACCTCCGGACCGTCTCAACCGCCGCATACCGACTCTAAACCGCCTCTCCATGCTATAAATACCTGGACTCGGGCAGGGCTAAGCATCATCGAGATGAAGTGAAGATCCAAGGCGAAGCCCTCCTCATATCTAGAGTAGAAGTAGGGAGAGAGTGAGGGAGAGCTTGGAGGAGTCCCGGCGTGTCGGCGACCCTCCACCTGTACCTCGACGGATGCAAGCTACTCAGTAAGTATCCGGGATTCAACTAGTACTTAAGTTTGAGTTATAGAAAGCTGAGTTCTCTATTGTGCTTGTGGGTTCATTGCTTTATTCGTAAAGTATTCTAATCTCTGATCAAGGTTAGGATAGCTGATATTATCTTAGGCGTGGTGCTTAGGTGTATATCTGCCCTCGTTTGCCTCGTAGCCCCATGGATTAGTAGAGGTAGGCGGCAGGTGGTGACAGCCCTGTCCGTCCTTTGTAATCCTCCACGTACGGGTACGGCGTAGAGCTGTTGGCCGGCAATTTCCTAGAGGTCTAGGATACCCCGGTGCCCAAAGCAAGCATAGGAGAATTCCCTTAGCTATATTCACAGCCTTAGTGCTAAGTTATCCTCTCTACCCAGCTTTTATATACACTCGATCGATCCAGACATTCTTAGTGATTAGATAGCCTTTACGTTCCCCGTGGATTCGATACCCGGTTTACTCACGGGTGAAAGCTACTATGACAGCCATGCTTTGCGGACTTTCTGTTTGCCACCACTGGTGTCAACAGTCACCTATCCTAACATCTCTTGCAGTGAAGGACCATGGTACAAAAGATGGACAAAATTGGGCACAGGCCCAGGTCAGCCGACCTGGCTAGGTCGGGCGACCTGGCCTGGACCCCAATCGAGCCCATCCTCCACATAGGTCGAGAAGCACACTAGGAGATGATCATGGACACTGAATCTTGGTCGGTTGAAGTCAAGGGTGAGGGATGAGCCACATGTCACTCCCATAGATTGAAGTGCCCACAGCTCAACTCATTTGCACCCAAAACAAGTATACCCACCGGAACCGTCATAAGGACCAACATGGCAGTCTACCAGAGAAGAGTGCGGCCGTTTCGCTCCCCCCTTGACTAGTACCTGTAAACTGCCATCAGGTGTCCATCTACGCCGTGCATTGCTCGAGGCGGTTCATCGGAGGGTCGCCCGACTTGGGCACTTCGGCCGATCTGGGTCCACCTCCAAACTGCCACAACCACCTCTGGCTGGCTCCAACGGCCTATGTGATGCAATAAGTACCTGCAAAGGGCGCCGTACTCAACAAACATCGGAAGAAGAGCTCTCCTTTGCTACAAGCTTAGTCTTGGTCTTCGTAGTGATAGTTCTAGTAGTAGATCTTCTAAAGGGCTTCCGAAGGAGTCTTGGTAAGTTCTAGAGTTCAGTTCTTGTATTCTCTTACTTACTTGTAATACTCTGAGCTTAATGGAAGTATCTTCATACTTATGTTGTATGCCTCATTTTATACCTTATCGACTTAGTATATACTACTTATGTCTTCTCCTTATTCAAGTGAGTGTATGCTATGACATTGGCTCAATGTGCCTTATGGTTGCTCTATTTATTAACGTGATAGATAGAGTTGTATTTCATATTGCAAATGTGGTGTTTGGAATACAGAATACTGTTGAGGGTATCGCTGCCCCACGGATTGGTAGAGGTAGGCGGCAGGCGGTGACAGCCCTGTCTGTCCTTTGTAATCCTCCACGTTCGGGAGATGATATTAGACCTTTATGTTAAGACGTCCACCTGTCGTCCCTTGATGAGGGAACCACTGGATACCTCAATATGTCCTCTTGCATATGTCCATTGCATGAGTTTGTATAGGGTATTGTAGTATATCCAAATCCTATGTGTATGACGCTAATGAACCCTTAGTGATCTTTACTAATGTTCTATTACTAACTGAGATTACTTAATGATGAGCAATGAACTTCTGTGTGTCACATCATTCGTACACTTCCATATCATTTACCCCTGTTTGGACTATAGTATATTAATAATGTTGTAAGTAAATGCATTGGATGACATCTCTCTTTAACTAAACTCTTTCCCTGCGGATAAACAAATAATGATACTCTGGAATACTCCCAGGTGAAATGCTACAACGTACGTCTGCGCGCTTTCAGAATCTCTGTAACATTTAGATTTACATTGAGGCATATCTAGTGCCATCACTAGTCTAGTGGTGACGCTAAGAAATGCCAATAAACATTTCTAGCGCCGTTGCCAGGGAAAGCAATGGTTAAAGAGTC
Source organism: Alloteropsis semialata (assembly GCA_004135705.1). Lineage (NCBI taxonomy): Eukaryota > Viridiplantae > Streptophyta > Magnoliopsida > Poales > Poaceae > Alloteropsis > Alloteropsis semialata. The sequence goes on along the minus strand of CM014277.1, from coordinate 48,932,315 downwards.
TTGATCAACCATGTATTTAATGCAGCATGACTAATTGCCAGTAATCTAGCAGGTTTACCCTTTTGCTCTATTTCTCTGTGACGTGAAACATGGTAGTGTATGACTGGTTTTCAGTTACCATCCAACTACGTCGAGAACCTGAATACCATAGGCAGGAGGGTACGCTCTCGTGTTGTAATCCCTCAGGTGTTCTTGTTAGAGACCGAGCCAGTCATCGGAGATTCATCCAACCAAGTAGAACAACCTGTTCCCGTAGCACCCCAACCGGAAGAAGCCATGGCCGACAGGACAATCCGCGACTACTCTGCCCCATCCACTGCCTAGATCCCTACGGGTCTGGAAGTAGCTGTGGGGGACCATGCTTTTGAGCTCAAAGCACCACTGATCAACATGGTACAGGCCAGCCCCTTTTGCGGGAAGGCCAATGAAGACGCTAGTGCTAACTTGCAGCACTTCTTGGAGGTGTGTAGCACCATCACCATCCGGGGAGTCGAACAAGAGGCCATCCGGCTCTGTTTGTTTTTGTTCTCACTGTTGGGAAGAGCCAAACAATGGTTCTACTCCAACCGTGAAGCGGTGAACACGTGGACCAAGTGCTCCAATGCATTTCTGGCCAAGTTCTTCCCCATTGGGAAAACCAATGCCCTTCGGGGAAGAATTTCCAGCTTTCAATAAGAGTCTGGGGAGACTATATCGGAGGTGTGGGATCGTTTCTAGGACTACATCCTAGCATGCCCACACCACGGTATGCAAGAGTGGCTCCTGCTCCGCACCACACCATGGGCTGTCCCAGACCACCCGTGAACATATGGATGCTGCTGCTGGAGGGGCATTCCTCTCCTTGACCGTGGCCGCCGCCAAGTTGCTCATTGAAAAGGGTGTCAAAACAAGCCTGGAATGACGACCGCCTTCAGGGGCGCAAACGTGGTATGCACACCGTGAAGGAGGTGGACATGCTGGCCGCCAAGATAGACCTCATCATGAAGCGCCTTGATGACCGCACCAAGGATGGAGGCGCCGACAATGAAGGGCCACTGGACTCACACATGACGTGTGAAGTCTGTGGAGAAACTGGCCACTCAGGGAACAACTGCCCCGAGACACAAGAGGAGGTACAGTTCGTGAATGGCAACAACGGGTACCGGCCTCAAGGGAACTGGAACCAGCAATGCCCATTCTACCAGGGAGGTAACAACAACAACTCTTTCTCTAACCAACCCTCTCTAAAAGATCTAGTGCTTGGTCAGGCCAAGATCAATGAATCAATTTCTAAGAGGCTTGCTGCTAATGATAAGGCTCTGGAGGGCATAAATTCTAAACTAGAAAGTTTGTCCTCCACCTTCTAGAGCCAGCTGAGCTTTAATAAAATGTTAGAAACCCAGTTAGCTCAGCTGGCCGCCGCTGTTCCTTCTGGAGACAAGGGACGAATTCCCGGACAACCGGATTCCTCCTTTGAAAATGTACAGGTTGTCTGTACGAGGAGCAGTAAAGCTACTCGGGACCCAGTCGCACCTAACCATGCAGGAAAGACAGCAGCGCCAAGGAAGGCGGTCCCAGCAGGAGGAGAAGAGCCTGAAGTCGAGCTGGCACCAGCAGGACAAACTACGCCATATGAGTTCTACGACTCCAACGTCTTGCCATTTCCTCAACGCCAAAAGAAACCATCGGCAGACAAACAGTTCGCCAGGTTCGTAGAGGTCATTCAAAAGCTAAACATACATGTACCATTGCTGGATGCTATGCAGGTGCCGACCTACGCTAAGTACTTGAAGGACATACTGAATAACAAACGTCCACTCCTAAATACTGAGGTCGTAAAGTTGACTGAGGAGTGCAGTGCAGCCATTCTGAACAAGGTCCTAGAAAAGAAGAACAACCTAGGGTATCCCACCATCACTTGTACCATCGGGACATAGCACTTCGAGCACGCGCTCTGTGATCTAGGGGCAAGTGTCAGCGTCATGCCAAAGGTAGTCTTTGACTGCCTTAATTATACTTCCTTGTCCCCTACTCCCATGAGACTGCAGCTGGCCGACTCCACGTCCATTACCCAGAGGGGATAGCCGAGGACATTTCGGTGCGCATCCAGGACTGCTTCGTAGAAGTCGACTTCGTGGTACTGGACATGGACGTGAGCAACGACTCATCGCTCATCCTTGGGTGACCCTTCTTGAGCATGGCAGATGCTCACATTAATGTGGGTGCCAGAGAAATCTAGCTCCACATTAATGGTAAGAAGGAGAAGTTTGAGTTTAGGCCAAAGGTGGAGCAATGCTCCATGATCAAGATCAAGTATGCAAGGAATAGTCAAAACGTAAAGGAGGTGGAGGTTACACCTCCAGAAAAAGACAGCTTGATAAAGTTCATGGAGAAGTTCTGGGAAAAGGAGTTCCCCATCCGGTATCATACAAAGAACAAGAAGCCTATACGAGGTGCAAAGCACAGGCGAAGAAAACACCGGAACAAGCTATCGACCGCCAGAAGAAGGTAAAACAGGTATGGTGGGTTAAATCATCTGCATCCTCATCTCCAGGGTCAGATGTTGCTTCATTAAGCTAATCCAACAATGGAGACGTCATCACTCGGTGATGTAAAACACAAGTCCTGTGCCGACAGGTTTATCGGTGTCAACAACATAGCTTGTGGGAGGACCCCCAATCAGGTAAGTTTAGGTAAGCATTTATGAATAAAGTTTTCTTTCAAATAAAGTTAGTAAATGAGAGCCATCTAGGTTAGTCCCTTAATGTTACAAGTTTGTGCTTAAATCCTTATTTTGGATATGATGAATAGTTGCTCTTATTTCTCTTCTGTACCTATGTTTCAACCTGTTATTCTCCTAAGCTTTAGTTTGCTGGTTGAGCATGATCTTTTCTGTTATCTTGTCTATCTGTGGGTAGCATATGCATGCTCTAGTCTAGGTTGTTGTTAGCTATGATATGATAAGACTTGAGTTACCTTAAGTTCATACTAAGTAAGACTTGATGACCGTAGTTTTCTTTTAAAATAAAATAAAGAGTTCCTTATGGTGATTCAAATTCCTACAAAAGCTCATATTGCTTAAACCCTTACAAGAAGTAGCTTGTTGTTGCATTGAGTTTTGTCAAGGTCATTGTGATTTTTAGAGATTTACTTCATGCTTTTAAAACCAAGGTCACACACACCACCATATACATGTTTCACTTCTACTCTGGAAGTAAGCATACCATCCATCCACTAAATAAAAGCTCTACATAAAGTATGGTACTCTTCCCCAACTTTATTGCAAAGAAGAGGCATGGACTGATGAAAAAAAATGGACACATGAAGGACCAAGTATGTAAAAAAAATGAGAGCACATGAAGGCTCTTGGTTTAGGGAAAATAGCCATGTCTCTAAAAGCAACTCTTATAAGGGAAGAGGAACCTGCAAAAAGGGAGCTATCATTTATCATGCCATCTACACACGTGCACATCTTGGTTTGAGAGTATGATTTACTTCTCTTCGAATCCTGGTTTTGACTTTACAATATGTGCAATGCAAGTAAGCTACAAAACTCTCCTAGCGCAAACTCCACTTCAATGAGTGAAATGAGAGTTGAGAGAGGATCTTGGTAGGGAAATACACCTTGAGTGACTCGAGAGTACCACCTAAGGAACTCTGCCTTTTTGAAAAAATCTTCAAAACCTCCAGTTTGATTGTCAAGCAAAGTAGAAGGCAAGGTGCTCGGTCTAAGTCGTTCTGGCTACCAACCGCCCAAGACAAGGAGAAGCTACAAGCCCCATAAAAGGCCAAGGTAATAAGAGAAGTTTATTTTACCAGCTTATTCAATTCTTGATAGAATATCTTGTTGAACCACTAGTATTTTGAGGAGTAATGGGGAAGCAACTCCTGATCCACTGAGCCTAAAAGTTCTAATCTTTGCTCGGGACGAGCAAAGGGCTAAGCTTGGGGGAGTTGTTGACGGTCCTTATAACGAAAATCCGACCATCAATAGGCTCAGAAAACCAATAAAGATAAGACATAACTTAGGCATTTGTATTCAAATAATGTTGTAACATGCATATCCAGAATATATTTGAGTACAAGGACCATGGTGCAAAAGATGGACGAAATTGGGCACAGGCCCACGTCAGCCAACCTGGCTAGATCGGGCGACCTGGCCTGGACCCCAATCGAGCCCATCCTCCACATAGGTCAAGAAGCACACTAGGAGATGATCATGGATGTTGAATCATGGTCGGTTCAAGTCAAGGGTGAGGGATGAGCCACGTGTCACTCCCATGGATTGAAGGGCCCACACCTCAACTCAATTGCACCCAAACGAGTACCCACCTGGAACCGTCATAAGGACCCACATGGCAGTCTACCAGAGAAGAGTGGGGCCGAAAGGCGGTGGTACCAGGTCGGCCGACCTGGCTAGGTCGGCCGACCTGGCCCTGCGGCCGTTTCGCTCCCCCTTGACTAGTACCTGTAAACCGCCATCAGGAGTCCATCTACGCCGTGCATTGCTTGAGGCGGTTCATTGGAGGGTCGGCCGACCTGGGCACTTTGGCCGATCTGGGCCCACCTCCAAACTGCCACAATCGCCTCTAGCCGGCTCCAATGGCCTATGTGATGCTATAAATATCTGCAAAGGGCGTCGTACTCAACACACACCAGAAGAAGAGCTCTCCTTTGCTACAAGCTTAGTCTTAGTCTTAGTAATGATACTTCTAGTAGTAGATCTTCTGAAGGGCTTCCGAAGGAGTCTTGGTAAGTTCTAGAGTTCAGTTCTAGTATTCTCTTACTTACTTGTAATACTCTTATCTTAATGGAAGTATCTTCATGCTTATGTTGTTTGCCTCATTTATACTTTATCTACTTAGTATATACTACTTATGTCTTGCACCTTATTCATGTGAGTGTATGCTATGACATTGGCTCAATGTGCCCTAGGTTGCTTTATTTATTAACGTGATAGATAGAGTTGTATTTCATATTGCAAACATGGTGTTTGGAATACAGAATACTGTTGAGGGTATCGCTGCCCCATGGATTAGTAGAGGTAGGCGGCAGGTGGTGACGGCCCTGTCCGTCCTTTGTAATCCTCCACGTTCGGGAGATGATATTAGGCCTTTATGATAAGACGTCCACCTGTCGTCCCTTGATGAGGGAACCACTGGATACCTCGATATGTCCTCTTGCATATGTCCATTGTATGAGTTTGTATAGGGTATCGTAGTATATCCAAGTCCCATGTGTATGATGCTAATGAACTCTTAGTGATCTTTACTAATGTTCTATTACTAACTGAGATTACTTAATGATAAGCAATGAACTTCTGTGTGTCACATCATTCCTACACTTCCATATCATTTACCCCTGTTTGGACTAAGGTATATTAATAATGTTGTAAGTAAATGCATTAATGACATCTCTCTTTAACTAAACGCTCTCCCTACAAATAAACAAATAACAATACTCTGGAATACTCCCGGGTGAAATGCTACAACATACGTCCGTGCGCTTGCAGAATCCCTGTAACGTTTAGATTTACATTGAGGCATCTCTAGTGCCATCACTAATCTAGTGGTGACGCTAAGAAATGCCAACAGGAGTATAAGAAGAGGGCGGAAGAGAACAATGCCCTCCTTCAGCAAATTCTCTACTTGAATGCTGCAGGTAACTCCTCTCTTCCTACTGTTGCTCCGTGATCATGTGTTGGATTGTTGTTTCTACTAGAAACTTGTGTTTTGTGGTGATCTGTGATGGGTGAACTCTGTTGCATTCTGAAGCATCAATGTGTATGTGATTATGTGATGGATGAACACTGATGCATTCTGATGCATCAAATGTGTATGCGATTCTGTGATGGGTGAACTCTGATGCATTCTGATGCATCAAATGTGTATGTGATTCTGTTCATGCTGTTTCTGATGCATCAAATGGTGCTGATGTGATTTTGTTGATGTTTTTTTCTATGATTCTGTTGATGCATCAAATGGTGTTGTTTCTGTCAATTTGAGACCTAAAACGTGGACGAAACATGGCCCTCTGGGAAACGCACATGAGGTCCAATCACAACTGGACATGTGGCGGCTTCACGTTGTAATAAGTGGCAAATCAAAAAACAAACACACGGTGCATTCACCGCAAAACACGCAGCACAACCAAAAAGAGACATGTGGCATGGCGGAAAAGTTACATGTGGCAACGTCCCGTGCTGACACACGGTGGAACCTGAACGTCACACGTGCGACACTCTGAGGGCGACGTGTGGAGCATTCACAAACTGACACATGGCACATTACGAACACGACATGTGTCACAACCACGTGACGACACATGGCTAAGCCTGAGCGCAACACGTGGCGCTACTAAAAACAGACATGAGGCACTTCACGGATGCAACACGTGTCACAGCATCGTGATGACACGTAGCTAAGCCTGAGCGCAGCACGTGGCGCAATCTAGAATGGACATGTGGCACTTCACCAACGTGACACGTGTCGCAACCCCGTGACGACACATGGCTAAGCCTGAGCGCAACGCGTGGGGGCCCGTGGAAGTGTCAAGTGGCTCACTGACAAGAAAACACGTGGACAGCTAAAAGCAAAACATGTGGGGCGCTGCGGAGGGGCTACGTGGCAACCATCTACGGCACCACGTGGACGGATACGATCTCAACACGGGTGCAGCCACGCACGTCATCTGACAGCATGGCTAGTGCCACGTAGATTTGCCATGCCGTTGCCACGGTGGCGTGCAGCGTCATCAATGACATTTTTCTACGGCATCATAAAACACAAATCAGTTCTATGACATGAAAACATTTTATCATAAATGAGAGGTCTTCTATGACGAACATGACGATTCCCCACCTTACATCTTTAGCGACGCGTATACTATGACGAATCTAATTTTGTCATAAATTCGTCACAAAAAACCTTCTATGATGAATTTTCACTCTGCTGTGACAAAACTGAAACGTCATTGGTCTATGCATTTCTACTAGTGTTATCACTATTGTTGAGCCAAGTGAGATGGTAAGGTTTAGGAAGAGCACGAGTAGCTAAGCCAATCTTCATGACCAAATCTGAACTCACCATATTGTTGCAGCTCCCACTATCAATAATCATGCAGACATGACAATCCTTAACAATGAGAAACATGTTGAACAAATTATGGCGTTGTAGCTTCTCCGGCTGGGTCACAACCTGTTACTCAACACACGCTGCACAAGAATACTTTTGTAACCCGTAGTGGTAGCTACATAATCAATGGCAATGGCCTCTCCTTCACCATCTGTATCTGCATCAAGGTTAGCAGCAAGAGCCAATTCATCTCCAACATCACTAGAACTTACATATCCACCATTAGCAGTAGCGATGCAGGCACGTTTACTGGGGTAACCCTGAATGACATGTCCCATACCCTTGCAGCAGTGGCACATGATGTTGGAAGAGCGTCTTGTAGTAGCACCAGGTGAATCGCCTTTCCTCTGCGTCTGGAATTGCAAAGGAGATAAAGGAGACAAGCTGCTCACCTCAGAAGCAGGTGTAGTGGTAGGCGGTGTTGGTGGTAGCTTAGCAACAGGAGTCTTTGACTTGTCAATTTTTGCTCGATGTGAAAAGGTCCGACTAGTGTTGGATCTGAAAGAATATTGTTGGCTTCTTCCTTGTACTTCCCTTTCATCTTTAAGAACAAGATTATACAATTGGCTAAAATGTGTCCATTCTTTATAATCAAGAGTAACCTGGATTTCACGATTTAAACCAGCAAATTATCTAGCACAAGTATACATATCATGCTCATGAATATCACAACATGCTAAACTAATAATAAGCTCTTGATAATATTCTTCTATGGTTTTAGTACCTTGAGTCAAAGTTTACAATTTTAATCTCAAGTCATGCTGATAATAAGGATGAACGAAATGAGATTTCATGCATCATTTCAAAGCATTCGAATTCTAAGGTATAGCATTTGGTTGATTAGCAGTGTAAAAATCATTCCACCAAAATAAGGCAAAACTAGTAAACTCACTAGTAGCAAGTCTAACTCTATACTCATCAGGAACTAAATGAGAATTAAATTTCTCTTCAACTGCAAGTTCTCAATCTAAATATGCTTCAGAATCAGAATTACTAGCAAAAGGGATCATGGTAAATTTAGCTTTAGCAAAACGATCATTATTACCAGGATTGTTGTTACCTCTCATGCCATGACGATTACATTGAAGGCGATCCCTATAAGCTTGGGCTGTGATGTTTATTTTAGACATAAATTATGGGCTTGGGTTGGGCTGTGCGGGCTGTGGGCTATTTTATGACAATTTCAAAATGTCATGGATTAAGTTAATCTGTGACAATTTCGATAAAAATGTCACAAGGTCTAATCTATGACTCTCAATACAGGATGAAATTTGAGATCATCACAAATACTCTTTTATGACGTTTTTTTAGTGATCTGTGATGAAATTTGAGCGTCATGGATTAAAAGATTTTTTTTTAGTGCTATCATGGTCATCATGAGGAAATGCAACCCCTTCCTCTTCTTCTTCATCTTCATTCTCAGGAGGAGGAGGAGGAGGACGGCGTTGCTGCTCAGGAGAGTGTCATCGTTCAACATGTTCCATCCGAGTGACCAGATTTGTAATGTTGCGCATCATCTCATCAAACTTGCCGTTGATGTAGGTGCGCTCATCAGCAAGAAGCTTCGTAAGCTCCTCCTTGGCCACACGGTCCTTGAAATCAGTTGGAGACTCTGTCCTTGACATAGTTAGAACATAGAAAAAGACAACACATCACCTAACAACGACTATGTGGTGGTGAAAAAGTGGAAAGCAATATCTCAAGCCGCTTACCATCGTCTTGCAAGTGTTCTTACCAAAGCCAACAGGGAGGCACAATCTGTTGTCAAGCTTGGGTGTAACAGCTGCAAGGAAACACCTGTGCTGACAGAAGTATATGTGGAGCTTTGGGTAGGCACAATATACTAGCAAGGATTAGCAAATCTCAAATACAGAATAGCAAAATGCAATAGGTATCCAAAGCACAAGTCTCAATTGCTGGCTAAGACGTGTCCTTACATGTAGCACAACAATTTAGAACAAAGAACTATGGATAAAGGTCAAAAAACAAACACAAAGCAACTCTGCAATTGATTTTAATCTTTTCTCTGATTTCCCTTGAATTTCCCTCCAGACTAGTAGGAATCAAGATTTTTTATTTTTTCAACTACTTTTTTTATATTTTTCTCTGGATACGGATAAGAAAAGATGGAACCGAAAAATTGACACCTTAAACAGAGGTAAGATGTGGTCCACAGAAATTCCGAAACGTTCTCTAAAAACCATGCTGGAGATTGAGAGCCCAAAAAGTCGTTCTTCCTGATTTTTTTAATTTTTTTAGAACAGCGAAAACCTGGAATCTTGATACCACTTGATGAGGCAATGGCCAATCTTCCGAGAGGTAGCGGGTAAACTTGATTGGTGGAGAACTCGATGTTGGCGATCTGGCTTCAAATTAGACACGATTCAAACCCTGCAACCATTACACCACTGCTCCGTTGGTTATCAACCAAGCACAACTGGATTGACCTCACCAAGAAGGCCTTCCCTGCAAGGAAATCGAAGAACACAAGCAAGAAAATGATAAACTCGCAATCTAAACACTACAAGGTTTTGGGTCTAATGCCATGGAACGCATTGCAATGACACAAATTCGGTTGCAATAGGTAACTGTTATTGCAACCATTTCCAAATATCGTTGCAACAGATCGATGTTATTGCCACCATTTCAAAATTGGTTGCGATAAGATAAAAATATTGCCACGAGTTCTTTGGGTTGTGATAATATTGAGTTTTGTTGCAAGAGATAGGCTTTTTAGCCATGAATTTCAAAATGGTTGCGATAGTGAATAGTTTTGCCATGAATGCCTTGCATTGTCATAACAATTTATTTTGTTGCAATCGGTCTACCCATATGCAACGAAAAATTATTTTGGTTGCATTTAGTTGACAATATTGCCATGAAATTATTGCGTTGTCCTAATTTTGTCCTTAGGTTGCAAAAGCTTCCTCAATATTGCAACGAAAACTAAATGGTTGCAATTTGTTGTCGATTTTACCATGTTTCCCTGGCATTGCAATAATCTTGTCTTTCCATTGCAAAAGGTTGCTCCATATTGCAACCAAAACTAAATGGTTGCAATTTGTTGTCGATTTTGCCACGTTTGTCTGGCGTTGTAATAACCTTGTCTTTTCGTTGCAAAAACTTGCTCCATATTGCAACCCTAACTAAATGGTTGCAACTTGTTGTCAATTTTGCCACGTTTGTCTGGCGTTGTAATAATCTTGTCTTTCCGTTGCAAAAGGTTGCTCCATATTGCAACCAAAACATTTTGTGGCCATTAATAATTTCTCTAGCAGCTAATTATTGCATATTTTGCCAAAAATATGTGAAAGTTGGGTTCGAACCTATGACCTGCTATCTATATGAAACATGCACCAACTACCACTAGAGAAGGCTAGCGTGTTATGATTGAAAGCATTGTCGACCCCTAATCACGGTGCATAAAAACCTCTATTGTTTAAAATTTACTCAGTCACCTTATATATTTTCTAATTTGTAGTGCCCACAGAATATCTAAGCTTTTAATCTAATATATAATCTAATATATTTGCAATAATGACACAATATGTATGAGGTATGTGTGAATTTCTTTTAGGGCAAAACCAGCGACAAGATATAAAGCAGTACTAGCTAGTATGCTGACATCAATTTATATAGTACATAAGATAGAGCAATACTAATTAATTAATATATCATGGTCAGCGATGCAAGCAAATTAAATGTGGTCCAACAACTCAGCAATCAATAAGGCATGGTACTCAAAATGGTTACTAATGAAATAATATGTAATGCATTGAACACAAGCGAATTTGAGAGACGTTCAAGAACTCAGTTCGAAAAGACTAATCACCACAGTCGAGGAGATCATGAATAGGAGCCCTGGATAACTGTAAACGGACTTGTCGCCACAGTTACAATGAACCTGTCACAGTTTTGACTTCGAAAACTTGACTACAAAAAACCCAAGTCTAATGTGGTGGCGGCTACTGAGTTTTATACCCTAAACCTAAAGGGGTGAACTAGGGTTGGGGGTGACCAGGAGGGGGGGTGCCCACAACTTGGGCTGAAGGCCCCACACAGATACAGGGCCCGACATGGCCTAAAAAGGTGAATCAGCACCTTGTCCTGGCCACACAGATTGGTCCACGAACATTCTGGAGCTAGGAGCAGAACCAAAATGACGGCGTCGTCGTCCCCTTTCCAATGCATCAAAGAACACCTTATTTCAATGTCGTATGAAGGAGATATCACCGAAATCGTGCCAGGGTATCGGTTGAATCCGAACCAAACATGGCAGCTAAGTTGGAGACGAAATGCAACATGGGGAAGACCATGGCGCGTGTATGTCCAGCATGGCGATTTCCTCATTAGGTAGATGACTGTTTTCTGTGTTTGAGCACGTTTCACCCCTTATGCAGATGTGCTCCCATATACATAATTATTCACAAAACTTGTGAAAACAATTAGTGATAAACCATATTACATTGTTTGGTGTTCATTCTTTGCTATAATTGACGGTCAGAGTTGGCACTTAAGGACTGCCAACAGATGTATTGCCAAGCGATATGGAACAAATGAGGTCATTGAATTTTGTTGTTCACTTTATTGACAAACTCAAACCGATTGGATTGCCCGAATATTACCATGAGGGGAGACTAAAGAGGAAGGGCACTCTAGGGAGGAAAGCAGATATGAACATTAACATCGCTATAGTCTGCAAAGCACACTTCGTGGTACTGAAACATTCATCCATGGTGGCTCATCGAGGAGCACAAGAACATTATCTTGTCCACCAACCCAAGGAAGTCCGAGGCCAGGATTACACGCCATCACATAGATACTTTTGCCACTTGGCTGCAACGACATATCATAGACACGATTGATGAACAACTAGAATTGTTGGCTAGGGGACCATCTTGCTCAATACTAAAATTCGGAGGGTACGAGATAAATGGGTACACGTTTTACACTCAAGCCCAATACAAAAAGAGCACCAAAAAAAATAGAAGTGTCCGTATAGATGCAACAGACAACAATGGTGGAAATAACTATTACAATGCTGTCATGGAGGAGATATGGGAACTTGTCTATGGATCTCTGAAGGTGCCTCTGTTTCAGTGCCAATGGGTGAAACTAACTGGAGAGGGAGTAATTATAGACGATAAGTACAGAATGACAATAGTGGACCTCAACAAAATTTTATATAGAGATGAATCTTTTGTCCTAGCCAAGGATGTGACTCAAGTTTTCTACAAAGGACATGTCGAGCAAACCAAAGAACGTTGCTAAGCTAGATAATGAGCGTAATTTAAGCACCACATAGTTCTTCCAGAAAAAGGAAAAATAATTGGAGTTGACGACAAGATAGACAAATCTGAAGATTGTGATCAGTTTCATGACCTTTCTCCTTTCTCAATGCAGCTTGACCCAACCATCTTGATAGACAAGGAGGACACTCCATGGTTACGACCTGATCATAACCAAGGAATGTTCTACAACAAGAAGACTATTAATGTTCCTTTAAATAATGTTCTGTGACATATTAGAATGAATATATTAATTATATTTAGTGGACATGCAATGTGACTGTCATATTAGTTTATTATGTTAGTTTATTAAAATATATGCTTGTCATCTCAATGTATTAAAACAATTAACTTTTGACACAATCTGACAACTATTTCGTATGTGTATGTTATAGAAAGTGAAGTAAACTCTAGCAATTTTTTTCAAAATTTTTTCATGAAAGTAATAAAATTGTTTTAGTTTTTTATTATCAAGAAAAGGTTTTATAAATTATTTCAAAGGGCGTATGACTTTATTGATCAATTCCAACCACACTAAATAAATAATTATCAATACATATTTCATGGCGTATTTAATTAAACTTAATATATTAGAACTTGGTCAAAATTGAATAGATTTGATTTATGACGGTCAAGTCTACCAACAATTCCTGACAGAGGGATTAGTATTTCTAGTGGGGGCGAGTTTTTTCTTCTTTGGGATCGATTAGAGATCGCAATGGGTACCCAAATCCCGACAAACCAGCCAGCTTCTACCCAAAAAAGAGGCGGGTATGGAACAATAACTCCACCCGCGAGTGTGTTAATGAGAAAGAATCTCTACCCATCGGGTAGACGGGTGCGGGTACGGTTGCATGCTACCCATACCTGCATATCCGTGCGTAAAATATACCCGACATTAGTGCGTGTGAGCCATAATTTTGTACTTTGCTAGTGAATGGTGACTTGGCATTGTTCATAATCTAATGATCTATTAGACTATTTATTTGGTAAAAGTTGTTACTTGCCTTGCTTTTATTTATTCATATTTTTATATGTGTTACACGTATAATTTTGATACTTTATACCAAGTATGGATCGGGTACGTGTTACCCGACGGTAAAAACACTCGCGCGGATGTGGGTGTAGGTAAGTTCTTGTACCCACGTACGCGTACGGGTATTTTAATGGGTAGAATTATATCTAGCGAGTTCGAGTATGAAGTGGTAGTACCCTGCGGGTATATACCCGTTGCCATCTCCAAGCTCGATGCTAGTTCTGTCCAACGCTGCCCATGACCATGAGAATATCTTAAGTAGGAAGGTCGTGTGACAGCTGCCGTCTGACTAGATCAGAATATATAGTATCTCCTGCATTTTTTTAACTAGTGGAGATGCACGTGCCCAGGCACGTGTTAAAAAATTACAATATATAAACTACATTTTTTACATTGTTAGACAAAGATAAGGTTGAAGGGATTAATTAGATACCCCATGCGTGTGTTTTAAAAAAACTTAGTACATCAAAAGATAACGTCGAACAGATTTTTCTATGACATTTTAAGATATTTCCAAAGATAAATACGGACTCTGATTTTTTTAAGGCGCGTGTTTAAAAAAACATAGTAAACAAAAGTTTATATTCTTAAAAAATTAGTAAAGATTAGTACATATAATAAATATATATTTAAAAACTAACTAATAGTGTGGTTTTTTATTATTATATATTAAAACTATTCAATAACAAAAAACTTAATCAATACCTTACTTATTTTCATCCACTTCAAGTTATAATGAACTAACAACTTCCACCGTCCTCCTTCCACACCACGCACGTCGTCCCCCGCCGCCAATATCATCCCTGATTCACGTCCTCTAATCACGTCCCTGATTCACGTCTCTGATTCATGTCCTCTAATCACGTCCCTGATTCACGTCCTCTAATCACGTCTCTGATTCACGTCCCTGATTCACGTCCTCTAATCACGTCCCTGATTCACGTCCTCTAATCACTAATTTGGTAACCAAATTTGTGTATAAACTCAAGCTAATTAGCAGGGCCAATTAATTAGAAAATAATCAATGACCAGGAGCTTCTTTTGGGCGCTAAAGGAGCGCGAAAATGATGTGCGTGGAAGGAGGAATTATTTTGATTGATGATTGTGATAAAACTCATGCCAATTAAGGGCTGTGTGTTAGGATATTGCATACATGTTGCTCTGATTAAAGCTAGGCATGCACATTATCAGAAAAATCATATCAATATTCAAACATTGAACACAAATAAAAGCAATTTCCTACAAAAATTCAAACCATACCCCAGTACTGACAGGGGTTTCATGAGTGCAAGATAGTCTAGGAAAAAAAATAAGCATAGAGAAGACTCCCCGGCTGCAAGACGTTGCTGCCGCGTCTGTGCATAGGGAAGGCAGAGTGGTAGAGCATGGCCGGCCTTGCAGCGCGGGAGCATCTGCCATCCCCGGCCGCTTGGCTGTGCGGCAGCGCGTCAAGGCCCATGAGCCGCAACTATCGAGCGAGAGCCGTGGCAGCCTCCAAACCGGCGCGCATAGTTCTTGAGGTCCAGCGGCGAAGTGGTCCACGACGGCCTCAGCGCGGTGCGCGGCGTGATGTCCGGCTACAACGGCGCCGGCGTTGCCCGGTCCAGCGGCATCGACCGCTCCGACGGCGGCGTGGACCCCTGCACGGACAAACGCAACACACATCGTCAGAGACCCGCCACGAGTGGCGGCCCAAGGAAGTAGAAGAGTGGGTGGGGTGAGGGGCGTACATTGGAGCCGACGACAAGAGGTGGCGGTGGGAGCCATGGAGCCGGTGGCCGGAGAGGATTCGGGACTGGTCGAAGAGGTGGAGGAACCCCGCCATGCAGCCCTGGTGCATGGACCACTCGTCCCGCCGTCGCTCTTCGTCCTCGTCCATGCCCCCACGTCTGTAGAATGTCATGCCTGCGACGCTCGCGTCATCTCCTCGATCGCTTCAGTGAACCCCCGGAACAGCCGCCACTCCTTCCCAGCCGTCACGCCGCGTTGGCATGCCCCCAGCCCCGACCACACGGCGCCTGACACCATCTTCACCACTGTTACGCACAAGGATAGCAAGAGTGAGTTGCCGGCGGAACGCACGGCGATGAGCACGGCGGCGGCGCCGTCTCGGCAGAGAAGAAGGAGGCGAGGAAAATAGTTTAGGGTTCTGTTCATCGATGCCTCATAACGGGCTCAAAGCTGGTACATATAGTCTTGGCACAATCGGCCCAATAAGCTAGATACATGGGCTACTGGCCCAGTGACGGCACACAGGCCCATAATGGTCATGACATCCCCCCTTTCTTAAGTTGCAACTTGTCCTCAAGTGCACTGAACATTGACAAGTATAGCAAATTTGGAAGCAGCATGCTGAAGTAGTAGTCACTCACGTATAGCAGATGGAAACAATTGTTGGAGGACAAAGAGATTTTCCCAGGTAGCCCAAGAAGTAGGACAATTGCTCCACTGAATCAACCCATGAGGCACAATAGAATTACCTCGCTTTTGAAGACGAGTGTCCAGTATCTTTGTAGGTGTTGATAACTCCATGGTGAGACATTGGATTTGGTCATCAGATTCAACTGTAGTTCCTGGTGGTAGAGCTTGCTTGAGCTGAGAAACATGGACAACCGGGTGAATCTGTGAAGTGGATGGTAACTGCAGCTTGTAAGCAACCTTGCCAATGCGCTGTAGGATGAGATATGGTCCAAAGAATTTGAAACTGAGTTTATGGTTTGATCTTCTATGAACTGACTGTTGAATGTGAGGTTGGAGTTTGAGAAATACCCAGTCACCAACACTGAATTCCCTCTCCATTCTATGCTTATGTGCTTGTGACTTCATTCTTTGCTGGGCTCTGAGTAGATTTTGTTGGATAGATTGGGTCATAGCAGCTCTGTCTGTCAGCCATGCTTTGAGATCAACCACTGTTGCAGCATCAGTAGGTGTAATCCCAAAATGCCTTGGTTGCTGTCCATATAAAACTTCAAATGGTGTTTTGCCTAGAGCAGAATGGTATGTGGTGTTGTACCAAAACTCTGCTAGAGACAACCATTGGGACCATTTAGATGGGCAGGACTGCACTAAACACCTTAAGTAAGTTTCTAAGCACTGATTAAGGCGCTCTGTCTGGCCATCAGTTTGTGGGTGGTAAGATGAGCTCATATTGAGGGTTGTTTCAGCCAGCTTGAACAGTTCTTGCCAAAGTGCACTGGTAAAAATTTTGTCCCTATCCGAGATAATGACATTGGGCATGCCATGGAGCTTATAAACATTGTTCATATATAGTTGTGCAATGGACATAGCAGTATATGGATGTGATAGAGGAATGAAATGAGCATATTTCGAAAATTTGTCAATCACCACCAGAATGGTGTCAAATGATTTAGATTTTGGTAGTCCCTCAATGAAGTCCATACTCACAGTGTGCCATGCTTGTGGTGGAACAGGCAGTGGCTGAAGAAGACCCGGCAATCTGCAGTGTTCAGCCTTTGCCTGACGACAGATCTGACAGGCTGTGATGTACTGCTGTATATCTTGCTTCATATTTGGCCAAGAGAAGAGTGCTTTGATTTTGTGATATGTTGCAGTGATGCCACTATGCCCACCCAAACCACTTGCATGAAGGGCTAACATGACTGCTTGATGGGCTTCAGTGTGAGAACCCAGCCATATTCTTCCCTTGTGTCTAATGATTCCATCCACTAAAGTGAAACCTTTGTCATTTGCACCAGTGATGCTCAACTCAGTTAACAACTGTTTGGTGGCTGGGTCTTCTTGATAACCCTGAATGACAATTTCCAGCCATTTTGGTGTGATAGTGGATATGGCCTGAAATTCCTCATGTGGATGAGACTGCCTAGATAAGGCATCAGCTGCCTTATTGTCCAATCCTTTCTTGTACACCAGTTTATACTGTAATCCCAGCAATTTAATGAAAGCCTTTTTCTGCATGCCCTGGTGTATTTTCTGCTCATCAAGATGTATCAAGCTTTGCTAATCAGTTAATATTGAGAATTCCTTGTGCTGTAGATATGGTTTCCATTTTGTGACAGCCATGATTAATGCCAAACATTCTTTCTCATATGTGGATAATGCTTGTGCTCTTACTCCCAAGGCCTTGCTTAGATAAGCAATAGGGTGATTGTCTTGCATTAGTACAGCTCCAACACCAGTAGCTGATGCATCAGTTTCAATAGTGAAGCCTTTTGTGAAATCTGGAAGGGACAAGACTGGAGCTGACACAAGCGCTGCCTTGAGTGTGTCAAAACACTGCTGATGCTGTGGTGTCCAGTAAGTCTGTTAGTGGTCTGCTGATAATGCCATAATTCTTAATGAATTTTCTGTAATACCCCGATAATCCAAGGAACCCTCTTAACTGTTTCACATCAGTGGGTGTTGGCCAATTTGCTACAGCTTTCACCTTAGCAGGATCTGTGGAGACACCTTGGTCACTAATAATGTGTCCCAAGTATTCCAGAGAGTTCTGTGCAAAGAAACACTTGGATTTCTTAAGCAGCAGGTTGTGTTCTTTCAGTATAGCAAATACAGACTTGATGTGTTCAATGTGCTCTTCTAAAGTGGCACTATATATGAGAATGTCGTCCACGAAAACAAGAACATACTTTCGCAAAAGGGGTGCTAAGATTGTGTTCATCACCTCTTGGAAAGTAGCTGGAGCATTTGTTAAACCGAAGGGCATCACCTTGAATTCCCAGTGACCATGGTGAGTCTTGAAAGCTGTTTTCTGTTCATCACCTGCTGCCATGCGGATCTGATGGTAACCGGACCGCATGTCCAATTTAGTGAACCATTTTGCTCCTTTTAGCTCATCCAGTAGCTCATCCACAATTGGTATGGGATACTTATTTTTGATGGTGATGGAGTTAAGCTGTCTATAATCAATGCAAAAACGCCAAGATCCATCTTTCTTTTTAACCAATAGGACTGGTGAGGAGAAGGGACTATTACTAGGCTGAATTACTCCATTGATGAGCATCTCTTTAACTTGACGTTCGATCTCATCTTTTTGGGTTGGAGAGTATCTATACGGTCTGGCTGTAACTGGCTTAACTCCAGGAAGTAAATTGATGTGATGATCCCAATCTCGGCTAGGAGGCAAGGCTGTTGGCTCCTTGAACAATTCATCATGGGCCTGAACCAGATCTAGTATTGCAGCAGGTATGACTGATGGCCTTGGAGAATCATTCGGCACAGTTGTTAGTTGGACCAGCTGGGCAACACCCCCTTTTCTGAGCAATCCTTTCAGCTTATGCCCTTGAATTCTGGGGCATGTTGATGTACAATCTCTATTTCCAGTGAGTGTTATCCTCTGCCCTCTATGATTGAATCTCATTTTCTTCCTTCTCCAATCCACCCACATGGGACTAAATTGCTCTAACCAATCCATGCCCAAAATCATGTCATAGAAATTGAGATTGAGTACTCTTGCACTGGTGGAGAAGGTGTGCCCCTGTGTCAACCAGGTCACAGCAGGAATAATTTTGTTGCTGCATAATTTGTCTCCATTAGCCACTGTCACTTGTACTTCTGGGGCTTCCTCACACTGAAACTGCAACTTCTGGACAGTTGTGGAATTGATGAATGTGCTGGAGCTTCCAGAATCTATGAGAATGAGCACTTCCTGATTTTTGATGAATCCTTGGAGTCTCATAGTTCTCTTCCCTTGTACACCTTCAGTGGCAGCAATGGATAAAGATAATATTTCTTCATCATCTGAAGTACTGCTTCCCTCAGCTTCATTGTGGTCTTCAATATTCAGGACATCCAAAAATTCTTCCAGAATGTGGAGTGGAACTTGTTTGGGACATTTGTGTGCTCGATTCCACTTCTCTCCACATTTCATACACAGTCCATTGGCCCTTCGCTGTGATCTGAGTGCTATCAGCTTGTCATCCCACTTGGGCTTGGTGTCAACTGGTGCAAGGGTCTTGTTCTCTGTTGGTGCAGCACCCAATACTCCAGCAGGAAAGGATGTAGTTCTTGGAGCTGACTTAGAAAAGTCTCTGCTTGTTCTTATTTGATACCTCCTTGATGAGGCTTCCAGTAACTCTTCCTGCATTAATGCCAAAGACAAGGCGGCATCAACTGTTCTTGGTTTATGTAAGGTGAGAGCACAACGTATGTTATAATTCAGGCCATCTAAGAACTTTTGAACCAGAAAAACTTCATCCAATTCATTGTTATGCACCAGGACTCTATGCTTAGCTTGCTCAAATCTGCCAGCGTACTCTAAGACATCACTGGTTTGCCTAATAGCAAGGAGGTCTCTCATGTAATTGTGGTAAAGGTCCCTCCCAAACTTTTGATGGACAGCCACACACAAATCAGGCCAACTATCAATTGTGTGCTGAGCTTCATAAGTTTGGAGCCACAAGGCAGCATTTCCACTAAAGCTAAGTGAAGCAAAGGATGCCCACAGATGTGCAGGGACTTTAAACATGGTAAAATACTTCTCACACTTGTCCTTCCAGACTCTAGGATGCTCACCATCAAATTGTGGAAAATCTACTTTGGGTAATTTGAAATCTCTATGATCACTATATTGGTGGGCAAAAGCAGCACGTCTACTACTGGACTCAGGCACATCAACAATCAGAGGATTGGGTTTATGAGATTGCTGCGTACCCTTGACCAGGGCGTGATGGAAGCCATGGGGCCCCTCATCCTCACCCTGGTGATGTGTTTCGACGCGGTGGCCGTTGGCCCGCCCCCTTTCCTCGCGCGGCGGGGCTTGAGTTGGAGCAGCAGGGGTTGCCGCTTCCAACGCCGACATGCGCGATGTAAGATCTTGGATTTCCTTGCTGAGCTGTACCGAAAATTTGTCGGCATTGATGCTCCAGCTGTTGAGGCCTTCCACAGCCGTGGCAATCTTGAGTTGGCCAGCTTGAAGGGCCTTGACTTCCTTGACGAGGAGATCGAGCCTGTCTTCCGCCGTTCCCATTCTTGCAGTGAGAGTTGGGGTCGGAATTCTCTTTGCGCGTGGGCGGGTTTTAGGTGGCGGCGGCGGTGGTGGTGGTGGTGGACTAGGGGTGGGTTGTGGCGTTGGGGAATTGTGCGGCGGTGGGGAAGACAGGGTCGGCGGCTGCGCGGAGGACGACGGCAGCTGCGACGCCAGGGTCGACGCTTGGTGGATTTGGGGACGGAAACTAGCTCTGATACCAAGTGTTACGCACAAGGATAGCAAGAGTGAGTTGCCGGCGGAACGCACGGCGATGAGCACGGCGGCGGCGCCGTCTCGGCAGAGAAGAAGGAGGCGAGGAAAATAGTTTAGGGTTCTGTTCATCGATGCCTCATAACGGGCTCAAAGCTGGTACATATAGTCTTGGCACAATCGGCCCAATAAGCTAGATACATGGGCTACTGGCCCAGTGACGGCACACAGGCCCACAATGGTCATGACAACCACGTCCAAGCCGAACGACAGTCGGCGTCAGCCTCGACGACGGTGAGCTCAGCCTCATCGAGGCGCGCCAGGATCCGGCCCTGCGTCTCGAGGAGGTCGTCGAGCAGCTCCTTGTGGTCGTCGGTGATGCCGGCGCCATCGGCTTCCGCGTCCAGCTCGCCGTGCACGAAGCAGAGGAACCACCAGAGAGGTCGTGCTCAGCGAGAACGGATTAGCCAATCGGGCAGCTTGTTGCCAGATTTATGGAAGGAGAAGGCGGTTTGGAGGAGAAATTTGTGTTGGGAGAGCGAGAAGATCACGGAGGAGCAATTTGTGCCGGGAGGGAGGGATTTGCATGCGGAGGATCAGGATGGGTCCGGCGGGTAAAGGAGGAGGTGAAAAAAAATTGGATGCTTTGGTCGATTCCTTCTACGCAGTGTGAAGAAAATTGTTCTTCCCCACCTTTTGGTCTTCGTCCTGCCTGACGGGTGGGCCCAAAAGGAGGTTTAGTGAGACGAGGGTAGGTTTATGGTTGTGTAGAATTTTACATCAAATCTCTCCCTCTTTATAGTATAGATAAAAGGAGGTTTTATTTCATCAAAAGTATCTCCGGCATTTGATCGACTGATTGGACTTTTGCTTCAGTTCATCTCCCTGAACCATGATGCATGTCGTTATTGTTGGTCACTTGCGAGTTACGTAAAGGACGACGATGATGAGCAGCATGGCGTCGAGCTAGTGGGGAGGCATCTCGCTCGCCTCAGACTTGATTGGTTGGGTGGATCCATGAATGTTGCAAATCATGGCCTAATTAGGCTCATTAGATTCGTCTCGAAAAGTTACCTGGGGTTATAGAATAGGTTTTGTCATTAACACACGTTTACTACTCCATACATGTAAGATTCATTTGGGAAAAATTTTAGTGAAAATTTTTTGGGGAATTGAACACCCCCCTAGCCAGCTAGCTGCACCTTGTTTTTTTCCCATGTTTTGACGCTCTGAATTTAGCCTCTCCATCTCCATCCAAATTCAAAAAGAATAGACTGACTCGACAGTTTGGACCTTTACAAAATAAATGACCGAAGCGGCAGCTTGGACTTGGCGCGAGGACAACCTGGCGGAGGAAACCGGCCAAAGGTGGCCTTGTCGGAACTTGCACGGACTCGCCTCCGGATTAATTACTAGTAATTAATTAGGTATAAAGATATATTATTTCTAGTGACCGACGACGACGATTGGACAGCAACCGTGACGGCGACGGGACACCAACCGACGACTACTTTCTTTGCTCCCCGTGCGTACGCCCCTTCTTCCGTGCCTCATCATAAATTCTCGAGTCCCGACACCCACAGCGTACAGCGTCTACCGCCACGTCCGGCGATCTCGGCGTCTTCACGGGTGCGCAAAATCATTCCCCGTTTTTTGTAGTAGAGAGCTGAGATAGAGATGTCCCCTCTTCCACACTTTTTCATCTCAAGTTTTGCCAATAGTCCGGTGTTTCTTTGATCTTAATTTTTGCCAGAAATAAAATGTAGTTAAGCCGGGTTCATATCTTTATCTTTCCTTTTCTGTCTTTTTTGCCTAATTATTAACAAGACTAGTCCATCAACCCGTGCTCCCGCACGGGTTAATATATTTAATAGTAATTGTATTTAAATTTATTCAAAAATTAAACTCTTACCTAATAATCAAAATTGTTTACATACTGCTCTTTCATTTTTGTTAATACTTCAACATAATGCTTACATAGATGTGTACTTATCTTTTTTTCATTTATGATTTATTTTTAATTAGTAATTACTCTACACACTTTTTTATCCATATTCACACTTTTTACATTTTGTATCACGCATCCATATATTATATTTAACATAGAAAATAATATTTTTCATTACTTCCTCATACTCCTCCGTTCTCAAATAGATGACATTTAGGACAAGCTATTTAGTTCAAAAATGAACTAATTTGCTTGTCCTAAACGTCATATATTTATAGATGGAGGTAGTATATCTTCACCTATTTCTAAAGTAAGGATTGCTTCTTCCTTTTTTTTTGTCCATCCTGATAGGTGGGTCCCACCTGTTGCGACGAACTGTAAACACGGTTCTAACTGTCGACATTGGTTTTCTAATTGGATTAGTGTTCTAACTGAACCCATTAATATTTATCTCCTACCTCTCTATCTTTCTCTCTCTCTATATATATATTTATCTATTTCTTAAGAAAAAAAACGTTTTAGTGGTCTGTCATATATACGTCTCACGATCGGATAAGACATGCCTCATCTTGTCCTCTAATCGGATTAGAAGTAGTCCATTGTATACCGCAATCTGATTAGAAAAAGCAAGTTAATTACTTTACTTGCTTAGAAAAATGATATAACAGTCTTCATCCGTAGCAACGCACGGGCAAGGTTGCTAGTACATGTATAAATGGTCTACATGGTGACACTCATAATGCGTATATACCTTAAATTCTTATTTCTATGTTAACAATGATAAATTACCGTAATTTAGAATCACATATCAGTTTACTTTTGGACTTTTTGGTAAGATGCACATGAAGATAATTAGATTAAAGTTTAGTTGATTAGTTTATGTTATCTTTAATAACAACATACATGAGTAATTTAGCTACAGATTTTGAATGTCATGTTAAGTTATCCTTTATAATGATATGCATGAGTAAATTAGATAAAAATTAAGAGGTTAATTTAAATTATTTTTATAATAGAATAGCTCGATAATTTAGATATATTTTTAGAATTTATTTTAGAATACTTTTATAGTGATAATGGTGGGTTACTTTTTAAAAAATATGATAGACCAATGACTATGGTTATTAGAGTTTACATGATTGAAATTTCTGATTTTTGTGAGAATTTTTAGGATTTGTCTTTTTTTTCTAGCGTATCTCGTGAGAACTAATACGGAATCTTTAATTAAAAAATTAAGGCTACATTTCTACCAAACTATTTTGAGGTATCTCTCATTTGTTTAAATATTCGAACACAATACCTATATAGATATATGCTTATTATTTTCATCCGATTGTGATAGATCTTTGTTATCAAAAACATACAAATAGATATTGCTAAGGAAGAGAGAGATTATATAGAATATGATGTTTTGGTAATCTGCTGGAGATGCACTTAAGCTCTTCACCCAGTACAAGTAGAACACGCATGAACTCCGGGTTTCCCTGCTTTTGCTGAACGACACTTCATGGTCCATAAGCTTCTTGAGCTTGCTTCCTCTAGCCATCTTGGCTAATCCATCTGT
>CM014277.1:48808503-48907211 GCA_004135705.1 Alloteropsis semialata | reverse complement strand
CCCCTCCCCGACGCCGCCGGCCCCTCCCCGACGCCGCGCGCCCCTGTCCCGCCACTCCCGTGCCCGTACGCCGCCGACCCCTCACCCTGCTCCGGCCGCCGCCGCCTCCACGTCCACGTACAGCTCCGCCGCCTCTCCACCACGCCCACGCGCGGCTCTGCTCTCCAGCGCCGCCGCCGCATTCTCCCACGCGCCCCCGCATACGCGCGCCGCCGTCCACCTTGACAGCGCCGGCCGCCACCCCGCGCCGCCGCAGCTCGCATCCACGCGCCGCCCAGGACGCTGCCTCGCCGGACTTGTCCTGCTTCACCTCTTCTCCCTGCAGTAGTCCTCTCAAGGTGATTCGAAGCTCAATCTGTCTCACTCTCTTCTGTCAATTCGAAATCATGGTGATGAATGATGCTTGGATGATGGATGTAATAATTCGGATATGCCATGAATGATATGTGGATTGGATTAGATTTTTTTGTGGTGGTCTCATAATGCTCAATTTTTAGGGGAAATGCTGCCCAAATTATGTATTTTATGTAATTATTAGATTTTTCATGTAAT
This sequence comes from Alloteropsis semialata, assembly GCA_004135705.1. Lineage (NCBI taxonomy): Eukaryota > Viridiplantae > Streptophyta > Magnoliopsida > Poales > Poaceae > Alloteropsis > Alloteropsis semialata. The sequence continues at coordinate 48,906,659 of CM014277.1, read as the reverse complement.
TATTGGAAATTATAGGATTTTTTATGTAATTATAAGTTTTTTTATGTAATTATAGGATTTTCATGTAATTTATTGAAATATGAATCTAGAATTTACATTATTTCATGTGTGTGTGTAATTATAAGATTTTTAGTTATTGTCACTTTAGATATAATTTGATCGAATAAGATATAATTTGATCGAATAAGATATAATTTGATAGAATTTCATACAATTTTAGAAATTACTTTGTAATTGGTTGAATTTGATATAATTTGATGGAAATTCATCGAATTTGATTGAAATTCATCGAATAAGATATAATTTCATAGAATTTCATACAATTTCAGAAATTACTTTGTAATTGGTTGAATTTGATATAATTTGATGGAAATTCATCGAATTTGATTGAAATTCATCGAATTTGATTCAAATTCATAGAATTTCATACAATTTGATCGAATTTGATAGAATTTGATCGAATTTGATCAAATTTGGTAGAATTTGATAGAATTTGATCAAATTTGGTAGAATTTGATAGGATTTGGTTGAATTTGATAGAATTTGATAGGATTTGATAGAATTTGATAGAATTTGATAGAATTTGATAGGATTTGATAGAATTTGATCAAATTTGATAGGATTTGATAGGATTTGATCGAATTTGGTAGAATTTGATCGAATTTGATCGAATTTGATATAATTGTTATTTCATGTATATTTGATAGACGGAAGACGAAATGAATATGACAGAAGAGGAAATGAACGTGTATATGATGGAACAAATCGCAAAAGGCAGTGCACGTGCCACAAACCTTCTCGACGTCGACGAGGAGGCAGGTGGTGACGATGGCAGCCAATACCTGAATATGTCAGGTGATGGCATGGAAGAACCTGCCGCTGGAAGTGTTCGGGCCGAGGAGGTATATATGTATACATATTGTCAATATCGAATATATATATGTTCAAGCATGAAATCTTAATATATACATTTCTTTCTCGTTCATGTAGCCCTCAGGCTCACAGCCTTCTGGGTCCTCATCATCGAAGAAGATGAAACGTGGCCCGACCAAGAAGTTAGAGGGCAGACTTGTAATCACTGATGTGGCAGAAGATGGTCGGCCAGTTGCGCCAGAGAAAGCTGCTATAAAGATGGCCAATCAGTGTGGTGTTCTAGTGAGAGACCACGTGCCCATTAGCCTGCAGAGGTGGAAACCCTGCGATGATGCTACATACGTGCCGCAATCAGAGAAAGAAATGCTATGGGCCAGTCTGCAAGAACATTTCGCGGTGCCTCAAGGTTCAGAGGCAAGAGTCAAAAATTGGGCTCTAAAGACGATGTGTACTGCATTTCAAACATGGAAGAAAAAACATGTACAAGAAATATGCCGAGAAGAACCTGACACCCAACTTTGATGATTACCCAAAGCTGAGGGGTCATTGGGATTCCTTCGTGCAGTACAGGCGGTCGGAGTTAGGTGAAAAGAACTCGCGACAGAATAGGATCAATGCCGCGAAGAAAAGATACTTCCACTCTCTTGGACCAACTGGCTATAAGAAGAAAATTCCTATCTGGGACAAGATGGAAGAAGATTTGGTTGCTAGGGGAATCACGCCGGCGACAATGCATTGGCCCGAGCGATCAAGGCATTGGTACTACGCTCATGGTGGCACTCTGGATCTTTCCGATGGGTCGCTTATATACAGCGATGAGGTAAAAGAGGCGGCCGCTGCTATCCTTAAGGTCATTCAAGAGACAGCCGATGGGACATTCGTTCCCGACAGAGAAAACGACGAGCTAATAAGGGCTCTGGGGAACCCCGAACATCCCGGACGAGCTAGAGGTGTCGGCGTAGTCCCGTGGAAGGCTGCATTCCCTGCGGACAGTGACACATACAGGAGTCGAAGCCGCTCCAAGGCCGCACAAGAGAGAAGAGTGGAGAACTTGGAAAGAGAGCTTCGGGAGACAAAGGCCGGCATCCCAGACATGGTGTCTAGACAGCTACAGACATTGCTGAGCCAAGGGCAGACGGTGCCGGGAATAGTACATGTACCAGCTGGTGGATCAGCTGATGGTGTTAGCCCGCCCTCCCAACGTCGCAGCAGTGTTGCTTCCACAGAGCTCCCACCTGCCGATGCCGGGGACGAGAGTGCTCGCTATCCAGTGGACGAAATCACTCTGCGTACGCCATGTGAGCTTCATATACCAAGCCGGAACTTATCCACTAAGGTGGCTTACGGTATGGCTTATCCGGTGGAGCAAGGGCAGACCATTCATGGGGCACAGATTCCAAGTGGCTACTGCAAGGTGGGGGTCGAGCAGATTTGTGAAGGATATGATGAATTGGAGCTCGACATCCCAGGTGGCGACGAAGAAAAGACGTTAGCGGATGCTGTCCACGGCAGTATCATTCTATGGAAGAAGCGTTACGTCAAATTTCGCAGTCAAGGGCCGTCAGCTACTCCACCCAGGGATCCCCCGCAACCACCGTCACCTTCAAGAAGGGCCGAGGATGACCCAGAGCTGCCACCTCCAGGTCAGGATGATGCCGGCTCACACAGGTCTCCTCCTCCACCAGCACGGCATCCCTCAAAGCGCCAAGCTCCGCCCCCACGGCGGACTACTCGCCAGAAGCGCCAAACGGTGGACAAAGAGCCTACGACCGAAGAAGAAAGGTTGGCCGCCATAAGGAAGAAGTTACCCTACGACCAAACTGACGAGGAAACTGCTTTGGTGGTCGCAGCCCAGGTCAAAGAGCATTTCAAACCAGATGATGTCGGCTTCATGGATCCATTGATGGTAAATGCCGTAACTGTAGACAGTAAGCCACTAGAGACGGTGGACAACATATACTTGTACCTGGAGAGACAAAGAAGCAAGACTTACATTCTTTTGCCATACAATTTCCAGTGAGTACTTCTCTCTATGTATGTATAACTTTAAGACTTTGTTCTCAATTCTTGTGCATGTATTTATATATATATACCGCTTCCACTGGATACTGCTTGTGATAATCATAAACACCCGTCAAATTGTTGTCATGGACTCACTACGGAAACCACAAGAGGATTACCAAGCAGTTTTAGACTTGATTGACATGGCATGGACACGTTTCCGTGCGAAACAAAAAGGAAATTTCAAACAAAAACTGGATGTGAGGACGGACTTTCAGGTACGTGGCTGGTGTACCCGCATATCTCGTAAAATCACACTAATATATAGTTGTTACGTCTAACTTTATTCTTCTCCACTATCAGTGTGCCAGACAGGAAGCAGGGACGAATCTATGCGGATACTACGTCTGCCAGTGGATCCATACCTTTGTTTCTCCCAAAAAAGCAACTCAAGAAGAACTCATGGTATGAATTAGATTATTAGTGTATATAGAAATTAGATTATTAGTGTATATGAAAAATAGATTATTAGTGTATATGGAAATTAGATTATTAGTATGGAAATATTAGTGTATATGGAAATTAGATTATTAGTGTATATGAAAATTAGATTATTAGTGTATATTGAAAATTAGGTTATTAGTGTATATGGAAATTAGGTTATTAGTGTATATGGAAATTAGATTATTAGTGTATATGGAAATAAGATTATTAGTGTATATGGAAATTAGATTATTAGTGTATATGGACATTAGATTATTAGTGTATATGGAAATATGATTATTAGTGTATATGGAAATATGATTATTAGTGTATATTTATTATGAATATATTTATTATACTTTGTTATTTCATGTATACTTTGTTAATTCATGTAAACTTTGTTATTTCATGTAAACTTTGTTACTTGGTTAGAAATGATTATTAGTTATTGATTATTGTTTAGAAATGATTATTAGTTATTGTTTTGAAATGATTATTAGTTATTGTTTAGAAATGAATGTGTTAGGAAATTTTATAATTACATGCAAAATTTATTTATTATATGCATGAATGATTATTAGTTACTTGTTTAGAAATGATTACATGCAAAATTTATTTATTATATGAATGAATGTTGTCATTTGTGATTAATGCAGAGGATGTTTTACCATCAAGTGCTCCCAATGAAACAAAAATCAAAAGCTATTGCGGACCAACTATTTGGATTCATTATGGACCAAGTTATAAGTCCACTGGGAGAGTACCACCATGACGGAACCGCTATCGCTCAATTGGACTCCCTTTCCGCTCCTTCTTCTAGTTCTGCTCGTGAATTGTAAATAACTTTTAAATGCTCTAACTTTTGTATTGGCCGATCTCAAATGTTTATATGTGAATGTTCGAAAAAAAATGCAATCAAAGTCGGGTCAAAATCAATTGACAATTGCGACGACTTCAATCTTATTGCGTGAAAGATCGTGTACGACATATGACATATGACGAGCAGACACGTAGACGCGTAGATTTGTATATAACTAACCCAAATATCAAACATTTAAAAAAAATAACCAAAACAGCCTTTGGTACCGGTTGGTAACACCAACCGGTACCAAAGGCCCTCCCCCGCATGCCTACGCGGGGGGTCCTTTGGTACCGGTTCTGGACCCGGTACCAAAGGCCGCCCCCCTTTAGTCACGGTGTCGCGGTACCGGTTCCAGAACCGGTACCTATGAGGGTTACGAACCGTGACCGATGACGAGTTCTCCAGAGCCTTTAAAAATATATTTTATATCAATAAATCATTGAAAAATAAACAAATATAATAAATTTCAGAAATCAATATATAACCAATTAAGATTTATAACATAAACTGATATCACCTAATTTTAACTTGTTATGGTGTACCTTTGGGATTTGCACATGTGCTAATCAAAATCTCTATATTTCAACTTGGCATTGAATTTAGAGTTTCACTTAATATGCAACAAGCAGAGTGCATGTGCGCACGCACGTGCTTAAAAAAATCATATATTTTGAAACAAATACTAACGCAAGGGATACAACCCATACAAATTTCGAAGGATATCAACGAATTCTGAAGCCGACCTATAAACAAATCACAAAGCCAAAAAAACATGTCTCCTTGTCCGCTTTTTTTCCATGAGCACTAAAGTTCTGTAATCTTCATTGGTTTGGGACTCGACATCATCTTGGTGGAATGGTGGCCTAGCTAAAGACGAAAACATAGGAGAGCCAAGCATCGATTCCCTTGTATTCTTTTTCTATCATTTCCTCTAAGGATCCACAGGCCCCCGCGCCCAGCGCCCCGCCGCAACCCCTCCACCACCATCACCAGCCTGCGCCGCCGCCGGAGCCGCCCGCCGGAAGTCCGGTGGGCTGCGAGGAGGGCGGCGGCAGGGCAGCCCTCTCATCCCCTCCTTCTTTCTTCCCTCGGCACCTTCTCCATCTCGAACCCTAGCCATGGCCGGCGGCTGGAGCCGCTCCACAGAGGCCAGAACTGCTCCGAGGGTGGCCGGATCTGCGCCATGGTGGACCAGATCTGCGCGCTGCTGGATCATCTCGGCCGGCTCCGACGAGGGCCGCAGCATCGGCGGCGGCGGGCGGACGGGCTGCGACGTCGCAGTGGCAGTCGACCACCCGACTCTCTGTCGCCTGTTCCGCGTCCGAGACCGCCGGATCTGCCTCCCTAGGGCCCGTGGTGGCGGATCCGCTCGGAGGAGGCCGACGCCTCGTCAACAGGCAGCTCCGCTCGGTGGCGTCACCGGGAGGCTACAAGGACAGATCCAGGTGAAAACCTAAGAACCGATTCGCTGGTTCGGGCGGCGGCAGCATCTGGATGTTGCTTTCATCTTGAGGCGTCGTCTTGGAGTCCTTGATGGCGAAACCATGATTAGTTTGGAGCAATGGTGGTGGGTGGCAGATGGACACCATCTACGTCCAACGGATTTCTTTCGAGGTCACTTCGATGCTTAGATAATAGCCGATGCATGGTCCATAAGGTGGCGGCCGGTGTTGGCCGGATTTGCTCTTGTTTGGCAAATCAAAGTGGAGGTGACCACATGTTTGGTTGCCGATCCGCTGGAGAAGACCGCCGGGGAGCGACTACAAGATTTGTATGTCTCATTCCTTACTCAACGATGATCGGAGATAAGAGATCGGCGTTCATGATGGCTACAAGTGACCTCAATAGATTTTGGACTAGGCGGTCTTTAGTACTGATTTTCATGTACTAAAGTTTTTTAAGATATTTTCTTAGATGTTTGTAATAAACAAGGCTGTGTGCAATCACGCAGAGGCCAGAAGGCTGTGTGCGTTACTACAGAGGCCGGAATGCAATTCCATTTTCTAAAAAAATCGATTCACTTTTATGACCGGCGTTGGGCGTCACAGAGGTGCTGGTGGCGGCGCTGGGTCTGTGTCGCGGTGCGCTACAGGACTTCTTCGCGGTGGCGAGTTGGCGACTCCATCATGCGGCTCAACCACTACCCGCCTTGCGGGCAGCAGACCTGACGCCAGGGACAGGTCCGCACCAGGAACCGACGTCGCTGACGGCCTGACGCTGCTGCACCAGGACAGCGTCAGCGGCGGCGAGTGGCGCGCCGTGTGGCCCCGCACGGACGCGTTCTTCATCGACATCGGCGACACGTTCGCCATGCACACCGGCGGACACCATGCCAGCTGCCTCCGTCACGTCGTCGTGAGCAACGCAGCCGCGCGCCGCGCATGCTGCTCGCCTTCTTCATTAACTCGCTGGCCGTAGCTAGACTGCGTCGTGTGCCCACCCATGGCCCCCGTGCCGCACGCCCTGGCCCCACGCCGCAGCTCGCCAAGCCCCCGCCGGCCTCAACTCGTGGCGCAACTTGGGCTGCCCCCGCGGTTGATTCTCTACACCTGAATGAAATTCGAGGTCGCGGTTGGGGCGGAGAGGTCGGCGACGGCCGCCAACACGAGGGAGCTGCGGGCCGGGGTGCCTAGGGAAGAAGCAGCTGGGGCCATGAGGCGACGACTTTGGAGGGGAAAAAGACTGGGTTGCTGCCACGCGGAAGAATAGAAAGGGCGAGGCGCCGGTGGCGGCAGTCGCACTGAGGAGGCGGCGGTGGATCACACAGCATCGATGCGGGTGGCGCCGCTCTCCCAGGCTCATGTCGCCATCGTCGACTGAGGGCCCGTGCTCGAGTTCTCCCTGCTCGATGCGCTCGATGGGAGGAACAGATGGGTATGGCCACCGACGGATTTGTCCGTAGTTGGTGTGGGACAGGCTGATTTGGTCGGAGAACAGGCGGATTTGGCCTGGCACAGGTGGATTTGGCCGGAGGGGAGGATTGGAGGAAAGGCGGGAGGGAAAAGGCCACAACTGTAAGAGAAAGTATAGTACTCCCTCCTTTCCAAAATACTAATGTTTGTTCTGTTTTTTTAATTTATTGATTATGTATCTGGACATACGCTATGTTCAAATATACAGTAGATTTTAAAAATCTAGAAAAACCAGAACGAATAATATTTTGAAATGAAGGAAGTAATTGGCTGTCAGTAGGCTATATTGTGAGGTGGAGAAGAGATGAGAGGAAATCTTTATCGACTAAATGACCAATTAAAATTGGTTACGAGGTCATGCTTGTTGGGGAGCCATGAATTTGTTTAACTCCAGAGAGCTGCGAAGGCATAACCAAGTCACCCATTCGCCTGAACCTGTATTATTTCTTGCCTTTTTCTTTGCTCAGGTGACTCGGTCAAAGGGCAAGGGGAGCGAAGGGGGGAGTTCCTTCCCCTTCGCTCAACACGAAACCCGGTGGGAAAGACGGCCTGCCAGTGTAGAGGAGGAGATACGCGTGGCACGTCTTGATAGGCGCATCAAGACCCGGAAATCACGGAGGCCAGTACGAAGGAAGAAAATACCGTTGTGCCCATGGATATACCTAGAATGTAGTTGTTGTAGGGGCACACAATGTAAATCCGGCCCCTGAAGCGGCCTATAAAAGGAGGGGAAGAGAGCCCCGAGAGGCAGCGCTCCCGGGATTTGTAACCTAATCCCATTTATATGTTAATTGAACCCTCTACTCGTTGCTTGTGTCTATCATTCTCGTCGCTCTCTCTATCTCATCCTGTTGGATTTCCCTGAAACCCAAATAGTGGCGCCATCCATGGGGATCGACTAACACTAGATCGGGAGAGTGGACGAGGACAGCATCATGCCTCCTCCCAAAAGAATTCCCCTAGCGACAAACACGACAGCGGATGAAACTGCCCCAGATCCAGTCGACCCAAATCAAAACACATCAGAAACCCTCCCAACCCGCCCAGTAAACACAACGGTTGCAGCCACAGAGAACAGTGACTCGGCAGATGCTAGACGCAGCACAAGAATAGAGCAAAACGCAAGAAAGCAGCAAGAAATAATTCAAAAACAGATACAAGATCGAAACGCAAAAGAAGCTGCACTGGCAGCGAAGAAAAAGAAAGCAGCAGTCAACGCATCAACATCACAAACTCAAGATGAGAGAAATCAAATCTCAAAACTAGAATCTCTGCATAGGCAAGTTGAAGAAAAGAGAAGACCAATCGAAGCCATGAACGCCAAAAAGAAAGCAGCCAGATTCAATCAAGAGCTACTAGAAGCAGAAGAGTTGCTAGCAAAACTGGATGAGCAAATGGTAGCACTTCAAAGTGATGAAGAACCGCAAGAACAAGAATTACCAGAGAGAACACTACCAACCAGATTAACCATGCAAACAATCCAACAAACACAACAACGCGAAGGCCTGAACGAGATCGGCTACGTGCAGCAAATAATAGACCCCATGTCCTCACTCTCAGCGGCACTCCAAGTACAGTCATGGCTGAAGGGCTTTAAGCCACACAAGCTGCCAACATTCAACGGCCAAAATGATCCAAAGCAATTCCTCATGGCCTATGAGGCCGTGGTCATGTCAGCCAGAGGAAATGAAATGATACTAGCAAAATCATTTGCAATTGCCGCGAAGGGAGTGGCGCAAGCATGGTTCTCAAGTCTAGAACCGGGATCTGTATACAGCTGGGAAAGATTGAAAAACCTAATACTTCAGAATTTCAAAGGTTTTAAGTATAGTTTGAAAGGCGCAGCAGACTTGTTCAACTGCAAGCAATTGAAAGATGAACCGCTGGAAGCTTATATGAGGAGATTCGTGGCATTAAGAGCACAGGCAGTCAATGTGCCAGAAGCCACAACAATTGAAGCAGCAATCAAAGGATTAGAATAGGCCAGTGCGCGGCAAAATTGGCAAGAAAAAGGCCAAAAACATTAGACAAGCTATATGAAATTATGGCAAACTATTCACTAGCAGACAGAGACCTCGGTCGGAGAAAGAAGAGAGAGATCAGTTCAGAGGCAAGAAAACTAAGCAAGAACAACCACAGTACACTCAGGCCCAAAATTTTCAAGGAAGGCAAAATTATGACCCAAGATTCATAAATCAGATAGAACACACAGATGCGATAATCTCGGAAAGTGAACCACGAGTAGCAGGTTATGACAACAAGGACGAGCAGGGTCACAGAGGAGGCCGAGGGGGAAGAAGTAATTTCTTGCAAAGAGGCGGCCGCAGAGGCCGTGAAGGTCAAGGTAGAGGCCGAGGGAGATCAGACTACAGAAACCCAGCGGACCTATGGTGCACATATCATGGGAAAGGGGCAGGACACACTACAAACTCATGCCCATACACAATAGAAAACAAGGAGAAAATTGAGAAAGAAAAGGAAGAACAAAAGTTGAAGCAAGTAAACCACACAACAAAACCAGAAAGCCAAGATAACTCCTAGTTGCACCAACCCTACCGTCCCGTAAACTACAGCATAGGCCCATTACACCCTTCGCTCATGTACCACCCACAAACACCCTTCGCACAACAATATCAATTCCCAACCCAGTCCCAAGCAGTGAATCGAAACCAAATGCGATGGACACAACCAGGTCCTTCACAACAAAACAACTAAGACAATCAAATCCCTCCACCCCCAAAACAAGAAAACGATGGTTTCGCAGTAAACAACATTCTCCCTATCGCTGGTGGATCAGCAGGAACCATCCATACATCAAAAAGGCAAAGAAAGGACTGGGAGCGAAGGGTGAATCATGTATCAGATGGAACCCAATTAAAGTCGGATTACAGCCATATCCCAATAACGTTCACCCAGCAAGATCTAAAGCTAGTAGACTACCCACACGAAGACCCCTTCGTGATCAACGCAAACATAGGAAAGAATACACACTCCGTCGAAGGAAACAACGTCTCAAGAATCTTAGTTGATGGAGGCAGTTCAGCAGACATATTATTCTTTTACGCATTCAACAGCATGAAAATTGGTGCAGACATGTTAGAAAAAGCAGAAAGACCACTATATGGCTTCGGGGGCAAAAGGATTGAAGCATTGGGAAAAATAACACTCTGGATATACTTTGGATCCCCAGAAAAATACAGAGCAGAAAAAATAACATTCGACGTGGTTGACATCGACTACCCATACAACGCAATTTTTGGACGAGGGTTCATTAACAAGTTCTCAGCAGTCATTCACCACGGTTATCTCTGCATGAAAATGCCATAACACAATGGCATCATAACAGTGTATGGCAATCAGGATGAAGCACGAAGGGCTGAGGGAAACATGAACCCGGACCACAAACATATCCACATCATCGAGGAAGCAGCAGCACCAAATCCCAAAAGCAAGAAAAAATCATCAAAGAAAAAGCAACCCCCTCGGGTGATACAAAAACAGTGCCCATCTGCAAGGATACTCCAGACAAAACGGTAATAATAGGAACAGAACTAACACCTGAAGAAGAGAAAAGGTTAATCAAGCTCCTCAAAAACAACAGTGATGTCTTTGCATGGTCATCAAACGACCTCGAAGGAGTCAGTCGTGACATAGCGGAACATTCACTCAATGTTGACCCAAACTACCCACCAAAGAAACAGAAACAGAGAAAGATGTCTCCTGACAGAATAATAGCCGCAAAGGCAGAAGTGCAAAGGCTTCTAACCACGAATGTCATCAGACCAGTTCAGTATCCAGAGTGGCTTGCCAATACAGTACTTGTGCCAAAGAAGAATGGAAAAATGAGAATGTGCATAGACTTCACAACCTTGAACAAAGCATGTCCAAAAGACGACTTCCCACTACCAAGAATAGATGCACTTGTTGACTCAGCAGCGGGGTGTGAACTACTTTCACTACTCGATTGTTTCTCTGGCTACCATCAAATCTGGATGAAAAAAGAGGATGAAGAAAATCAAGCTTCACAACCCCCTTCGGAACTTTCTGTTTTTATCAGAATGGCCGAGGGGCTAAGAAATGCAGGATGCACTTTCGTCAGGATGACGTCAACAGTATTCGCAGACCAACTAGACAAAAATATATCAATCTATGTAGATGATGTGGTAGTAAGGAGCAAAAAGGCAGAAGACCACCCTTCAGACCTGATCGAAACATTTGCTAATCTGCGAAGCTCAGGGCTAAAGCTAAACCCCAAAAAATATGCATTTGGGGTCAAAAAAGGAAAGTTACTAGGATGCATCGTGTCATGAAGGGGAATAGAGGCCAACCCTAAAAAAACAGATGCGATAAAAAACATGAAGAACCCAAGCTCAAGAAGGGATGCGCAGAAACTGACAGGGAGAATAGCACTTTTAAACAGATTCATCGCAAAATCTGCAGAAAGAAGCTTGCCATTCTTCAAGATTTTAAGAGGATCAGCAAATTTCAAGTGGGGTCAAGAGCAACAGAATGCCTTTGAAGAACTGAAACAATACCTGAAGCAGATGACTGCTCTAACAAGTCCAACACCAAGGGCAAAATTGCTACTATACATAGCAGCAACCCCTTTCGCTATAAGCACCGTACTAATAGAAGAAAATGAAACAGCGAAGGATGAACAAACAATAACAAAAATGGAACAAGTACCAATATACTTTGTATCCAAAGCACTGTCATGATCAAAGTGCAATTACTCAGAGATAGAGAAGCTGGCCTATGCAATTCTCATAGCATCAAGAAAATTGACACACTACTTCCAAGCCCACCACATCACAGTACCAACCAATTACCCGCTAAGGGACGTTTTTGAAAATAAAGAATCCTCAGGAAGAATAGCAAAATGGGCAGCAGAACTGGCAGAGTACACAATAGATTTCATTCACAGAAGCGTAGTAAAGTCTCAAGTACTAGCAGATTTCATAGCAGAATGGGTACTAGCAAGAAATGAAGAAGGGGAAGAAATAAAAGAACAAGTCTGGACCATATATTGTGATGGAGCCTGGGGAGAAGCTGGGGCTGGCGTCGCAGCAATTATCATATCACCAGCAAGAAACAAAATCAGATATGCAACAAGACTATGCTTTCCAAGCACAAATAATATTGCAGAATATGAAGTCATACTACTAAGCCTTCGCAAGGCAAGAATGTTGGGCGCAAAGAGAGCAATTCTGAATTCAGATTCAGAAGTCGTAAAAGAACAAGTTGAGAAGAATTATAAGGCAAACAAGGAAATGTACAAATATATGACAGCAGTAAGGGCGCTTGAAAAGCATTTTACGGGCTTCACAGTAAAAAAGATACCAAGAAGTGAGAATAATGAAGCAGATGCCCTGGCAAAGAATGCAGCAGGAGGCGAAACCCTGCCACCAGACGTCTTCTATGAAATACTGAAACAACCATCACCAAGAGCAGAATGCCAGATATTGCACATAAACAACAGCGAGAGCGAAGATTGGAGAGCTCCTATCATCGCATTCATCAATGGAACATACGAACCATTTGATGAAGATGAAAGAAAGAGACTCACCCAAAAGAACAAGAAACTATAAAATCCTAAACGGAGAGTTGTACAAGTCTGGCGTATGCAAACCATGGCTAAAATGTGTAACAAAAAGCAAAGGCCAAGACATAATCAAAGAAATGCACGAAGGGTTCCGCGGATCCCACACAGGACCAAGAGCAACAGCCAGAAAAATATTCAGACAAGGATTCTACTAGCCAACAATACTCGAGGACACAAAGGAACATATAAGAAGATGCAAGAACTGCCAATTCTTGGCCAACAACTCTCAAAGATCCTCATCCATCACTCAGCTAATAACACCATCTTGGCCCTTATAGCGATGGGGAATCGACTTGGTAGGACCACTTCCTGCCGCCCAAGGAAACCTAAGATTTGCAATCATAGCAGTTGAATACTTCACAAAATGGATAGAAGCAAAGCCATTGGCAACAATAATAGCGAAGACTGTTCAAAAGTTTGTATGGCAAAACATAATATGCAGATTCGGCACTCCAAAGGAAATAACAGTAGACAATGGCAAGCAATTCGACAGCGACACATTCAAGGAATTCTGCTCAACACTAAGCATCAAAATATGCTTCGCGTCAGTATACCACCCTCAATCCAACGGAGCGGTGGAAAGAGTAAACGGAATAATACTGAAAGGAATAGCTAAATGCCTCGAAGGACTCCCAAAGGGAAAATGGGTAGAAGAAATGACAAGAGTGGTTTGGTCACACAACACCACCGAATCAAGAGCCACTAAGTTCACACCATTCAAATTGTTATTTGGAGATGAAGCAGTGCTCCCAACAAAAGTTCTCTTCGGATCTCCAAGAACCTCAAACGCAACATCAAAGCACGAAGATAACAGAACACACAAAGAGGAAATAGAAGAACAGAGGCTCATCGCCGCCCAAAACCTAGAGAACTATCAGAAAGAAACAAGAAAATGGAGAAACAAGAAGATAGCCGTGAAAGAGATCAATACGGGTGATTTCGTTCTAAAAAGAAAACCAAGCGCCGACAAAGCAGGAAAGCTACAAGCTAAGTGGGAAGGACCCTACCTTGTAAAAGAATCGAACAGGCAAGGATCATAAAGATTACAAGACATGGATGGAAAAGAACTGCCGCATTCATGGAACGCGGACAGTTTGCAAAAATACTACCCATGAGCGCAAAGCTCACAAAAATATCCTTTAGATTTTCATAGTTTCTTTTACACTTTACAAAATTTATGTACTCTTTAAATTTCTTTGGGAGCTGTACTCTTTTCCTCACAGGGGAACCCTTCGTTTAGAATCAAAACTACACGAAGGGGTGAGGTTTTTAACAAGGCAGACTCTCATGTATCCCATTTACTACAGAAATATAAGTAGTACCCCCACCAATGAAGAATATGGACATGTTGAAAAGTCACATACATTCAAAAGTATGTGACCTTATCAACGAAATCAAAAAGAAAAACAAAAGTCGACAAGCTGTAGTATAGCATGCAAGCTTGTCAAACTTTGGCTCAAGCAAAACAGACAAAGGGTAAGAAAAAACCCAAGTCTCGAAAAAGGCTCATGAGGCCTTCGCATTCAAAAGAAAGGGTATGACAAAAACCCGTCCCGAAAAAGGCTTGTGAGTCCTTCGCATTAAAAAAAAGGTATGATAAAAACACATCCCGAAAAGGCTCGTGAGGCCTTCGCATCCCAAAGAAAGGGTATGATAAACCCAAACATCAAAAAAGCTCATGAGACCTTCGCATCCTAAAAAGAGGATACGATAGAAAACAAAAGTCTCAAAATGGGTTATAAGCCTTTCGTAAAAGAAAAAACCTAGTATGTCAAAACAAAAGCACGCAAATACCAAACTAAACTAAGAAAGGTAACGAAACACAAGCAAAGTTCATGTCCTATACAAGATTGAACAAAAAGGCAAAAGAAAACTTCCTCTTTATTAAATCAACACCATTACAATTACAAAATTGTCTCACAAGACAGAACATAAAGAAGAATAAAGATATCAGCTGTCACAACGGCAGCCAGATTGAGTTACGGGCGCCACAAAAGCTACAAATAGACCGAGCTTAGCTCAAATGAGCTCATCACAAGCTCTCTTCTAGCTTCCGGGCAACCTAACAACAACTTTAAGGCCAAAAGAGATAATCAGGCTAGCCCCTACGTTCACTCGAATCCGGACCGATCACCCATCAAAAAGACGAGCAAACGCCAGAGACAAGAATCACTATCATAGGAGCACTCAGACGCTGATCAACTCTTGGCCCAATCGCAAGCACTCTTCTAGCTCCGTCGATGAAGGCACGAGCTCTCAAGCTCGAGAGGACGAACCAACCAGCAAACAAGAGCCATTGGGAAATAGAAAAACACTACATATCCCAGGAACAAAGGCAACCTCACAGGAAGTTTATAGAGGAGAACGCTACGAGAACCCGTGAACCCTATTTCACAACAGAAAACTCGTGAGCCCGGTCATGGGATCACAGCGCACACAAGCGACAAAACAAAAGGACAGTCACGGGTTCGCAAAAGGTCAATCATGAATTCACTACACCTTATCAAAAAGAAGAAAGCAGGACAAGTAAAAATGCAACAGAGCAGACAAATTCGTCACATCTACATCAAAACAATTCATAACATCTACATCAAAACAATTCATATTTCACAGCACAAAGGCTAGGGGCTATGCCCAGAAAAACCAATACCAATCAGTCAACTAAATCATCTGGTAGAGCCATCAAACACCCTATCAGCCATCTCTGATATCAAATCAACAACAACACCATCAATAATCTCGTTAGCCATTCTTCAAAGAGTATCAGCGTCAGGAATTAATCCCTGAACAAAATAAGAAGAAGAAATACAATCAATAACTAAGAACTATTTCCATCATCCACAAGTTTATCTTCTACTGGATCCTTAGCTAAATAAGTATAGCGAGGAGCACAAAACGCTTCATCTACAGGTTTAGGTTTCGGCTCAAGAAGCCCCTGCGCAACACTAATATCACCACGGTCTATATGACGAAGGCTGTGTTGCACCCTTCGTTGAGGCAACACACTAGAATCAAAATCGTGCCAAAAGACCTTCGCTTCGGCATTACGCTTATCATGATACTTCCGATGGTGAGAAAGAAAGTCGTTGACACCAAGTTCAGGATGACGACGCTTAAAATCATCATAAAGCGAACCAGAAATCATAAAGTTGCCCTGGCGATAGTTTAAGGCAATAGGTTCTAGGGTAACCCCCTGCGCAAAGTCCTCAGCTGGGATCTGCGCAGGCACAGAGTTTTAAAAGTTACAAACCAACTGATCAAGTATCAAAAGCAACTCCCAAAAACTTGAGAGTTCATACAACCTGTTCTCCAGCAGGAGGAGAAGCACCTCCAGGGTTAGCATCAACATCCTCAGCACGACCCTTAGGGACAGCAGTTATCGAAGGATCCACAGCCAAGGCACTTGCAGGAGTCACGGAAGGAGTAGTAGCAGCAGAGCGAAGAGTGACCGAAGGGGTAGCCATAGTTGACGATGAAGGAGTACCCGAGCCACCAGAAGCCTTTCTCTGCAAGTCAAAAACCAGGCCTCTTAAAACCCTCCCATATAAAGTACAGCAAGGTAGAAAACTACTACCAACCTTGGTTCGGTTATGCTCCGCCCCTTCCAAAGCAAGCTTTATGCCTTAGGGCACCCAGAAACGCCTAGCAAAGTTCCTTGCAATTGACGCTATCCCACTACCAACAGTATCATAACTCATGTCACTAGGATAGTCGAATTTTTTGTTGCGAACATGATCACAACCCAACTGGGTCATGGTGAACACAAAACTCCGAACTGCCACGACAACCGAGAAGTTCGAGAAGCTGTTAGCCACAGTCTGGAAGTCAACAAAGGAACTTTCAAGCCAGTCGAAAAAGGCAGAAATATCCGAGAAATCGAAGCCCTCCAAAACTTTCAAATCAGCACCAAAGGATTGAACAACTTTGCGAACTTTTTCGGCGGCCTGCGAAGCCCTATTAGTCAGTGACTGCTTGAAATTACCAAGAGAACAAATAGGTTCCTCTTTCAGCCTTCGCTCCTCATTTAAGCCACTAACGCGTCTTCCTTAAGTTTCCTCTCCTGCTCTAATGCCCGAAGGGCATCTTCAAGTTGCCCCTTCACATCTGCAAGCTCACTCCCCAGATCAGTGGCCTTCGCTTTCAAGTTCTCAATCCCATCAAGCTCTTTACGAAAGGTCTCGAACTGCTCAGAAACCTTCCGCTTCTCCTCAACCAATTCCGATTTCTCACGCTCGAGGCGTCCCTCACGTTCACTAGAGATAGACAGCTTCTACTTTAAAACTTCCACATTCTCCTCAAGAAGAGCCCGCGAGAGCAGCAAACCTTTAACAGAGTTCGCTTCAATCGCATAACGAAGCTCCGGCTCGCTACGAAGGCGTAGCTTATCCTCAAGCTCTGGAACAGCAAAACTGCGCATCACGCCATCACAAATACTGGCCTCATATTAGGCATCATCTTCACCTTGCCAATGTTACGCGTAGATATAATCTGGGCCCCCTCAGGAACACTGAGTCGTTCACTGAAAAATTGAAGATCCTCAAGCTGATGAGTCGGAGACCTCGCAGGTAGTTTAGAACTCGGAGGCGACACAATGCCAGCACCTCTCATGGCAAAGTCCTGGGAGCAGTCAGTATCCTCAACATCAGCAACCTCAGGTCTTTTCAAACACTCAACCTCCTCCTCAGCAATTTGTGCATCTTTTTCCCCAGCTACATCAAAAATCTTGCGAGATTTAGCAACCTGGAAGTTTCCGGTGGAAATGTCAGAGAATTCAAGAGAATTACCACTAGAGTGAACACTTTCTTCAGAATCCTCTCCAAGAATATCAAACCATTGAAGCCCAGTGTCCACTTTCTTCGACGAACTCTTCTCAAGAACATCAGCTACCTTCACGGTTGAAGACCCAGGCAACACCCCGCTACCAACTTTCGTAGTCTCTTTAGCAACTCCAAGAACAGCATCAGTGCGAACATCCGCCTGTCGAGAAGAGCCACCTTCACACACAACAACATTTTTAATCAAGCTTCTTCCGCGACACAAAAATATTAGTAGCACACCCATACTCTAAAGAAGACCAACGTTGAATACCCGCCCCAGGAGAACGTTCATTGCGATACTCAGGCCTACCTTCAGGAACAAAATACTCCTTCGCAGCGCACTGAGAAGTAGTGCTGCGTATCGCGCTACGCTCAACATCCCTTTGCTTGCCAAGGAGATCACTAGCCTTCGCTGAAACGATTGGAATGGCCCCTTCGTCAGAGCCAACATTCTTGGCCGGCGAAGGCAATTTATCAGAAGCACCTCCACCGCGACCTGAACCGGAAGCATCCCGAGCACGCTGGCGCTTAGCAGATCGTCCACCCCTATCAGAATCATCACCGTCATCACCGCGGCCGCCGGTAACAACATCAGCAAGGCGAGCAGCAATGCGAGCCCGTTTCGGACCTTCGCCACGCCTAGGAGCAGTTGGCACTGGTCGTTCGCCATACTCGATCCGAAACTCATCATCAACCCGGTTGATGCGAACCTCAAGCCCACTATCAACGCAGAATTCATACTCTTTACGAGTATACTGCCCAAGAAACATAGCCACCCGGTTTTCAACATCAGCAACGCTAATCCTCACACTCTCCCCCTCATTGAAAAAACTCCTCCGGAACAAAGGCCTTCGCAAATCTCCATCTTGGGTGACTGCAAATCCAGAAAAAGGCCAACCCCTCCGAATCGGCCACACTCCAACAACAGCATATTCATCAGCCAGATCTCGAACAGACTGATGGTTCCCCAACAGTCTCCAAGCATCAACAACATTCTTATCAACAGAACCCAATCGAACAGTAGGTCTCAAGACAAAAGACATATTCTTCACCTGAGGAGCAAGAGGATTGCTTTTACCATCTGGCAAGGCAGCAACAGGAGCGACAGTCTGATACAACCACCACTGGCTCCAATCATCCTTCCATCTGTTCTTGTATGCAACAGCCGGACCATCACATCCTTCACGATAAATAAAATTCACACAACCAAACAGAAAAGAAGTAGGTTTCCCATTGTCTTCACCAGTTCTTGGCTGCCAATGGAGTTCGTGCTGGGAGGCAAAAGCTTTGCCAGTAGCTTCACAGCCCTGACTACGAACACCCCATATGAAACTATTCAATCAAACAATGGCGTTCGGGGTGAGATGGTGGAATCCAATCTCAAAGATGTCAAAAACCTCAGCAACCATTGGATCCACTTGGAAAGAAAGGCCAGCATCCAACTGGTTAGCAAAAATAACTGCTTCATCAATCTTAGGGTTCAGCACAGTCACATTGCCTGGCGCACGGGACGAATCCGAGAAAACCAAACCATTCTCAATCAATCGGGCATGATATGTTGGTGTAACCTTTGATTTCCCAAATCGAACGGACTTCCACAAAGCAACAGCCTTTGGACCCATCTCCAATCGCGAATCAAGACAAATCTGGAGAAAAGCGCAAAAATAGATCTGATCTAAGAGCCCAAACCAAGAGAAAAAATGAGAGGAATCACAAAACCACAACCAGGATGACAAAATACTCACCTGATGCAGCAGAAAAAACCAAGTATATCCGAGCTGCGCGGGTAGAAATCAAGAGCAAGCGACGGGTGGACAGGCGAGGATGAACAGGCAAGATGGGGAAAAATGCGAAGAGACGAGAAACCGAACGAGCAACCCGCAACCCTAGGCCTTTAAATAAAAGGAAAGGCCCGAAAAAACAAGACCCCGCCCATCAGTTTTGAGAAATCCAAAGCACAAAAATCGAAAATGTAACGCCGTCAAAGAGCTCTCCTCACACCCAATCTTAAAGGGAGGGGCAAGGAGCGAATGGAGCCGTTAACCAAATTCACGCTCCAAAAATGGTTCGCTGACATCACGCCGTCAAGACTGGGCCCTCATCCGCGAGGGGCTACTATTGGGGAGCCATGAATTTGTTTAACTCCCGAGAGTTGTAAAGGCATAACCAAGTTACGCCTTCGCTTGAACCTGTATTATTTCTTGCCTTTTTCTTTGCTCAGGTGACCCGGTCATAGGGCAAGGGGAGCGAAGGGGAGAGTTCCTGCCCCTTCGCTCAACACGAAACCTGGTGTGAAAGACGGCCTGCCAGCACAGAGGAGGAGATACGCGTGGCACGTCTTGATAGGCGCATCAAGACCTGGAAATCATGGAGGCCAGTAAGAAGGAAGAAAATACCGTTGTGCCCACAGATATACCTGGAATGTAGTTGTTGTAGGGGTACACAATGTAAATCCGGCCCCTGAAGCGGCCTATAAAAGGAGGGGAAGAGAGCCCCGAGAGGCAGCGCTCCCGGGATTTGTAACCTGATCCCATTTATATATTAATTGAACCCTCTACTCGTTGCTTGTGTCTATCATTCTCGTCGCTCTCTCGATCTCATCCTGTTGGATTTCCCTGAAACCCCAACAATGCTCTATAGTGCAATATGACCAATTAAACTTTTATCTCTTGAGAATCTATTGTTAAAATAAAATAACATAAAAAGTGTAACAAGTAATTGAATAGAAGAAACTATATCAATTCAAATTCAAAAAATATTATAAATTCTATAGTAAAAGTATAGAAATTATTTAACTATAGTAAAAATATTATATTTAATATTTTACCGTAGCAACGCACGGGCATTTTGCTAGTTAAGACTTATAACATAAACTCATATCACCTAATTTTAAATTGTTATGGTGTACCTTTTGGGATTTGCACATGTGCTAATCAAAATCTCTATATTTCAACTTCGCATTGAATTTAGAGTTTCACTTAATATGCAACTAGCAGAGTGCATGTGCGCATGCACGTGCTTAAAAAATCATATATTTTGAAACAAATACTAACACTATAAAATTAAGATGTTATAGTTAATGAATTCACAAATACAACAAATCATGCAGAATTCCATCCGGGCCATGACCCTCTTTAATGATTATATGCCATTGTTGGCTTCTTCAAAGAAACAAAAATGAACTTTGAATCTCACATCCTTGTGCTCTATCGGTTCATGCATTCTCACTTTGTATTTCAGCTTGATAGGTACTAAATTTTGGATACATTAAATTTTTTACAGAAAAATCCAATATATTGATAGAATAATATATTTATTATTAATCTAAAATAGTTTTAGATTAGTGGCATAGACAACAGCTCCATGTGGTAACTTTGTCAATTTCAAGATCAGAACACAGTGATCAAGTCTCTCAAATGTAGTTCTCATAGGCTAACGGTTTGTCTACATGCATTCATAAAGGTGAGTATATGTGCATAATACGTATTAAAGTAAAGAATGTAACTACGTATTACATTAATATAGGCGAACAACGCAGTCGATACCGTGATGCAAGAGCAGGTGTGCCTTGGGGAATGAACTGGCCTTGCTGGCCTGCTCGTCGCGACACAAAGTGTTCGTCACGGCTGGCGGGCTGTCTCTGATAAACGCAGGGAAAACATGAAACATGATTCAAACAAAACCAAAGAAAAAAAATGCAAAAATGTAATGCCGTGATTTAAGAAAAACAAAGAAACAATGGAAGCAATAGGGAAAGGCATCCATGTCGTCGAACGCCGAGGCTCCAATACCAGTACTGTCCCACCCTATGTCTATTTCCCATGGAGGAGGGCAGCTATGGCGCCGAGTCCAGGAGCAGGTTGGTGCCATCGTGCGCCGCTCGCCCACGGAGAGATCGGCAGCCACACCACCGAGACTCATGGACACGGATTACTGGATTAGCGTGGTGCTACCCTGCACCGTCGACTACCCGGACTCTCACGAACGAAAAAAGCCGCCGACTGGCGGGACTCTCATTAACAAAAAAAATGAAGAGAACAGAAGGAAGGACCACCGAGAAGATTTGAAAACAATATGAATTCAACTTTCCTAGCACAAAAATCACGGAGAAGATTGGAAACCAATACGAATTCAACTTTGCTAGCGCGGGATTTTTGTCTCGGGCCGAGCGAGGGTACGTGGGCAGGGATGGGGTTGGTGGATGGGGCTTGATGGGTACGGAGGCGGGTAAACAAAATGTGATGGTGAAAAAAGTCGAGGGTAATTTCACTACACTATTTTCTAAAAGGCCAATTCACATCATCATGGGGAGAAACTTTCACACACCCGAGCTGACGTGTGGGTCCAATGTGAGGGGGTGAGGGGATTTTTTTGGGTAAAAAGTGTTTTCAAAAGAACTCGTTCTTAATTGTATAGATTATGAATCAATAGCCGGTAAGTGTGCCTGTTGAATGTTATGGGGAGGATGAAACTTCTCTCCACACCAGCGGCACAGAAGTTTTTTGAGTGCCAGCGTTGCAGAACTGAAATGAACCGGATCCTTGAGACAATAATCCGAATCCGACTCATTATATCATAGTGTTAGTTTTAGTTCCAGAAACAACGGCTAACACATATAGAGCATAGATCATAATAACATCATTTGTATCATTTGTTTGATATAATACTGGATTAAATGGAAAAATGATTCCATACATGCCCCTTAGGCTACAAGATAGATGAAACACACATAGCAGTAACTAGACTTCAGTCTTCCATTTCAACACAACGGGCTTCCACTCCACAGACATCCACTTTAGTGAAGCACAACACCCTTTAGTCGTATCAGTCATCCTCATTGTTCTCAATGTCGGACTCATAACCTGCAAACTCACCAACTGTCACGGAATGGGATAGGTCCACATCACCACCCGAATGCAAGCTTTAAGTAGCCTAAACAAGTATACAAAAAAAAATCAATGATAGGCTGGAGGTTTCCTATGCGTCTGTAGCAATATAATTGTTCTTCAACCTAAACCAATTCTCACCAAACACCTCAGGCTACCCTAACACTCCATTTTCCATCACCAAGTCTGTTCTTTCACTAACACTCTATAGGTGATATCAAAGCTCCTGTCCTTCACATCTCAACTATCCAAGACAGGCCTTATCTAGAGGCAAGGTTGAAATCCCCAATACAATCATGGAAAGACGAAGTAGATGGCCTGACCATGATCATGAATGCAGCTATATGTATAGGTTTAAATCTGCAGGGTGTGTAAACTTGGGACCCACTCGGGATGCAATCGGGGATCAGCCGACTGAGACACACCCCACAACATAGACCCCATTAAGCAACGATACTTTCCCTGGCTCAGGTTACACCAAGGACGCTACCCAATGTTCGAGGATTGTGAAAACCTCCCCCACAGGACCAATCAGGGGTCATCTCAGTCGGGAAGCAAAGGACACANACACTTCCGCTAACTCTTACACTTTGAGTATCGCACTTGGTGGGCTAGATGGACCCCCCTCCCATACACACACAGAAGTAAGTAGTGTGCACATTTACATAGTCCATGAACCACATCTAACCAACTCGGTTTTTGGTGCTGATGTAAGTGTCATCTTACTCGGGCCTATCCACCTGTAGTGGTCCGCCAACTGCACCCATTACAGCTATTGCCATCAACTCCTGATGGTAACACAAAATTCATATGTAGACGCCATAGGTACTTCGTAGGATGTGCCCAAGCGCACACCCTAAGCCCTGGCCTAAAGGTCGTCTAATTTACTCACCCCAATAAGAATACTTAAATTCCCTCCTTCTTTCCTAGTTTTACCTAACTGTTGACGGTCGTTAGTGGTACACTTTTAGTGCTTTTTAGGTGGTGTTTTTGGACCAATTAATATACTAACCCACCACTTAGCACTTGAAATAACCCCATTTTTGTATATGTGTTGTGTTTTGGAGCATGTTGTATTTTTGCAGGAAAACGGTCCAATTTGGGGCATTTATATTCAAAGCCCAAAACTAACTATGAGCCCAAAGGAATCGAGCCTAGAGGAAGGAGCCCAACCAATGGACCATGTGGGCTTTTATAGCCCAACTCATGGTTCTAGGTGTCCACATTCAATGAACCTTGGGCATGAGAGACTTAAGCATGAAGAAATTGAAGATTTGGAAAGTTATCCACGAGATCAAGTCAACCTCAGAGATATTCCCGCAGCCTAGGACAGCATGATCTTTCGGTGCAGATTTGGAGATCTAAATGGACTCTAATGACAAAACATTGAATACCAAAGCTGTAGCTATTGCCGAGATCTTCGATTTGGGAATATTGAAAGCATAATTTGTAATGTGGAGCTAGAGATATGGCTGAAATGCATGCTGCGCAGAGAAGTCCAAAATCAGATAGATTATCTTCCGGCGCTGTTTTGGGGATCTTAACTTCATTTCCAAGGAAATGGATGAATACCAAAGTTGGAGATAATTTCGTGCTACATAATTTAGAATCTGAGTTGGCCCTATTTGGATCCCGGACATGGGAGATATGATGTCAGGAATTCAGGGCTGTAAATTAGGAAATTCTGGACGAGTCATATCTTATGGAAACCAAGTTTGCTTAACTCCCAAGCAAGGATCTCGTGGAAAGGAAGGTGGAGAAGGCCCCAACGCTCCCCTAGGGTATAAATACAACCCCCTAGGCGCCCTCAAAGGGGGAGATTCAGATCCAATCCACCAAAAGTCGACGTGAAGAGGGACACACACCGAAGTAAGCCGACGGCCGCCACAAGTCCTCGAGGTTGCCTAGGAGATGGCTTAGGCCATGCCCTAGCCGCCACGGTTGGCCTTGCGTGGTGAATCCATGGCGGAGTTCCGGAGCCATGCCTTGAACTCATCAAGGCACATGTACATTCGATGGTGATATTAATCTACTTGTCTTGTTTACTTTGATCTTCTAAGATGCATGCTTTCTCTCATATGTCTAGCTAGCATATGTTCTTAGTAGGAATAGATCCAATCATGATGATCGGTCTATGCCCTGCGGATACATATTAGTAGTGCATAGGAAGTCGACGTGATTACCCTTGTGTGGTGACAGCATGCGGGAGGGGAAAGGTCGAACGATTGCGCAATGTTGAGTAAGATCGACGGCGAGTACCATGGGAGTTGTTGCGCGGCCACCAAGAGGAGGAGCTACGAGTAAAGAGCGCATGGTGGGCGCTTGAGGTAAAGCTTGGAAATCCTAGGCGTTGATGCACACCTCGCAAGGGCGCCCATGGGAAAGTTCTTAGTGATGACTCTTTATCATTGTATGAGATTAGATTGATTATCGCTTTAGCCGGAGTTGCAACTAGAAGACGGTAGGCTTGTCTACCTTTGGTCGTGTTACCTCATGTCGTGAGGTTGTGATCCATTCATTACATTCATCAACTTCACACACATGTTTAACCCCGTATACAATCTATGCTTCATGTTAGGATTAGATCTGTTTAGATAGATAGAAAAACCTACATAGTTCATTGTCGATCCACGGATTGTTAAACCTTGGGGAAATACTCTAAGAGAAAAGCTACCAACAATCCGTGCACTTGCGGTTCACAATTGGCACGTCTAAGGACTGTCAACACTAACTCACGCCAAGAATATCCTAGTCACATCTCCCCATCACACATGCAAACATCCTCAATGCATTTAATATCACCAAGATTTAATGGGCTAACAAGGATGTAAGGTATATAAATATGGCTATGTAGTAGGTAAAACATCATCATCATCATGCGAAAGTAAAGCACTAGCGTATCTAATAGCAATGCCTAATAGGTACCCAAGATGGAATGGGCATGATCCTCATGAAAAGCCTCCTTTCTTAAGTAGTCCTAGCACTCTTGAGAATTGGCACTTCCCTGATCCTCAGCAGCACCTAGATTCAATAATTATAAGATTACCAACAATTAAAGAAAATTAAATCACAAAGAAGAACCAATAAGAACAAAAGCATTCAACTCCTATGCTAAAGAGTATTGCATGATTTTAGGAAAAGGGAAAACAAGTTGGAAGCGATATTAGTTCGATTGAGCATTTTCCTATTTGTAAATCATTTTCTTGATTTAGACTCGCTTCGGAAAGAAAAGGAAAAGAAGCACCACATGGCAGCATTGATGTTTCTTAGCATCGCCACCAGTTTTGTATCCCCTATAATGGCGCCAGAAATGCTTGTTGGTATTTCTTACGCCATCAATGAATCTGCATGCGCATAGATTTACCCTTGTAGCGTTTCACCTGTGAGTATTCAAGGGTATCGTATCTCACAGGAATGGATGTGTAAAAGTCAACTAGCTAGTCACCCAAAGAAGACAAAAGGTCAACTGTCCTGGGTAGAGGGGCTGTTTGTGGATAGAGATCAAAGATAGGTAAGGCTAGGCTACTTAGAGCTTGCTTTGGGCACCGGTCTACTCCTGGTCTACCAAGAGTCTAAGTCCAACAGCTCTACACCGAATCCGAATGTGGAGGGATACAAGGGACGGACATGACTGCCACCATCTGCCACCTACCTCTCAGACCGTGGGGAACGAGGCAAACAATGATGATCAATAGCGTAGACATCACGTCTACGCTATTGATCACTACTCTAGCTTTCGATTAGAGCCAGAGCATCCACTACGAGAACAGACAATGAACCCGCAAGCAACTAGTAACTCTAGCTTTTGATCAGAGCCAGAGCATCCGCTACGAGAATGGACAATGAACCCGCAAGCAACTAGTAACGAAAGCATAACATAAACAGAGAACTCACCACCATAGATGAACTCGGATACTTACAACAACTGGATCATATCCAATGAGGCACAAGCCGGAGTAGAGCGCCGATAGCCTGGCGCTCCTCTGGACTACATCCTCATCCACTTCCTGCAACTATGCCACCAGAGTGGGTATAGGTCTAAGAGTAGCCCTTTCTTTCTTGCCTCTTGGTTGTGTTGTGGTGTAACTGAATGAGAGAATGAGAGGGAGAGGTGGTCCTATTTATAGCGGAGGAGGAGCCTAGAATATCCTATTTTATCCTATTCTTATTCCTCCTTTCTCCCACAAACGAGTTTTGATTCGTTGGAGGCAAAACGGGAAACAATTCCTAGCGCTTCATGCCTTGGCACCAACGGAAGAGGCCAGCCTTGGCCAGCTGGTCATTGTCCTGGGCCGCCAGGGGCAGGCTGCTGCTGGCAGAGCTGGCAAGCACCAGCAAGCAGCCATGGCCGGCTGAGCCGGGCTATGGGTCAGCCAGGGGTGATTCGGAGCTGGCAGGGGCTGGCCCAAGGGTTTTCGGGTAGCAAGGGTTTGGCTTTGGGGTTTTAGGGCTGTGAGCAAGGCAAGGGCGACAACAACCTGCAGAAGAACACGACGCGGAGGTCGGATAGGCCTCGGTTTTGCGATGGGCATGCACTAGCATGCTCTAGTTATGGTGACAGCAGCTCAGTGGCAACTGTCGGGAACTCCTGCAAGAGAAAGCATGACTCGACAGCTGACACTCAGAAAGGTAGCACACAACGGCAGCTCCCACGGGCTTGACACAAGTGGCCATGGTCAGCTTGCCCACCAGCACCGACGGGCAGCAAGGAACGACTTCAGGGAGGCTCACCTAGGGTCGAGTTGGTGCTGGTGTCTCGAAGCCGAGCGAAAACAGGTTGCTGGCGGTGGTACACCAGGCCGGAGTACATAGCAACGCCCTCTCGCGAATCCGCGACGCACGGCACAGATGCCGTTCGGCGAGGCACGGGTGGCCGCGGCCCGCGGCCTCTCTATTCTTCCTCGGCCCCCTTTCTCTCCTAGACCGGTCTGTCTTCCACTCCTGTTGTGGCAGCCGATGGATTGGGAAGAGGAAAGCCCCAAGTGCTGCGTAGACATGGCAACAGGCAAAATCCATGCGGATACATGCTTTAGATATACACATTTGCATACTGAAATCCGTGCCCACGCCCGCACCCGCTAGCCACAGGAAATCATGCCTGCATCCTTCATGTGCAGATAGTTCATGCCAGCGGACAAGCCCGTGTGCCTTCAAAAAAACAACCAGCAGATGCATAAGTACATGATTACTGCTCAAAGTCTCACATATGACATAGAAAGTGACCATAACATGTTTCTTGATCTCGTGTCATTTGCTCAAGTTGTCAAAAAGTAATTTTGCTTGTTTGCTGATCCGTACTTTTTGATTTACCTTCATCTTTTCTTTGCTTCATTCTTACTTTTGATTTTTCTTATTTTTTTAGTGGCTCACACGAAACAGACTGCTCGTCTGATTACAATGGCTGAAGAAGGCAATCCTCGTAGTAAAATGGAGATGACCGAAGCAAAAGTGGCAGAACTTGCTCGCCGCTTAGAGGAAGGGGAGATTCCTGATGAGGGAGATAATCCTCAGGCTAAAGGCGATGATGAAGAAGAGGTTGAGGCCGAAGACACTGATTCTGAGGCCGAAGAGAGCCTTGGTGATGTGGAAGCTGATGTTTCTGATCTTGCTGGGACGAAGAAGAAGAAACTCCCAAAGACACTCATCTTTGGCAAGTCTAAGGTCGAATCTTCTCACATCAAGTTTTATGAGGAAAAGGGGTATTTTCCTGTTGGTCATGGGAGAGACCCTCGGGACAAAGTTATCCCCAAGCCGGAGCCTAACGAAGTTGTTATCTTTCGTGACTCCTTCACGGCTGGCTAGCATGCCCATTGATAATATTGTTGCCGAGATTCCGGAGAGGTAAGGAATGCAACTTTATCATTTGACTCCTAATGGCATCACCCATCTCCCTCATTTCTTTTGGGCGGCGAAGACGAATAATTCTCATGTTACTGTGGACGCCTTCATTCGGTTCTTTGACGGTCATCGTTAGAGCAAGTCTATTGATGTTGATGGATTTCCTCACAAGCCCGATTTTGGAAGTATCACTTTTAGCCCCCGGCTTCAGGGAACATCTTAAGACAAAATTGAGCTTACCTTCTGCGAGCACAACCATTAGGATAGGGACTGGCAATGGTATTAGCTTTATGTCTAGGTTCCTATTAAGGAGGTTTTGCTTGAGGATGGTAAGAAGAATATATCATACCCGTTACATGGCAAGGTTGAGCCATGCATTTTTTTCATGCCCTGAGTTTGATCCGAAGTTGCCCAACTTCAAGTTGTGTACCGATGGCTTCCACACTGCTACGTTAGTCAGTTGAAGTCATGATTTGATTGAAGAAGGCCTAGCCGTGGGTGTTAATATTTTGTCTAGCGATTGGAAGCCTTATGAGGTGGAACGCATAGATTTCCATGGTCATACCGGAATCTGCTTCCCCAAGTTTGGGGCAAAGAAGCCCGAAGGTATGAGCGATCATGCCTTTGTTCAATTTGTTGAGTTGATGGCCTCTGTTATTCTTGGGCCGTACAGGGCGAAGGAACATACAAGTTGTATGAATTTTCTTGGAGGCAACCAACTTAATCGCATTTTTTGATGAAATGAAGATTCTCTACTCTGAGGGCCAGAGGAAATTTCAAGATGCTGACCATTCGAGCGTTCTTCCAGGTCCGAAGGCGTGTCAAGGTCGTGGCACCCGCAGTAAAGGTCGTGCCACTAATCAAGATAATGATTGCGGTCAAGGGGAATTCAAGGCCAAGCCCCAAAGCACAAAGGTAACTTCCGCAACCGCCCACTCCAAACACTCTGCTACTTCTACCTTGGAGGCTGCTAAGCACACTCGGTATGGAAGGGCTCTTGTAGCTACCCCTGTTTTATCTGCTCTCCCAGCCCCTGTTGCTTCGATTGCTTCTTCTCCCCCTATATTAGTGGTGACTTTAGTTGGCGAGGTTGTTCCACCTCTTACTCCCTCCAGCCCTGCTCCTTCAGTCTCAGACCGTTCATCTCCCGTGCCTAATTTCTTTGGTGAGTTTGCTTTGGTTCTATATGTTTCTTATTCTTTGCCTTCGAAGCTTTTTTGTCCTATGTTTTTGCTTTGCTTATAGCTATGCTTATTTTGTAGCTGAGGCTATGGCTGCTACTAGTCCTTCTCTTGGCATTTGCATGGTGGCTGCTTTCGGTGATGACGATGACGACATAAATTTTTCTCAACTTGTTGCCGAATAAGATGCTGGCGAAAATTTGCCTTCTACCACTCCTACAAGCCCCCTAGCTGCGCACGTCACTCAAACCTCGCTCGATGTGCTTGCACGAGTTGTTGGGGGAGCTCCTCTGGAGATTGTTAATGAACAAGAGGAGGAGAGACAGGGCAATGTGGGAGGAGATGATGCTGGGGTTCATCCCGAAGTGGCTGCATCGCCTGCTAATTCAGATGTGCAAATTCTTGATAAACATGACAAAACCGTTGATGTCGAAGGTGCTCCAATTCCTCTTTCGGCTCAGATAGCCTTAGCTCCAGCTCCTCTTCCAGTGTTTATTCAGAGAGTTGGTCGGGTGATCGGATGTGCTCTGGTTTGGGTGCAGGGATAGGTAATGCACAGCCTGAAACCTTAGTTGATCGCTTGCGTCGGATGGCCTTTGTTCGATGGACGACCTCCCTGATTTTAGTCCCAATGGTAACTTTGCTTTTATCCTAACATGTATTTATATCTGTTGCCTTTGTTTGCTAATTCCTTCTTTTTGGTACCTTTCGAGAATGAGGTTAAGACTTTGGATTTGTATTGCTTGGCCGATACTTGCATTACTGTCAATATTAAGGTAATTATTCTGCCTTCATTACTCCTTTTGTCTAAGCTTTCTTTGGGTTTAGTGTATTGAATATTTTTATTTTCTTTCTCAAGTCTCCGATTGGCTGTCAAGAACTTTTCTCTCGGTTGCCTTCGCGCATGGGCAATGTCACTGATGAGCAGACAGAACTCGAGTCTCTGTGCAAAGAGCACCAGGAATGGCTTTCTCAGAAGGAGACTTTTGCAAAATTAAAGAACTTTCTGGAAGAAGAAAAGGAACAACTTCGGTCGGACCGTCTAACTCTATTCAGCGAGGTATCTTTGCTTAAAGACAAATCCGCTGCCCTCGAAGCTGAGGTTGCCAAGAGAGATAGTGTTATTGAGGGCTTACGCAACCAGCTTGTTGGTGACACCGAGTTGGTTCATCGCTTAATAACCAAGTTAAAAGTTTAGAGGGGCAAAAAGAAAAGCTTACCACGGAAGCCGACAAGTACAGACGTGATCTCCTGACAGTGACAGATCTGAAAAACAATCTGCATGATGAAGCTAATCGGCTTCGCTCAACCGTTAAAAGGCTTCGGAGAGAAAGGCAAAACGTTGAAGAGGATGTCTAGGAGAGGGGCCTTAAGCTGTACTGAGCTTATGAGACTGCACTATGTTAAGTGTATAAATGCATTTCAGTTACAGACTCTATATATTCCCATGAGTCTCTCTATATTCCTATTAGACTCTCTATATTCCTGAAGGACTAAATCAATAGATGGCTATTTGCCACTGTGGATGTATTCATCTTCTCAAATATCCAAGGTTAGTAACATGGTATCAGAGCAAGGATTAAGGATAGGGTTAGGCTTAATCTCCTAATCCACACAAGATCCATTTTTTCCCGTCAGTTGCCGTTGAGGCTTCCTCTGCCCATCGCAGAGGAGGTCCGCCTGTCCGTCGCGGACCCGTCACCCGCCCGTCGTGGACACATCGTCCGCCGCGGTCGCGTCCACCCGGTGCGGCTCATCTACGCCGCCCGTCACAGACTGTCGCGGCTCATCTTCGCCACCTGTCGCGCTTCCACCCCTCGGCCCGTCTTCCACCGCCCCATCGTGGCTTCTTCCTGTCGGCCGTCGATTTGTCCTCGACGTCCGCCTATCGTGGATCAGGTTGCCTTCGTGGCCTCCATCGTCATCATGCAGTCGCTCGTCTTCGCCTCATCCATGCCCTTGTGTTGTCTATAGTCACCCGCTGAAGGATAACAAAGGAAACTATTGCACTTTGGCTCTGCTGTGAACCCTCTACTGGTGATATTTTGCCACAGCTCGTAGCCTCCTTCAACTGCAGCACCATCGTGTTTGCAGTTTCTCTTCTTCCAAGCCTTTTGGTAACAGATCTCTGCTATCTCCTTCCAATGTCAAGTGTAGCAGTTTCCAGTATGTCACAGATCAAAGCAATTGTTGTCAATATAACTCTTGATGGTCACAATTATCCTGAATGGGCATTCTGTGTTGAGACTGCACTGAGGGGTTATGGTCTCTACTTCCACTTAACTGATGATCCACCTACACCTGTGACTGATCCTAGTAATTCTGCAGCCATCCAAACCTGGGAAATTAATGATGGGAAAGTGATGGATGCTCTGGTTAATAGTGTTAAGCAATCTATGATTGTGAGTCTTAGGAAGTTTAAAACAGCCAAGGCTATTTGGTCTCATTTGAAGGAACACTATGTTCAGGACAGTGGTGCCCTTTTGCATACTATCATGCAGCAAACACATGCACTTGAGCAGAATCACATGACCAGCGATGAGTATTACTCTGCTTTTGATCGTCTTGTGGGCTCTCTGACTTCTATGATAGGTGATTGTATAGCAGCTGACTGTCCAACACATAAATTTATCAAGAAGTTCTTTATATATCGTTTTGTCATGGGAGTCAAGGAAGAATTTGATTCCATTCCTAAACGACTGCTTCATGATTCATCTGATTTGTCCATGGCTCATGCTTGTCTGATCTTCTTGCTGAGGAGACTCGTCTTCGGTCTATGTCTGCTCCTATGTTAGTGCCTCATAATGTATTGGCAGCTTCTCAGAGGTACAGTGCACCACCTAAAAGTCCATCTTGAAAACCATGTAAGCATTGTGGCAAGACCAGCCATATTTCAGAGAACTGTTTCTCTCAACATCCAGAGAAAATTGGCTGATTTTCTTGCACGTCATGCTGCTAGAGGTCGTGGTACTGGTTCCACTCCTAGAGCCTCGGTATTTGTTGCTGCTGCTTCACTGATCAGTGCTCCTCAACCTTCTTGGGTTCTTGATTTAGGGGCTTCTTTTCATGTGACATCTGATCGATCCCAGCTTGTTGCTAGCAAGCCTGTTACTGATGGTACTTCTATTCAGACAGTAGATGGTACATCTTGTCTTATCACTCATCAGGGTTCTCTTTGCACATCTAATTTTTCTGTGCCTGATGTCTCTCTTGTACCTCAGTTGTCTATGAGTCTTCTTTCAGTTGGTCAGATGACTAACCACAATTGTTTTGTTGGATTTGATGACTCATCTTGCTTTATTCAGGATCGCCAAACCGGGGCTGTGATTGGGACTGGCCATTGCTGTAGAGGTGCCCCTAACCTCTACGTTCTTGACACCTTGCGTCTTCCAAAGTTTTCCGTCCATGTGTCATCCGCTACATCATCATCCATGTCGTCCTTCGCCAAGTGGCATCATCGGCTTGGTCATCTTTGTGGGTCTCGCTTGACTACTTTAATAAATAAATGTTGCTTGGGTCATACATCTCTTGAGTCTAGCTTTCATTGTAAAGTGTGCAAACTTGGAAAACAGATACATCTCTCATACACATCTAGTGTTTCTCATTCTGCTAGACCTTTTGATCTTATTCATTCAGATGTATGGGGGCCTGCACCCTTTGCTACAAAGGGTGGTCACAAATATTATGTCATTTTTATTGATGATCATTCTCGCTATACTTGGGTCTATTTTATGAAACATCGTTCTCAGTTGTGTTCCATTTACCAGTCTTTTGTTTGCATGGTTCACACACAGTTTTCTACTACTATTAGAGTTTTCGTTTTGACTTTGGTGGAGAGTATATCTCTGATGGTTTTCACCAGTTTTTGTCCTCTGAGGGTACTCTTGCTCAGCTCTCTTGTCCTGGCGCTCAAGCTCAAAATGGTGTTGCCGAACGCAAACATCGCCATATTGTAGAAACAGCTCGCACACTTCTGATTTCATCTTTTGTTCCTTCTCATTTTTGGGGTGAAGCTATCTCTACTGCTGTATATCTCATAAATAGACAACCCTCATCCAAGCTCTCTGACAAATGTCCTGGTGAGGTACTTTTTGGTACCCCTCCTAGCTATAACCATCTTCGAGTTTTTGGATGCACATGTTATGTTTTGCTAGCTCCGCGTGAACGCACTAAGTTGGCTGCGCAATGTGCTGAGTGCGTTTTTCTGGGTTATAGTCCTGAGCATAAAGGTTATTGCTACTATGATCCTTCTTCTCGCCGCATACGTATCTCTCGTGATGTGACCTTCGCTGAGGCTCGTCCTTTCTTTTATAACCCCTCTACACAGCCCTCACCTTCACCCATAGAGTCTACATCCTTTTTGTGTCTTCCTCCTATTTCCATCACGCCTCCAACTGCGCCATCTACACCTCCACCACATGTACATGCGCCGCCTCCACCACAACCTCCTCCTCCATCACCTTCACATGCGCCACCTACACCTCCACCACCTCCACCTCGTCCTTTTTCAAAACCACCTATCACACATTTCTTCAATCGTCGTCCGAAAACTTCCACCGAACTTTCTTCTAGTTTTACCACCTCGGCCAGTCCTAAGGTGCCTGCTGATGATGGTTCTAATAATAATATTGATGAGTCACATATTGTTTCCGATCAGACACATGCTGGTCCAAGATATAATCTACGAGATAGGAGTACTATTCATCCTGAAGACAAGTATGGTTTTCCCCATGTGAATGCTGTTGTCAATGAGCCAGTCACTTATCATGAAGCTTATAGTATTCCAGAGTGGCAGCTTGCTATGTATGAGGAGCTTGCTGCCCTTGATTGTACATGACCTTAGGATCTTGTTCCATTGCTGTCACATGCTATGCCCATCACATCTAAGTGAGCATTCAAAATTAAGACCAAGTCTTGGTGCAAGAGATATAAAGCCCGTCTTGTTGCAAGAGGTTTTAAGCAGACTCAGGGACGGGATTATGATGAGACATTTGCTCCAATTGCCCATATGACTACTGTTCGGACTGTGATTGCAGTGGCTGTCACTTCTTCATGGACTATCTCTCAAATGGATGTTAAGAATGCTTTTCTTCATGGTGATTTGCATGAGTAAGTTTATATGCAACCACCTCCAGGTGTTGATGCTCCTCCAGGATATGTCTGTCGTCTTCGCCATGCTTTATATGGTCTTAAATAGGCACCTCGTGCCTGGTTTGAGCGTTTTGTCTCTGTGATATAGGCTGCTGGTTTTACTCCTAGTGATCATGATCCTGCCTTATTTATTCATCTCTCTCCATGTGGCCGTACATTGCTTCTTCTATACGTTGATGATATGTTGATTACTGGCGATGATATAGAACACATCTCTGTGTTGAAGAAGTAACTTGGTGAGCAATTTCAGATGTCAAATTTGGGTCCTCTGAGTTATTTCTTAGGGATTGAGGTTCAGCACTCTCCAAAGGGATACTTTCTCTCTCAGTCTAAATACATAGAGGATCTTATTGGTCGTTCAGGCACAAGTGATAATCGGACGGCTGCCACGCCAATGGACTTACACCTGCAGCTTCGTCCCACTAATGGTCCACCTCTTGAGGATCCCTCTCGATATCGACATATTGTGGGCAGTCTTGTTTATCTTACTATCACCAGACCCGATATTGCTCATGCTGTCCATATTTTGAGTCAGTTTGTTTGTGCTCCTACCTCCGTTCATTTTCGACATTTACTTCACGTGCTGAGGTACTTAAAGGGGACCTCGTCTCAGTGTTTGTTCAATGCTCGTAATAGTCAGCTTCAGCTTCATGCTTACTTGGACTCTACTTGGGCGAGTGACCCAACAGATTATCGTTCCATCACAGGATACTGCATTCTTCTTGGCTCGTCTCCTCTTTCATGGAAGTCTAAGAAGCAAACAGCTGTATCCCGATCTAGTACAAAGGCAGAACTTCGAGCATTGGCTACTACTACTTTAGAGATTGTATGGCTTCGATGGTTGTTGGCTGATTTCGGTATTTCTTGTGATGCCCCCACACCTCTTCTCTACGATAATACAGGAGCCATACAAATTGCCAATGATCCTATGAAGCATGAACTTAAAAGCATATATTCCCATGAGTCTCTCTATATTCCTATTAGACTCTCTATATTCCTGAATGTCTATATAAATAGATGGCTATCTGCCACTATGGATGTATTCATCTTCTCAAATCTCCAAGGTTAGTAACACACTGAATGCCTATGGTGCTGAGCCTTTGGCCTTTCACAGTCGCGAATATGGCCTTGAGAAGCTTTTTGACTGGTTTGACGATGAGTTTAAGTTTCTTCCCGGTGTTTCGTCTTCGGTCGGGGATTACTTTGCGGATGTTTGCTCGAGCAATAGTTTTAAGATGCTAGCTGATCAAGGTTGCAGCCATTACAAGGCTTTCCTGAAGAAAGATTACCACTTCCCTCAAGGCCAAACCCTCTTGATCGGGATGGTTTCAACAAACCCATTCGTGCCACAAAGGTTGTGTTCTGCTAGAAATTCTAGGTTGCTACTGGGCGTGAGGCTACTCGCCGCGTTGCTCACGATCGCTAAGTGAAGGTAGGTTTTGTTCATTTTTATTGTTTATTTCTATTTAATTATGGATTTTATATTTTCTTTGTCTTATTTGACAGCTTGTGCTCTCACAGGCGAAGGAGCTCCATGTCGTGGAAGCGAGTAGAAAAGCTGAAGCCAAGGCTGTCGTGGCTAAGTCGTCCACGAACATTGCAACTTCTTCGAGGGGGCGTGGCAGTGGTAGCAGTCAAGCTGCACCTGAAGAAGATCGAAAGGTGTAGATGAGTTAGATTGTAAAAAGACTTGAGAATTTGTTGAGCGAGCTGGCCTTTCAACATGTGTATTTGTGTAAATTCAGATTCCTGCTATCAATGATGTCCTTGAACTTGTTCCTTTGAGATGTGCGATGGTGATCTTTGCGCTTCCGGTTTTGTTTGGAAGGAATACCAGCGACTTCATCCCAATTCCAGACTTGCTGAATTTTGGTGTTTTTGTCACAAATTTTACCTTCATAATGAATTTGAGCTATATAGCTTTTTTACTTCCTTTATTGCGAATGGTTCCGAGCGTGTTGGACGCGCCGGCAGAAGGAATGCCGTAGCTATTCCCCTATTTTCTCCAAAGGTGGAGCCCTTCGAGATAGATTCGGAGGCTGAAGACTTAGCTTGTGTTCTCAATTCACCTTGGTTTAGTGCCTCCGGACGCAAGTTTAGTGGATATATGTTTGAGATGTTTTGATAGTAATTAGTTTACTTAGGTCTGTGTAATAAGATGTATGCTTTGCTGTACTTGAACTCAATTTCCTTCGTTTTTGAAAGCTATGAGGGAAAATGAACTCGATTACCTTCATTTTTGAGAGAAATGCCTCGTCCCCCTAAGTGAGTTTGTTTTTGCTTTTGAACGCATCTGATCGTTTTGAGGCTGTTTTTGCCTTCTGTTACTGAGTGATTGACTGCGTGTGCAAAAAGCCCCTTTTACTCATTTGAGTAAGGACTATATTTATTTTGGCTTCTTTTACCCCTTTGAGTAAGCTTAATTTGAGATTTGACTCAGCTTCGTTTGGACAGAATCGATTCAGTTCTTTGCCAAGTATCAAATATAGGTGATCTGCGCGAGGCTGATCGCTTTTGGTGTGTGCTACCGTTTTTGGGGAAATTTTTACTTTAATATTTGACATAAGTTACAAAGGGCACCGCCTCATTAAAAACCTGCGGCGCATGATCCCATCAGCTTTGATCCACATAGCTGCAGCGCACCACCTGTGGCTCCAACACAATCGATGCCGATCCTTGCACACTGCCTCACAATTTTGGGGCCCTGATCTATCCGAATTATATATTTCTAGAACTATTTATTTACCTGGTAATTTCTTTTGAATCAAACTCAATATTTGTTTCCATCTCTATTTTGCAGGGATCATGAGGCCTCGTTTATCTCGAGGAGTTGGTGAAATGGATAGAGAATTTGATGATCTGGCCTCAGATATCTGATTGTAGACCTTTCCAATGTTGGAGCTATTACAATGTAAACTGATTTTAGACGTTTCCAATTTGTAGTCTACTATGGAAAATATGATGGCTGAACCTGTTGCTGATGGTGATCAAGCAAAAAATAGTGCAGAGGTTGTGTCCAAGGTTCTCTCACAGGCCAAGCAGTAGCTCTAAAACACCTACATCAACTGAAAGAACTGCAAGCAGAGAAGTAGAGTTCAGCAGCTCTCCATGAAGAGTTTGATATCCTGAAGAAGAAAGCTGAAATTGCAAGTGAAGCATTGGCAAAGACCCAAAAGGAGTTTGCAGAATTCAAGGAGAGCCAAAAGGAGACTAATGTGCTCCTTCGACGTATCTTGAACTTTTCTCAGGTTAACCCCAATGAATCGCAGCTTCAAGGCTGATGCATTGTGTTGAACACTTGAACCGATGTTGGTCCTCTGAATCCTTTAGTTTGGTCTGTGGCCTTGTTAATCTGAGATGGCCCTTGAACTTTTGTCCAGTTGCAGGTTGCATGGACTTGTTTGAATTTGTAGTTATGTGAACTTGTCCATTGCTGTCCGACAGTGAAGTTGGTCAACTTTGAACTTCTATATGTGAACTTTGTTATGTCATCATTGAATCTTTGCAATGACCTAATTATTCAATTATCTGATTGCTCATTATTGATTCTGTGATGACGAAAAAATCGTCATAATCACTACGGGAAATCCGTTGCTTGTCGAGTGCCCGAGAGTGTGCCGAGTGCATTCTATCGGGCACTCGGCAAAAAGGACCTATGCCGAGAGCCTAGGGAACAGAACTCGGCAAAGTACGAGCACTCACCATACAGACAATTTACCGAGTGCCTGACCTCGAGCACTCGGCATAACTCAGTTTTGCCGAGTACCTGCCCTGGGCGCTCGGCATACATATGCTTTGTTGAAGCTGAGGGACAGCCCTGGACGGCCGTTACTTGTTGCTGAGTGTCGGCCGTTCGTCACTCGGCACACAGTTCTTTGCCGAGTGCCGCAGCAAGAACACTCGGCACTCAAAGCCATGCACTGAAAATTCATCAAAAAAGGCAGAAAATTCATCAACCAAATTCATGCACTGAAAATTCATCAAATATGGCAGAAAATTCATCAAAAATGGCATCAACCAAATTCATCAAAAATGGCACAAGTTCATGAAAATGCACTCAACCAAATTCATGCACTGAAACATCAACCAAACAGAGATATATCACAGCACTCTCAACATCTGAATTAAAAATTGCAAGCACAATTCAGGTTCTTATCACATATAAGTTTGAAAAGGAAATAATTGATTAACAACTCATATCACAACAGTCTCAACTTCAAAACTAACATCTCATCATAAACAATATCTCTCATTAACACAACACTTATTGATGAAACCCTCCAGCTGCAAACATGGCAACAATAACTGCCACAATTACTAAAAAACCAGCTAGCATCAATGCAGTTTCAGGCCTGGACCCTTGCTGCCCTTGGTTCGACGTTTGCAACCCATCCTTGAAGTCAGTCATATCTTTCTTGAAGTCAGTAATATCTTTCTTGAAGTCAGTCATATCTTTCTTGAACTGAACATAGTCTTGGTTCAACGTTTGGAACCCATCCTTTGTGTCCTTCTTGAAATCAACCATGCCTTCCATCAAATCACTCATCTTTCCGGTCATATCTGCTTGATTGAACTTAAGAATACCTACATCTCGCTTCCAATCACAATAGCTCATCCTCAAATCACCCATCTGACTGGTCAATTCATTGATGCCGGGAAAATTTTGCATGGCAGGTGTTGATTGAACCCTTGACTGACATATGTTACTGCTACTACCAATTCCAGGCAGTGTAACATCCATGACCAGCTCCGGATATTTAGATCTTAGATATGACAAATATGTGTACGAACTATACCAAATCTGGTTGCAGGAAAGAGAATTATCCTAGGACAAACAATAAACACAATCACTTCAACAAATTATGGCTAGATAGATAGGGTAACATACATATGGAAAGGGCATATATTTGAATTGCTATGATACAGCACAAAAAAAATTAAAGTGTGTTGAAGTTGTAGAAACAATATCAAACTATCTATATATAGGTAAAATAACCTACATTAGAGTTCCCCTTCACTATAGTAAACTAAGAAAAGAAGAGTTACAACCAGTGATTGACAAACTAATGAAAAGAATTGCAGGCTGGAAAGGAAAGCTTTTGTCTAGTGTTGGGAAGTTAACTTTATTAAAAGCTTGTTTGACAAGCATTCTTGTTTACTTGCTCTCTGTTATTAAATTTCCTAGAGGGGCTATTGAGAGTTTGAACTCACATATGGCTAACTTTTTATGGAATGACTCAGATGGCAAAGGAAAATAACACCTTTCAAACTGGCAAAGCTTGGCACAAAGGAAAGATTATGGAGGCTGGGGCATTCCTGACTTAGGTAAGTTGAACCTTTGTTTACTTGCTGCTTGGATCAATAGATATCATTTAGGTGAAAATAGAATATGGAAGCAGATCATTGATAATAAGTATAATACTAGTAGTCCAAATATTTTTTGCTGCTTTGATGCTGGTACCTCCCCTTTTTGGAAGGGGGTGTTGTGGGCTGCTAAAGCCGCTAAGATGGGGATTAAATGGCAGGTTGGCAATGGTAACACGGTTAGGTTTTGGGAGGACTGGTGGTTTGATAATTGTAGCCTTGCAACACAATTCTGGGATGTGTATGTCATAGCTAATCAACACAATGTTGCTATCTCTGAGGATTGGAATGGCAGGGAGTTGATGATATCCTTTAGGAGAGGTGTCACTCCTAGACTCATGCACATTTGGCTAGATTTACTTGCTATTGTAGAATCGGTGAACCTTGGGGATGATATCGATTTTATTATCTGGAGTTTTGATGGGAGTAGTAGATTTACAGTTCAGGCGATGTATAAGACTATCAGCTTTAGGGGAGTTCAACCGGTCTTTACTCTTTTAGTTTGGAACATTAATGTTCCACCTAGAATACACTTTTTTCTTTGGCTAATTTAGGGTGAGAGGGAAGCAGAAGCCATCACTCCTTTCAAAGAACAATTGCTTGTAAATGCAACCAACGTCTGTTGGGATACCTTTTCAAAGGGCCATTGGTTTCTTGCTTCATCAGGCTAATATAAGAGCATGCAAGGAAACTTTGCCACAAACAGCCAAGATTTTTAGCCAGTAACCTCCCAGCCTAAGCTTTTCTATACACAACATGATTTTGATGAATCTTTACACAACATGATTTTGATGAATCTTTCTGTGTGGGTCTTTGGGAAAGATAAGTATCCTACTGCCAAATCTCTTCAGAAAACTGTCACAGCTAAACAAAATTCAGTGCCATTTGCTGGAAATTCTCACTTCAGCCATGTGCTCTACCATGCTTGGATCAATTCACTCTTTATAAGCAACAATCCTACTACTACATGAAGCATGGATGGGTACTAGTCATCTAGAGTAGTGTACAACTGTACATGAAGCAGGAGTAATCAGCTATCCAAACTCTTCGCAGATAGAGACCTAGGGATTTAGCTACTGCAGGACATATGTAAGAGATGAGAGACCTAGGAATTTAGGGTTCCATTGACCTTTTTGTTGTGCCTACACTTGAAGATGTCCCCTTGTTTGTTGGTCACTTGAATCACGGGCACATGGCAATTTTCGCAGTTGACGAGTGGGAGAAGGGGGAGGCTGGTTAGGGTCGTAGCCGGGCCGAAAGCTTGGGTTGCTGCCTGATGCCATCTTCTTGGGGTCGATGGAGGTGGACGAGCTCGAGGACGAGCAGAAGGACGATGACAAGGGCCTCCACCGAGACCTTCCAAACTCGGCAGCTAGGTCCCACGGTGGCGCCAGCGAGCTCGACGCGTGGGCGCCGAGGACGGGCTGCAGCTACTGCAGCGACGCGTCGGCGAGCAAGGGGCGGGGTGGCAAGGAAGGGGCGGGTGCGAGAAGAAGAGCAGGATGAGCAAAGGAAAGGAGGCTTCCTTCGGACAGGAGACCTTTTGACCACTTAGGACATGGCCTTTGCCGAGTGCCTGTCAGGCGCACTCGGCAAAACAATGGTCTGCTGTGTGCCAGATCTTGGCACTCGGCAAACCACAGCTATGCGGAGCGCCGGATCGGTGGCACTCAGCTAACGCCCGTACCAACACACAAATAAAATAAAAAAAGCGTGGAGATGGAGGTTCGAACCCGGGCCATCATCCTGAATTCGGGCGTCGCTAACCATCTGATCCTTGGTCTGTGTGTGTTGGAATAGATTGCCTAACATCTCTTAACTAATGACACAAACCACGCCATTAACAAAAAATGAAAATAAATAAAAGTGTGGAGATGGGGGGTTCGAACCGAGGCCGTCAGGCTGAATTCAGGCGCTGCCAACCATCTGGTCCTTGCTCTGATTGTGTTGAGGTGATTGCCTAACTTTTCTTAAGTAATTACTCCAACCACGCCATTAATAAAAAATAAAAATAAATAAAAAGTGTGGAGATGGGGGGTTCAAACCTAGGCAGTCAGCCAGAATTCGGGCGCTGCTAACCATTCGGAGCTCATTGCAGGACTGTTGTTTTAGGGTGCCTTAAAACGGTTTTATTCAAACTTCACAAACTTTGGTTGCCTTAAAACGATTTTATTCAAACTTCACAAATGATTTTTCCACAGCCGCCCTCTGTCTCCGACTCCTCCTGTTCCCCTTGCTTGCTCTTGCGCCGGTGCCGCCTCCGAATCCTCTGCCTTCCCCAAGCTCATTGCATCCTCCCACTACAGATCTGGTGCCGCCCAAGGATGGGCCTCGTCATGGTGGAGCGGCGTGGCTGTTGGTGCAGCAGCGCGGCGGGTGCGAGGTGAGAGGCGGCGTGGGTAGCAGGAGCAGGCGGTGCGGCGCGGGTAGCAGGAGCAGCGGGGCCGCCGGCAGAAGGCAAGCAGCAGTGCGCGCGGGCAGCACCAAGCAGTGCGGGGTGGGCGGCAGCTAGTTGGAGAAAGCAGGCAGTGTCAGGAAGCAAGGGAGGCGGTAGCTGTTGACGGTCCTTAAGTACCAAAATTTACTGTCAACTCCTGCAGAGAATATGTCAAAAATAATCACCAAACTTAGTGATAGGGTTTATTACTAATGATTTCCACAAGTGTTGGTGTTTTATCATGTCATGCAGGAAATAACGCAATGGGCTTGAGATATGATCCAAATATATTGGTATCATGAAGTATCTCAAAATCCTAATTAGAGGATACCATTGAGAAGATCTCGTCGAAACGATTCCGAATGTTATATTATTCGTATCATTTGGACCATGGATCAACAAGATATAAAGTGACACAATATAATGTAGTGGGGCCCACCTAGGCGGGGCCCACTGGCCAGAGCAGGCCGGGCCACGTGCAAGGGCACGCGCCCTGCCCAGACCCAAGATGCAGTGCTCTCCTCCTGCAGTTGACCGCGCCAGGTCCAACCTCCGCTCGCGCACACTGAGACAGGAGCGACAGCAGGACCTACATGGCCCATGCGCACAGCGCAAGGTAGGCCAGGCCCCAGGCGGCCCATGCACTCACGCCAGGCGCGGGAGCCCAGGCGCTGCCGGTGTACGTGCATGCACGCCCGAACAGGAAAGGCCAAGAGGGCCAGGTGAGGTGGCGCAAGACCACTGGCCGAACCGCCTCAGCATCTTCACGCGGTCAACCCTAGGAGGCGTGGCATTTGGCCATTGGCCCGAAGTTCCTTCACGCGGATTGAAGCAAAGAAATGCCCGGATTTTGTCGTAGGAAGCACAAGCGCGGGCGGGAAAGGTCCTCGCGACCTGTTCCTTCGCACCACCGACTACCAACGTCGGTTTCCCAAGGGACACATGGCACAAAGGGAGAATAGGGAGGATAATATTCCCTAAAACCTAGGTAGGATCTCCACTCACCCAAGGCACTCCCTACACTATAAATAGACCCCTATCCCTCACTCTCAACACACACCAAGAAGGAAGAGCTCTCTTTGCCTCAAGTTGTAGTCTTAGTTTGTAGTGGAGTAGTCTTAGGAGTCGAGCTTCTACGGGCTTCCGAAGGAGTCTTGGTAAGCCCAGAGCTTAGTTATCTTTTATCTTTTGTTTACTTATAAGACTCTGAGCTTTAATGGAATTACTATCTTGCTTATATTATTTGGCTTATTGCCTTATTTATTCATCATATAAGTTGTATGTCTTGCACCTTAGTATAGTGGATGCATGTTACGGCAATGGCCCAATGCGCCGCAAGGTTGCTCTGTTTATCTGGACAATAAATAGAGTAGTTATTTCATATTACAAACGTGGTGTTTGGGGTATGAAATACCATTGGGGATACCCTACTCCACGTATTCAGAGGTAGGCGGCAGGTGGTGACAGCCCTGTCCGTCCTTTGTAATCCTCGCCGTTCGTGTTTGGGCGTTTGCAGGCCTTCGTGATAAACATCGTGACAGTACCCTTGGATGAGGGGATCCCACGACTCCTCGATTTGCCCTCTAACATGTGTTTCTTCTGAGCTTGTATATATACACTTGTAGGAATGTAACCCATATGCAAGAAGTACATAGAACCCCTAGTTCTCTTTTAGGACGTTCATATTAACTAGACTTATATACTGAGCAGTGAAACCTTCTGTGTGTCACACTACCCCATTAT
Source organism: Alloteropsis semialata (assembly GCA_004135705.1). NCBI lineage: Eukaryota > Viridiplantae > Streptophyta > Magnoliopsida > Poales > Poaceae > Alloteropsis > Alloteropsis semialata. The sequence goes on along the minus strand of CM014277.1, from coordinate 48,862,509 downwards.
AAATGTTTACCCCTTGTTAGACTTTGGTATATTAATAATGTTATGATTGAATACAATGGATAACTACTCTAGTCAACCACTACCTTCCCTATGGATTCGATACCCTGAATACTTCCGGGTGAAAGCTACAACGGTATCCGTGCGCTTGCGGATTTATCTGCGACCGTAAGAAATACCAACAAGCTTTCTGGCGCCGTTGCCGGGGAACGGCAATGGTTGAAGAGTGTTGTTAACCCATGTACTCAATTAATAGCATGATTAATTACCACTACTCCAGTAGGGTTATCTTTGCTCCGTTTCTCTTTGATGTGGAACAGGGTAGTGTATGACTGGTCTTGAACCGCCAATGGACTTCATCGACAACCCAAGATTATCGGGAAATACGATCTTGCATCGTATCTTCCTAGGTAGTCTGATCGGCAACAACCCTACATCACCAATATCGACTAGTGCTACAGCCAAAAGAACGATTCGCGAGTTCTCGATTCACTCTGGTTCGTAAACTGGCCCAGAGCTGAACATGAGAGACACCGTGTTCGATCCTAGGCTAGCATCTGTCAAATTGGTACACGCCAGCCCATTACATGGGAAGACCAACGCGAACGGATCCAAGGCCAAGGCTCAACACCAAGGCCTGCATGATCCCGTCCGAAGAAGACAAACAGGTATGGCAATACAAACCATCTCTGCATGTTTAAATTCTAATCCTTGCATGTTTGAATTCCAAATCAATCTCTGCATGTTTAAATTCTAATCCTTGCATGTTTGAATTCCAAATCAATTTTGTGCATTGAAATTTAAACTTGGAGTCTTTTATCTTGAAATCCTTTGGATTCCCCGCTCCTGCATACACATACATAATCTTAATGAGCCAGGACCACGTAGGATAGCCGAGCCAGCTGGGCATGAGAGGTGCCAACAGGCCGTCGGCCGACCCCACGGGTCGCCCGACCTGTGGCTGTCTCTCCTGCGCCACATTCATTTAGATTCAAAACAGCTTTTGCATCTGGAATACCGCTGCGAAGGTTCAACAGAATGGGCCCTGTGCCAGAATCGCCCGACCCCATCCGTCGGCCGACCTAGCCCTGGCTCTTCTGGAGCAAAATTCAATTGCCATCAGTTCACGCCAGCGAATCCAATGCAAACCTTGAAACCTTGGCTGAAACGGAGCCACGCTAGGGTCGGCCGACCCAGGTCGTCGGCCGACCCTAGGCTTCCTCTGTTCAAAGAAAGTCGGTGCCCTCCACCGTCAATTCTTGCCCCCAGCTAAGCTGCAAAGAGCCCTCAGCCTTTTTTCAATCCCTCCTTAGGATTTTCAAGTGATTGGCTCCCAAGTTTAGTAAAAACAATATACAAATAAAAGCAAGAACATGTTTTTAGGATGAGTTCCCTTCGGGTATTTTTGGTCACTAACCATTACAGGTTGAAACTAAAAAGACCAAATGGTGTATGATGCCTAAGAACATGGAGCTACATCAGCAATTCCAACAATGGTAAGTTTTGGTGATGGAACAAATTTGAAGGAGGCCTACACACTTGATTTTTGGGTGTCTTGCGATACACAAAAATCCAAGTGTGGGGGAGGTCGGTAAGTGTTACACGACAAGTTCCATTGGTACAAAATTTTATCTTGGTTTTCTGGTGATGCTAGTTCATGTATCCTATCTTGCTTAAAAAAATAAATAAAAGAAAAAATAAATAAAATATATATAATAAAGCCGGCGAGGCTCAATGGGATTAAGACAACTGGGTGTACATGCCATTGTGGCGTTGCACCTCAGTAGTCCCCATATGGCTCCTGGCTCCGCCTTGCCTTGCATCCTTGGTTCTTGTGTGTGCTTTCAGGAGAAAAGACGTCTGCTCGCGTTTTGCCGCCTTGCCAACTACTCGTTTGGGAAATCTCAACATTTAGTGAGCACAAGCTATCCATGTGTGACCACGTCACCATTAATGATATAAGCAAGAACCAAGAGACTACCGCGATGAAAATTCTAAACTAATCATCCACCGCCAGCGGTAAGCATGTTAAGGTAAGTGTCATGTCATGCTTTCGAACAGAGCCCTTCTGGGAGGTAACCCGAAATCCACCACTCATATACTCATATTCATCTCCATGTGAAAATAGCTAGATCATGTTCTCATGTTTCCTTTATCTATTCTCATATGCTCTGGTTTGAATGTATTATCGTGGTACCTCGAGTTACATTCATAGACCTTTTAAAATTAAGCATGGTGCTTAGGTTAAAATGGTCTTCTTTAATCAAATTAAACATGGTGTCAAGTTTGATTAATGAACCCTTGAGTAAATGCATGAATAGATATCGGTTGTATGCATGGACTAACCCCTGCAGGAAAGATTTCAAACTTAAGTGGGTAAGTCTTCGAGCTTGATTCGAATTGGAGACAAACCAAGGCATTGAACGCGCTGCAACACATTTTGCACAACATACGAGGAGGTACATAACCTTCCGATGACTCACTGTGAGTATACTGCAAAACCCTCTTTGATCTTGTTGATGCGATTTAAATCCAGCCTTGTTTGAGTTATGCTTAAAGGAAGGTGGTGAAAATAAAATTTGAAAAAAAAGAACATTTGAAAAAAAAATTTGGCCAATAGGATCTACGCTTAACAATGTTAAAAGCCAATCTGTTTTTAAGCGTGGATGTGAGCAACTAACCTGAAGGCAACAATGATTTATTCTTTATAGTCCTTTGGGTATTCGTTGCCCACTAATGTTTTGCAAGAATGAAGTAACGACTAAAGGATGGTGAGCATAAGTTCAACATTCAACATCTTTTGTCACATGGAAGAAATTTGCACAATGAAGAAAGATGAACAGTGGACAAATCTTTTGGCACTCTTAAGCTCAAATCTTGCATTCACTTGCAAGATTAGAGTTTGGGGTAATTCGTCAGGGAAGTATCCAAAATACCCTGTGCACTTATTTTCCTTTAATCTCCTGCTAAGTTACCTTGAAAGATTTGTTTGCCAGAAAAAATATATTAAAAAACATAAAAAATTGCATACCTAAAATAATAAAAATATTTGATTCCAATAAAGGCTCATGGTTCTTAAAACCATGGAACCATTGTTTTGTTTCCACCGTGTGAGAATAAATGCAGGCAAAAGATCAAGTGTGGGGGTCTCTCTAGCTTTCTGATGCGCACATGATCAAGACCACCCACAGACAGGCTGCACAACATCGCACATGGCTACACAAGAAAGAACAAAGAAGAGGAGGCCCAGAAGGGGTCGGCTGACCCCCCAGATCGGCCGACGTCCCTTTGGTACCTCTCGCCTCCATTTTCATCTAGAGCGATGGTTTGCGCATCCTATCTCTTATCCTCTCTGATTCATGAGTTTAAATAATTCCAAATTTAAGATGATCGCTAAGATTAAACTCAATGAATCCTGGTGCTCGTTTGATATACATGATTATCCTTGATTGGCTTCCATATTCCTTATTCCTTGCACATACACCTGTTGCTTGTGAACATATCTCTTTAGGAAAACATGTTTATCTAAGTGGTTGATTAATGAGATATGGTATGTTAAGAGGAATCTTTCTCTTTCTGTATAAAGTACTTAGGATGTTTTTATTGCAAAAGTTTAAAATTAATATCCTTGCAAAGCTCCTCAATGATATTCCATTCCTACCAAAGCCATATGTTGCTCAAGTTGAAACCCTTATACATATGCTGCTTGTTATTGCATTGTGTGACCCTTGTAAGATGCTCTTCATGCTTTCTTGATCAAGATCACGTACACTCCACATACATATTCTAAACTTTTGCACTAGATGTTAGCAATATCCATTCATCCACAAAATAAATGCTTCATATGTTTTATGAATCTCTCTCCAAATATCCTTTGCAAAAGAGACATGGGCTATAAAAAAAATATATGGACACATGAAGGTCCAAGCATGAAAAAAAGAAAGAAAGAAAAAAATTTGGGCACATGAAGGCCCAAGAATCATGAGAAAAAAAATTTTATAGCCATGATCTCAAAATAAATTTAAAGGGAGAGAGATCTTACAAAAAGGAGTTATCATACACCTTCCATCTTTGTTTTCCACACACGTGCACATCTTGATCAGATTGTATGAACAGTTTTCTTCTTGGATCCGCTCTTTGACTTTACAATATGTGTGATGCAAATATGCCTTATCTTTACTCCTACCTTGAGATCCACATAAGCCTTTTAGAAGTAGGGTAAATGAAGGCAAAAGAATGCCTTGGTGAGGAATTATACACAATGAGCAATCTGAGAGAATCATTTGAGGAGCTAGGTAAGGTTATGTTTTTGAAAACTTATTGAAAACCCAAGTTACTTAATAGAAGAGTTGAGATTACTTGAATCAAGACCGTTCCGTTCGTCAACCATCCAAGATGACATGATAGACACTTCAAAATTCACAAGTGCAGGTATGTTTTGGAATAACTTATATGCTTGCATCATATCAATTGGAGTCATGTTTTCCACCTTAGTCTTTAAGCTTCATTCGAGGACGAGTAAAGGCTAAGTGTGGGGGAGCTTGTTGACGGTCCTTAAATACCAAAATTTACTGTCAACTCCTGCAGAGAATATGTCAAAAATAATCACCAAACTTAGTGATAGGGTTTATTACTAATGATTTCCACAAGTGTTGGTGTTTTATCATGTCATGCAGGAAATAACGCTATGGGCTTGAGATATGATCCAAATATATTGGTATCATGAAGTATCTCAAAATCCTAATTAGAGGATACCATTGAGAAAATCTCGTCGAAACGATCCCGAATGTTATATTATTCGTATCATTTTGGACCATGGATCAACAAGATATAAAGTGACACAATATAATGTAGTGGGCCCCACCTAGGCGGGGCCCACTAGCCAGAGCAGGCCGGGCCATGTGCAAGGGCACGCGCCCTACCCAGACCCAAGATGCAGTGCTCTCCTCCTGCAGTTGACCGCGCCAGGTCCAACCTCCGCTCGCGCACACTGAGACAGGAGCGACAACAGGACCTACATGGCCCATGCGCACAGGGCAAGGCAGGCCAGGCCCCAGGCGGCCCATGCACTCACGCCAGGCGCTACCGGTGTACGTGCATGCACGCCCGAACAGGAAAGGCCGAGAGGGCCAGGTGAGGTGGCGCAGGGCCACTGGCCGAACCGCCTCAGCATCTTCACGCGGTTTACCCCAGGAGGCGTGGCATCCGGCCATTGGCCCGAAGTTCCTTCACGCGGATCGAAGCAAAAGCAACGCCCAAATTTTGTCGTAGGAAGCACAAGCGCGGGCGGGAAAGGTCCTCGCGACCTGTTCCTTCGCGCCACCGACTGCCAACGTTGGTTTCCCAAGGGACACATGGCACAAAGGGAGAATAGAGAGGAGAATATTCCCTAAAACCTAGGTAGGATCTCCACTCACCCAAGGCACTCCCTACACTATAAATAGACCCCTATCCCTCACTCTCAACACACACCAAGAAGGAAGAGCTCTCTTTGCCTCAAGTTGTAGTCTTAGTTTGTAGTGGAGTAGTCTTAGGAGTCGAGCTTCTACGGGCTTCCGAAGGAGTCTTGGTAAGCCCAGAGCTTAGTTATCTTTTATCTTTTGTTTACTTATAAGACTCTGAGCTTTAATGGAATTACTATCTTGCTTATGTTATTTGGCTTATTGCCTTATTTGTTCATCATATAAGTTGTATGTCTTGCACCTTAGTATAGTGGATGCATGTTATGGCAATGGCCCAATGCGCCGCAAGGTTGCTCTGTTTATCTGGACAATAAATAGAGTAGTTATTTCATATTACAAACGTGGTGTTTGGGGTATGAAATACCATTGGGGATACCCTACCCCACGTATTCAGAGGTAGGCGGCAGGTGGTGACAGCCCTGTCCGTCCTTTGTAATCCTCGCCGTTCGAGTTTGGGCGTTTGCAGGCCTTCGTGATAAACATCGTGATAGTACCCTTGGATAAGGAGATCCCGCGACACCTCGATTTGCTCTCTAACATGTGTTCCTTCTGAGCTTGTATATATACACTTGTAGGAATGTAACCCATATGCAAGAAGTACATAGAACCCCTAGTTCTCTTTTAGGACCTTCATATTAACTAGACTTATATACTGAGTAGTGAAACCTTCTGTGTGTCACACTACCCCATTATAAATGTTTACCCCTTGTTAGACTTTGGTATATTAATAATGTTATGATTGAATACAATGGATAACTACTCTAGTCAACCACTGCCTTCCCTGTGGATTTGATACCCTGAATACTTCCGGGTGAAAGCTACAACGATATCCGTGCGCTTGCGGATTTATCTGCGACCGTAAGAAATACCCACAGCAGCAGGAAGCAAGGCAAGTGGCCGGCGTTGCAAGAAGCAACTAGAGGACAGGTTCGTGCTCCACCTTTGCTAGTACTAGTTTGCTGCACATAGTTTTGTACTTGTCAATTAATTTCCAGTAGAAATTTAGATGGACAAGTCTATTTATTTTGAACTAATGGGTATTGTTTGACTTGTAAAACACTACTAGTGATTGCCTTAGCTAGTTTGATGACATGGAATGTATTACTAATTATTTTATCAAAATTTGTATTTACTAAACTTTAAAAAATTGTTAAAATTGTCTTCTCAGATAAGCGTAAACAAACAGGGCCTAAATGGAAAAGGTTGGCTTATTATTTTTCTGGCTGATTGTCGGCCACCGCGCCGTTGGTTTGTTGCAGGATTTGGAAACCTCACCGTGCAGGGGAGGTGCTGCCGAAATTATAATTGGCGCTATTATGTTATTTTTGTGCAGGAGAGCCTGTTGCACCATCCTCTACTCGTCGCTTTGCAGGACAGCAATGTGAGACATGAAAGACCCCTCTTTTCCTATCATGTTCGTGGTTCACGTAACCTAGGCGTCTCCCATTCGAAAGAGATACAGTTGGAAATATGCAGATCTTTACATATCTATAACCGTATCTGTTTCGAACTGTCCATGTTTTTTGGACAGCCCAAGGATATGTAGATGGGGTTAGTTTGCACGCTCTAATCCGATCCGAGACAGAATTTCGGCATCATCTCCCTGTTGTTCTCCAGATACACAATCTCCTTGCCAGGACGTGTATTTGGAGAACAGCGGGGAGGTGCTGCTGAAATTCTGTCTCGAACAGGAGTAGAGCATGGAAACTAACCTCATCTGCACATCCTCGGGTGGGATTAGGACCTATCTTGACCTATTAGAAAGTATAAATATCTGGTAGATTCAATTGATTTTTATATTACTCAATGATATGTTAGAGGATGGATGACCATGAGTGGATGTACACGGGCTTTGTTGAGAAGACTGATGAATGGATTAACAAGACTGAAGCTTTCTTGAACCAAGCATTTGCCAAGGTTAAACGGATGCATGCCACTACATTTTGTACATGTGGACATTGTGCTAACCGTAAACGACAAACAAAGGAGGTCATGGGTAAACATATATGTAAGCATGGATTTACGCCAGATTATACTAGGTGGACCTGCCATGGTGAACACGATCGTGTGAGAGACAATGTTGTGAGACAATGCATCGAGGCTTTTGATGCTGATGCCGGGGTAGCATACATGTTAAATGACTATGATGAAGCGCACGGGGATGAAGGACCTAGGGAGGAGGAGCCGGAGGCAACCGCAAAGGCTTATTACGACATTTTGTCTGCGGCACAGCAACCACTTCATGGGCATACCAGGGTTTCTCAACTGGATGCCATTACACGCCTAATGGCCGTAAAGTCTCAGTTTAGCCTGAGTCTGGACGCCTTCGATGTTATGGTAACAGTTGTTGGCAGCCTGCTTCTGGAAGGTCACATGCTGCCAAAGAGCATGTATGAGGCACAAAAATTTCTTCGTGCACTTAAGATGCCATATGAGCAGATACATGCTTGTACGAATGGATGCATCTTATTTAGGAAAGAACATGATGAAGCAAAATATTGTCCAAAGTGCAAGTCGTCTAGGTTCGTGGAGGTAGAATCTGGTGATGGTCATAAGAGATAGCTCGCAATCCCCGTGAAGATCCTATGGTACCTTCCGTTCATACCGAGGATCCAACGTCTTTACATGACCGAGGAATCGGTGAAACAGATGACATGGCACAAAGATAGACATCGATACAATCCTGACAAGCTGGTACATCCATCTGATGGTGAAGCATGGACAAGCTTTGATGCGATTCATCGTGAGAAAGCTCTAGAGGCTCGTAATGTACGTGTTGCGCTGGCAATATATGGGTTCAATCCTTATGGAATGACGGCTGCCCCATACACTTGTTGGCCCATGTTGGTTATCCCTCTCAATCTCCCCCCCGGCGTCCTCTTTCAACGACAGAACATATTCTTGTCGTTAATTATTCCTGAATACCCGGACAAAAATATGAGTGTGTACATGGAGCCTTTGATTGATGATTTTGCCCGTGCTTGGGATGAAGTGGTATGGACGTACGACCGTGCTACAAAGACAAACTTCAAAATGCATGTTTGATACCAGTACTCCCTGCATGACATGCCGGCGTATGGGATATTTTGTGGCTGGTGTGTTCATGGGAAGTTCCCATGCCCAGTATGCAAGGCATCTCTGAAGTTCATTTGGTTGACAAAGGGTGGCAAATATTCTTCTTTCGACAAACATCGACAATTCCTCCCTCTTGACCATCCATTTAGACGAGACACCAAGAACTTTACAAAAGATGTCGAGAGTTACAGACCTTGCACCATAGATGATGAAAGGTGCTGAGGTTAGTGCTCAGTTAGATGCTCTCGAGTTCAATAAAGAAGAAGGTGTTTTTGTGGGATATGGTGAGCAACATGCCTGGACTCATAAGTTGGGCTTGTGGAAGCTCCCCTATATGCATGACCTTCTTCTTCCACATAACATTGATGTGATGCACACTAAAAAGAATCTTGGCGAGGCACTCTGGGTACAATCATGGCCATTCTTGATAAGACAAAGGACAATGTGAAGGCTAGAGTGGATCAAACGAGGTTATGCAATAGACCGAAGCTAGACATACCACCTCCCAAAGACGGCAAATCAAGGAAGAAGACTAAGGCCGATTTTATCTTGACGAGGGACCAAAGGAGGGAAGTACTAGTATGGTTCCAAACGTTAAAGTTCCCTAATGGGTATACAACAAATCTGAAGAGGGGAGTGAACTTATCTACGATGCGTATCAACGGGCTCAAGAGTCATGACTACCACATATGGCTGGAGCGGCTTCTTCCGGTGATGGTTCGAGGCTATGTCCCTGAGCAAGTCTGGCTAGTGCTGGCAGAGTTGAGTAATTTCTTCCGCCAGCTTTGTGCGAAGGAGTTATCTCGGACCATGATTGAAGATATGGAAAGACTAGCCCCCGTGTTGCTCTGTAAGTTGGAGAAGATCTTTCCACCCGGCTTCTTTAATCTGATGCAGCATATGATTTTGCACCTCCTGTATGAGGCACGAATGGGGGGGGCTGTGCAGAACCGTTGGTGCTATCCAATTGAAAGATGCAAAAGGTTCTTCGAACTAAATGTAAAAATAAATGCAAAATTGAAGCTTTCATTCAGAGGCATACATTCTGGAGGAGGTGTCAAACTTCACAACAAAATACTATTCTGACAACCTTCCTAATGTGCATAATCCACCCCCTCGTTACAATGCTAGTGAAATTGAATCGAACCTCAGCATTTTCCGAGGGCAACTTGGAAGTGCAAGTGAAGCGACCCACAAGACCTTGAAACATGAAGAGTGGCGCACTATCATGCTATATGTGTTGACCAACCTTTCCGAAGTTGAGCCGTACATGGGGTAAGTTCTCAATAAACTTGTTCCCGAGTACGTTGTCACTATTTTGCATCCAACCCTCTTGTTCCTTGTTGGTACAGGGAATTTGTTCATCAATTCTGGCGTAAATGAAGGAAACCTATGCCCGTGGAAGTTGATACCCTTCTTATACAGGGCGCGGGAAATGGATTGCCCAATTTCATATCTTGGTTCAAACAGAAGGTATAGTCCAATTTACCTCGTACTTAGTTTGAGATTAAAAAGTTGCTCGTACATGTGAATAATATAACGAACTATCCTGCTCGAACTTGCAGGGCCAAAACGATGCGGCTATGAGTGCAGAGTTGAGACAGGTTGCCGATGGTTGTGCCTATAGGGTCAGGTCATTTGCCGGTTATAACATGAATGGTTATCGTTTTTGCACAACAAGCCATGAGCAGAGGATGCCCAATCGAAGGACCACAAATACCGGAGTTTGTACGGCAGGCCTTGATGGGGTCGAGTATTATGGAAGACTTGAAGAAATACACGAACTCGAATTTCATGGATGCAAATCTCTTAATCCTGTCATATTCAAATGCCATTGGTTTGATCCCTCTGTAGTGAGGCGAACCCCTAATCTTGGGCGAGTCGAAATTCGACAGTCATCCATCTTACCAGGAGATGATGTCTACATTGTGGTTCAACAGGCCACACTAGTTTATTACCTCTTGTACTCGTGCAAAAACGACAAAAGTTTTTAGGGTTGGGATGTTGTGTACAAGGTATCGCCACACGGCGAACTACTTGTCCCAAACAATGAAGATTACAACATAGACCCAGACACATATGACAGAGAGTTCTTCTAAGCCGATGGGCTAGAAGGGAGTTTTGTTGTAGATTTAACCGAAGTGGACGAAATGAAGAAAGGTTTGTTGACGAGGACATTGGAGATGTGGTTCATAATGTGAAGGACTTGGAGTTACTTGAGCGATTACGTTTAGGCAATGATAGTGATGATGAAATTCCTCCTTTGGAATGCGGGCATGATAATATCGAAATGCATGATAGTGATGATGAGACTTATGATCCAGCTAATCCCAATTCTGATGATTATTGCTAATACATGTATGATCCATTTATTTCATTATTATGTTTTGTTTATTTTGCATCTCTTTCTAATTATGTTTTGTTTATTTTGCATCTCTTTCTAATTATATTTTATTTATATCTTTGATTGCAAGTGATTCAGTAAAGCTGGTGGGCGGTTTGAATGTGAGGAATGTGAATTCGCTTTACCAAAGATGGTCCTCCGGAGCAGGAGGGTCCGATGCACCTGAGCAGTCCAGGAGGGGTCATGGCAAGGGCGGAGGCAAGGGGCGACGAAACGGTGGAGTTAGGGGACGACGGAAGGGTGGAGGCAGGGCACCGTCCCCTCTACCTTCTTCCTCGTCTTCGTCTGAGAAGGACGAGGTTCCTCCCGTGGAGGAGGTTGCTTCCGAGGAGGAGGAGCAGGAGGCGGAGGCAGCGGTGGAGCAGGAGGAGGAGCAGGAGGAGGAGGAGCCGGGGGAAGTGGGTTCCACTTCATCTGGCACGCCGTCTATCTGGTTGCGAGGTCCCTCGACCCTACCGAGGCGACCGATACCTTTTGAGAGCCGACCGATAGTTCGACCCGTTGGGAAAAGGTAAGTAACTTTAGATGTTATCAATACTTTTTCATTTGATATGTTCCAAATCTCAATAGAAACTAACAATTTATCTTGGGCAGGGCTTGGAGCGTGGTCACCCCGGGTTCTCACAACCGCAAAGTCAACGGCATCCTGGGTCTTTTGTGCAGGCAACACTTCCTTGGCCTAGTACTCCATGGCGGAGTCTACGAGCCGGCCTACATGTTTGACCACTATGTCGTCTTTCCTGATTTACCTGATTGGGAACACAGGCAATACGAAAACAAGGCAGAGCGGGTGAAGAACGAGCTGTGGGTAAGTCTACTTCGCACTACATTGCTCAACACATCGCATTCATTGGACATTTTAGAAATAATGACTACATACATCGCGTATATATGCAGGATTTCTACAGATGCGAGGATGGATACCAGGACAGGGTGGCTCAGGTGGCTAGCACAGCGTGTCATAAACTTGTGACGGACATGCACTATGAGGCGCGCATCCAGGCCGTCGTTGATTACTACGCTGCTCTTAAAGTGAAGGTAAAAAAACCTGAGGCAAGAAACATGAAGCTGACCCGGGATCAATACCTGGAGGTAAATATAGAACATTAATTATGACTTTTTGAGATTATGTACATTTAATTTGATCTCCTTATATGTGATATTATTGATGACATGTAGGCCATTCTGTGGTGGTGCGCCTCGAATCCCCAGGCTTGGGAGATGATGGTGGATAGGTGGTGTCACCCCAACTGGGAGAAGATGCACAACGCTTGCTGGGAGTGGCGTTTGCAGATACCAGGTCTAGCACACCATCAGGGCAGCCTTACCCTCGACGAATATGCAGAAAGATGGGTACGACAAATCATTTCTTTATTCTAACGCTCAATTCTGCATATTTTCTAATCATATTGTTTTAATTCTCAATCGGCGTCACATGGTGGCGAGCATATCACCCAGTTCCAGGCATGGGCTTTGTCCCACAAGGGCAAGGCATTGTCCGCCATCCGGTACAACCTGAAGGACCCTCCTGAGGCGTACAGCAATCCGACAGTCCACGGCCGCCTAAGTGCGTACTCAGAGGTGGAAAAGGAGGTCCATGGGCCAGACTTCGATCCGAGCGCCCATGACTTTGATGGAGAAGTCGTCCTGAGGGTGGCAGAAGGCAAGAAGCATGGGCGGTACTGTCTCGGTGACAGCACACTAGACATAGCCACTACCCCCACTCTCTCCCAGATTCGAGCCAGGAGCACGAGCGCTGACCCTGCCATACGCTCACGGCCGACCGTTGCGCACTCTGGGATGCAGGCACTCCAGGTTATTTCTGTTTATTCATCATTCATTCATTCTTATGTATGTTTGTTTTGCATTGTAACATTTGGATGGAATATTGTAGACACAACTGGAAGAAGAGAGGAGGAGACGGGAGGAGTTGGAGTTGAGGGTGCAGCAGATGGAGGTCGAGAGGCAGAGGTAGCATGAGGCCACCGAGCGGTAGAGGCAGCATGAGGAGGCCGAGCGCCAGTGGCAGATGGCGCAGATGTATAACTACATTCAAAGTATTTCACAGCAGATGGGCCATACTCTGCCACCGATGCCCTTCATTGCAACACAGGTGCCCTTAGCTCCACCACCTCCTACAATATCTCCTGTGAGTCACTTGACTGCCTCAAAATTTCATTTCAATTAGAGACCTTAGAGTTACTTTTCTAATAGTTTTAGTTTGTTACTTAGAGAAGGTGTTTCTGTCGTAGATCTTATTTCACACATGCAATCTGCTTGCCTTTGTGCAGAATCCTGGATCAGCGGCGTCGAATGATGGGCCTGTGGATGAAGATCTGGGCTCTCGGTTGTGCCACTCTCTGTTCGCAACCCCAACCCCCTTAGTGATTTGTGGATTATTAGAGACTATTTCTGGTTGTGAACGAACAAACTTGTGAACTTCTAGATTTATGTGTTGTCGAATATCCTGTGATGTTTATTGTGGATTTATGGTTGTGGATTTATCTAGATGAGTTGTCTGTGATGCTTATTCTCATATATATGAACTGCCTGTGATGTTTGTTTGATTGGGTACTTTATACGCGAAAAACAAATAAAAATAGGGGCAGGATTCAATCTTTGCCAAGTGTTTTTACCATAACACTCGGCAAAGGTGCCATTTCTGTCAATTGCTTTTAATCTATTGCCGAGTGCTTTTGCCATAGCACTCGGCAAAAGTGCCATTTCTGTCAATTGCTTTTAATCTTTTGCCGAGTGCTTAGTTTTTGCCGAGAGTTTTGGTGAAAACTCTCGGCAAAAATTGAATCTTTGCCGAGTGTTTTTTCAAAGACTCTCGGCAAAAACTAAGCACTCGGCAAAAGATTAAAAGCAATTGATAGAAATGGCACCTTTGCCGAGTGTTATGGCAAAAGCACTCGGCAAAAGATTAAAAGCAATTGACAGAAATGGCACCTTTTGCCGAGTGTTTTTTCAAAGACTCTCGGCAAAATTTGCCGAGCGTGTTTTGTACACACTCGGCAAAACTGGCCTAACACCGCTTCGCCATTGTTTTAGCACCGTCAGGGCCACTTTATTTTGCCGAATGTCAAAGTTGCTCTCCGTAAAGTTTTTGTTGAGCGCCTGAAATTAAACTCTCGGCAAAGCTCTCGTTGCCGACTGGTCGGTCACCTAGAGTCTGTTGCCGAGTGTATTTTGGTCTTTGCCGGGTGCATCAGGCACTCGGCGAATCCATGATTTCCCATAGTGAATAGTATGGACACGTGGCAGAACCAATCCAGTGGCATTGTGCCACATCAGACAGCCATGTGTCGTTGTTGCCACGTCAGTCAGCCACATGTCAATGTTGACAGAGCCATGTGGCTGCATACACGTCACTTGCCACGTCACACGCCCACGTGGCTCTATCCACGTCACTTGCCACGCATATGCCACGTCAATCATCAACAAGCTTCTTAATGGGTTTTGTGATGAAAATTTGTAATTTGCCACGACGCTCTAGTTATGTCATAAAACAGACTTTATCCTATGACGGGCAAAAATTACGTCATGGATGTAAACAACTCCTCTGACAAATTATACACATTTCATCACTAAGAAACTTCTGTGACGTGACTTCTATGACGAAAGCGTTTCATCATAAGTTCGTCACTCAAATTTCTTCACGACGAATTTGGCTCTTTCAATGACAAATATTGTTCGTCATATATGAGCGGATTTCTACTAGTGGATTTATCCATGGCTCCAGGTATTATACTTTCTAGCATTAAGCAGTACCATCGCATCTATTATTTGCACCAGAAAATGTTGATTTATTATCCTATTGCATCTAGGATAATGCCACATCTAGAAAATATTAAAATTCTAGTTCGTTGCATCTTAGAGTTCTGAATATCTTCTTCATCTTTTTGATTGATGAATGGTAATAAATCTGTACGTCAACCTTCTAATATGCGCTTTTATAACAGCTACATATGTGATCACTTTTGTTCATGCAGCAGAAAGAATTAGGAGTCTACGTCCTCGTGTCTCTCGAACTGACACTGTGCAGGGCCAGTTGGGTTCAGGTGTAGACATGGAGGAAATCCTGGTGACCAATGGTGTACCAGTGCCCAAGGTATAATACTAAACTGAAACTTGTTCCCTTGCACAAAAGACTATTAAATTTGCTTACTGTTGTCAACTTCGCTGAAATAACTAGATCTTGCTGAAAAGACTGGTCGAAAAGTTGCCATCAATGATCAATTTCGCAAGAGAAGGGCGAGAGGAAAAAAGATTGACATAAATTTCCTAAACAGTATGCAAAAGTGTGTGGAAAACATGCTAAGCTGTTTAAAAGTGAGATTTCAGTTATTGTAAGAACTATACCCCTTGAAGTGAGGAAGTGGAGGGACATCGATAGGTCCCATGCTGGTACCACTGCTGCTATTTGGAGAAAACTCAAGGTATTCTAGTTTTCATATGACTATCAGTATCAGTATCTTTCATATGCATAGATTATCAATATAGTGGTTGTTAACATCATAGCTTTGTGGCACAGCAAAAATTTCCTGAACTTTCAGAAGAAGATAAAAATTGTGCCATGAGACAAGTAGAGAGTCAATACAACAATCTTCGCTATCGTCTGCATCAGGTTTACCGGAGAAATCAACCAAGGCCAAATCATGTCTCACCAGAATGTTGGCAATGGCTCGTAAGGAATTTGTGGACAGATGCTGATTTTCAGGCAAACGGAACTAATTTCTTATATTATAGTGCCGAAGAGTTGTCATTGACACTTGTGCGTTTTCTTTGATCCAGAAAGGAGCAACCAAAACTCTCTTAATAGGGGAAACCAAGAGATGGGGTCAAAAGTTGGAACTAAAATCGATTGCTCAGATTGCTTACGATCTGGTAAGAAAAAAAATAACATTCAGATTCTTTTATGTTCTACACCTTGCTGTTATGACTTAGTGACTACTCCATTTTTTTTTACATGTCGTATTAAGTTTGTCCTAAGTCAAAGTTGTTCAACTTTGACCAAGTTTCTAGAAAAATATAACAACATTTATAATACCAAATTGGTTTCTTTCAATCCACCATAGAATATATTTCAATAGTACATATTATTGGGATGATAAATATTGTTATATTTTTCTATAAATTTGGCCAAAGTTATATAACTTTGACTTAGTACAAACCTAATACGACATCTATTAAAAAACAGAGGGAGTATTTTTTTCGATAAGGGAAGTTTTATTACTTTCAACATAGTTACATCGAGTTGATACAAGTATCTTAAAAATACTCCCGACCTCTGCGAAGAAATGCACACAGCCTTATAAAAAGTTTTAACAAAACTAGAGACACACTAATGGCCTTCAATCCGAAGACTAGACTGCCACCCATGTGCCCGGGTAAAAAACTCCATGGCCACCCGCGCCAACTATTGAGATGCCGTTGCAACCGAACCTTGTGAAGTTGGCTTCTGAAGGACAGTCCATGTATGAAGCCAATGCATAACCGAAAAGATAACGTGCAAAGGAGAAGAATTCCGTTTCTTTTCAAAAACCAAATCATTCCTGCATAACCATAGCGACCAACAAGTAGCTGCCACTCCTAGCAAGGTTAGCGATTTTTGCTCTTTAGCAAGACCCCCTAGGCAGTTCCCAAACATATGTGATACACTACGAGGTTGGGATAAACCTAAGGCTGCATGAATAAAGGCCCATATCGTACGAGCAAAACGGCATTTAGAGAACAGATGTTTAATTGTCTCATCTTTATGACAAAAACAACACTGCTTACTACCTTGCCAACTACACTTCGCTAAATTGTCTTTAGTTAGTACTACGCCCTTCCGTAGATACCACATAAAGATTTTGATTTTCAATGGGGCCATCATTTTGCATAAATGCTTGTTAATGTTAGGGACATCATCTGAATCAAGGCCAGGTAGTGAGATTTCACTGAGAATTGTCCATTAGGGTGTAAGTTCCAATGAAATTCATCCTGCTCCTGTCTTAACACAATATTAGTGATGCGTGGAAGCAAATCGTTCCATGCCATTAACTCGTGACCAATTAGGTCCCTACGCCATGACAAGTTAGGTGCGGAGGAGTTTAGCACCTTAGCAACAATATCTTGTTTATGTCGGATTATATTATAGAGACAAGGATATTTTTCACGCAGGGTTGACTGTTGTTGACGCTAAAACGCGCCGCGCCAAACACTCACATGCACGAGATCGCAGCACCTAGACCTGTCTGCGCAGAACCGGTACTACCGGTTTAGGAAACCGGTCCAACCGGTTTTTCTAGGGTTTGCAGCGATCACCAACGAACGCACTCCCGGGAGGGACCCCGTCAGGGTGTGCGCACCTTGGGTTGTTCTAGGATCGGTCAGGCCACCTAGAACGCCCTCAATCGCCGTGGAGACGAAGGAAGAACAGCAGTTAGGGTTTGGAAGAGGCTAGGGTTTGAAGAACATAAAGTAAAGGCAAAAAGTAAAGACAAATAAAAGATAAATTGTGTTTGATCGATTGGATGATACTCAATCGGCCGCAACCCTTTATATTTATAGGGTGGGGAGGTCTTGCCCCGCAAGGAAAGTCCAAATACAAGTCGGATCTACAAAAAGAGTCCAAACCTATCACAACTCGGGGAAAACCGGTTCCACCGGTTTCCAGATCCGGTTCCACCGGTTTGTCTTGTCAGACACGTCACAGTGACCCAAACCGGTTCCACCGGTTTCCCTGCAGAAACTATTCCTTGCCAATTTTGATCGCTAACATATGCCCCCCTGTTTTCTAGTAAACTAGTGCACTAGAAAACACTTCTAAGATCAAAATTGTTCTTCTGGACGATGTTTAAACATACAAAGCATCGGCCATGTCATGCGTCTCGCTTATGTTGAAGTTGAAGCAACTTGTTTTGGTCTCCACACCATCCTTGTAGGTGCCGCTGATCTTTGTTCAACTTCTGGCTCCATTGATTGCCTGCGCATCCTTTGTAATTTCCTCTTTTGAGTGTGAGTTAAGCCTGAGGGACACCACCTCGGCTGCATATACTTAGAATCTGATTTGCTGCTGTTCTCACACTATTTAGGATTAGTACATGCATCCTTTTTAACCGGATTACCATTGTAAGCAATCGGTAGTTGTAAGACACCATAACTTGGATAAGAAATAATATGTGGCGGCATGTACATACTACCATAGTCACTAGGAGCATAATAACAAGGATATGGCCAAGACAACGGCATATATGATCCACCAAAATATGGTGCAGCATAATTACCTTGGTGTTGATGAAATTTTTGTTCACCTTGATATCTTGGTGTTGAACCTGCATCTCCAGTGCTATGTGATTGATTTTTCTGCTTCTGGACAGCTCCGTTCTTCTTATATTTTTCCAGAAGATCTTCAAATGTTAGCTTCACCTTTTCCTTTGATCCACCAGAACTTCCAGGCGCAAACCGGTTATACCGGTTTGAATAACCGGTTCCACCGGTTCTATCAGAACCAGCACATTTGCTCTAGGTTTGCCCCCCGAGCGTCGAATTTCTTTTTGCAACTTGAGGGTCTTTTTTCTGCCATACCTTCTTGCTTCTTTTCTGTTCTGGTCGTGCTTCACCAATGATTACATTTTTTTCCTTTTGTTGTATCGGCTTGATTTGGCCGGATCAACACTTTAGGATTCTGTAATTCAATGGTATTGACAGAGAAATTCTTGGGAAAAGGATCAGTATCAACCTTCATTTCATGCAAAGTCAAATGGCCTTCATTAAGGGCCGATTGAATTCACCTACGAAATACAATACAATCATTAGTTGCATGTGAGAAAGAATTATGAAATTTACAATATGCACGTCGCTTTAACTCATCAAGTGGTGGTAAAGTATATGCACATCTGATGTATCTGTTTTTATGCAACTCATCAAATATCCTATCACAGTTGGACACATCAAAAGTAAATTTCACTTCTTCTTGCCGATTTTTTGTGGATCGGCTTAAGTGAAGGGCAACTATATGATTGAGACTTGCTTGGCCATGTAAATTCAGCAGCACAAACTTCTCCATTCTCATCGTCGACTAAATCATTGTTTAACATATGCATGTTAGGACGATCAGATTTTGGTCTAGTATCTTTGCTTCGGCTTTCTTGAACCAAAGCTTTTTGTAAAACTTGATTAAGGGTAAGAAACTCATAGCCTTCTAATTTATCTTTGATATGAGATTTCAAACCTTTAAAAGCTAATTCGGCAAGATCTTTTTCAGAAATAATCAAACTATAACATCGGTTTTTTGTATCTCTAAATCTTCTAATGTAATCAGCAACAGATTCATCATTCTTTTGGATAACCGATGTCAATTGAGATAGCCTCAATTCATTATCACCACTATAAAAGTGCTCATGGAATTTATGTTCTAATTGAGACCATGTATAAATAGAATTAGGAGATAATGCCGAAAACCATGAGAAAGCAACACCAGATAATGACAAAGGAAATAATCTAACTTTCAAATGATCAACACTACCATGAATACCCATTTGTGCATTAAATTGGCTAATATGTTCCCATGTAGTCCTATTGTCTTCCCCAGTAAATTTGACAAATTCTGGCACTTTAAAACCTTGAGGATAAGGCATAGTATCAAAAACTGGAGGATAAGGTTTCTGATATACTAAAGTCTTATTCTTAACCTCTACGCCAAAAGTATCTTTAATCAAAATAGCCAAATCTTTTTTATATTCTTCCATCAGACTCTGAATATAAAGATCATTTGAGCTTTGCTGATCATTGATATTTGGCACATGTTGTGACATTTGGTTCGGTGATGCATGTAATGGTTGTTGCAAATAACCCGAACTTTGGGAAGACATAGGATTTGTAGTATATGTCATTGGAGTATATGTAGGTACATGACCAGAAACACCATTAACTCGGCCAGAATTAGCCTGAGCAATTGGCATACTAGTTATAAGCTCAGGTGTTGTCTGATATGCGGCAACAGGGGTAGAACCGGTAGGACCGGTTCCTACAACCAGTTGAACCGGATTTTGGCCGTATTGTACATTAGGATTAAAACCGGTAGGACCGGTTACAGAAACCGGTTTCACCGGATTTGCCTGGCCAAATTGTCCCTGTGAATTTTGTCCTATTGAATGATTCAACGGCATCCCATATTGTGGATTTCTGGGTAGTACTGCTGCCGATGAATTTTGAGGTACAAATGCGTGCTGTGAAATACCCACTACATCAGAATTAATAGCATTACTAGTTACGGTCGAAGGTTGTTTTCCTACGGATTTATCAATCATGCCTTGAACAATCGTAAGAAGATTCTTTTGACCAGAAAGTAATAAGCCATTAATTTGCTCAAGGGTAACAGGCGTGGATGCAGCACTTACAATGGGTGTTACCTCATCCTTTTCTTCTTCTCCCTCTGAAAGAACAACCACCTCCTTGTCCTTGGAGATAGCACCTTTTCGATCCTTGGAGAAGTGCGAGAGGAACCATTGCGCCTTATCTTCAAGTTTCTTCTTGGCCCGTTCCATCTCCTCCTTTTCTTGCAGCAGGAGTTGCTCGAATAGATGACGATCCTCAGCCGATAGCTCATTAGCAGTCGGCCTTTGAATATTATCAGGATCCACCTCGCCTGGCTTCGGTAGACTCGACATGATAGTAGATCCCTTTTTCTTGTTCCCCAGCGGAGTCGCCAAAAAGTGTGTTGACGCTAAAACGCGCCGCGCCAAACACTCACACGCACGAGATCGCAGCACCTAGACCTGTCTGCGCAGAACCGGTACTACCGGTTTAGGAAACCGGTCCGACCGGTTTCTCTAGGGTTTGCAGCGATCACCAACGAACGCACTCCCGGGAGGGACCCCGTCAGGGTGTGCGCACCTTGGGTTGTTCTAGGATCGGTCAGGCCACCTAGAACGCCCTCAATCGCCGTGGAGACGAAGGAAGAACAGCAGTTAGGGTTTGGAAGAGGCTAGGGTTTGAAGAACATAAAGTAAAGGCAAAAAGTAAAGACAAATAAAAGATAAATTGTGTTTGATCGATTGGATGATACTCAATCGGCCGCAACCCTTTATATTTATAGGGTGGGGAGGTCTTGCCCCGCAAGGAAAGTCCAAATACAAGTCGGATCTACAAAAAGAGTCCAAACCTATCACAACTCGGGGAAAACCGGTTCCACCGGTTTCCAGATCCGGTTCCACCGGTTTGTCTTGTCAGACACGTCACAGTGACCCAAACCGGTTCCACCGGTTTATAAATCCGGTTCCACCGGTTTCCCTGCAGAAACTATTCCTTGCCAATTTTGATCGCTAACAACTGTCCTAGCCACTTATCTTCCTAGAATCTAACTTCGGATCCATCTTTTATTATAAAAGTCCCAAAACGGAAAAAATCGCGTTTAACCTTCATAAGACTAGCCCAAAAATGTGAATCCCCATTTTTCCACTGTACTTGTGAAAGAGGCTTCGAGTCTAGGTATTTATTGCATAAAATTTGTTGCCAAGTTCCGTCTGTTGTGAGTAATTTGAACAACCACTTACTAAGATGTGCTGTGTTCTTAATATCTAAGTTATGAATAACTAGTCCTCCGTGGTGCTTGGGCTGGCACAAGATGTCCCACTTGGCTAGTCTATATTTTCGTTTCTGTTCATCACTTTGCCAAAAAAATCTTGATCGAAAGTAATCCAATTTTTTAGTACTCCTTTTGGGATAGAGAAAAAGGACATCATATACATGGGTAAGCTGCTTAGCACTGAATTGATCAATGTCAGACGACCCAAAGTTGATAGATGTTTTCCTTTCCAACTCCCGAGCCTCTTTTCAAATCGTTCTTCTACTCTTCTCCATTCAGTATTTGATAACATTCTATAATGTATAGGAATGCCTAAATACCTCATCAGAAAAGTTCCTGGATTACAGCCATAGAGTTCGGTGTATTGGGATTCTGCTTCTTGAGCAGCTCCAAAACAGAAAATTTCACTCTTATGGAAATTTATTTTGAGTCCTGAGAGTTGTTTGAATGCACAAAGGAGTAGCTTCATGTTACGAGATTTGTCTTGATTGTGATCCATAAAGAGTATTGTATCATCGGCATACTGTAGAATAGATAGACCTCCATCGACTAGATGTGGCGCTATTCCACTTACCTGATTGTCTACCTTGGCCCTTTTGATAAGCACCGCTAACATGTCTGGTACAATATTAAACAAAATTGGAGATAACGGATCCCCCTCTCGAAGACCTTTCTTAGTTTGAAAGTAAGGTCCGACCTCATCATTAACGTTGATAGCTACACTACCTCCCGATATAAAGGACTGAACCCAAGATATCTACTTAGGCGAAAATCCTTTCATTCGAAGAGATTGCAATAAGAAGGGCCATCTTACTTTGTCATAAGCCTTTTCAAAATCAATCTTAAGGATAACACCACTTTGCTTTTTGTGATGCAAATCATGGACTATTTCATGCAAGATAACGACACCCTCAAGGATGTTTTGTCCTCGCATAAACGCAATTTCAGTAGTGCTGATTATGTGGTCTGCAATAGAGTTGATTCTTATGGTGGAAGTTTTAGTAAAAATTTTGAAACTAACATTTAGCAAGCAAATTGGTCTATACTGTTGGATCTTATTAGCTTCTTGGACTTCTAGAACTAAGGTTATTACCCCAAAATTGAGACTAAAGAGCAGCAAGTTTCCAGTATGAAGCTCGTAAAACATTTGCGTGAGATCATGTTTCATTACATCCCAAAACTTTTGATAAAATTCGGCTGGGAATCCATCTGGACCTGGTCCTTTGTTATGCTCCATTTCAAAAACTGCATCCCGAATCTCCTTTTCTGTGAAAGAAGCCGTTAGGAATTCATTTTCAGCCTGTGAAACCTGTGGGATATCATCTTGCATTAATTCATTTAGAGTAAAATAATTTTCTTCTGGTGGCTCAAATAAGTCCTTATAGAATCGTTTGATATATGCCTTGAGGTTAGCCTGCCCTTCTATTTTTCCATCTTCATGGTCAAGAGAGAAAATCCTTTTCTTCCTATGCTTTCCATTGGCAATCATTTGGAAGTATCTAGTATTGCTATCCCCTTGCAGTACATCAGTGACCTTTGCCCTCTGATAGAACTTTATTTCTTCCTCCCAAAGAAGCTTGGTCAGATCACATCGAGATTGATCAAGTTGAGTTCGCACTGCCTTTGATAGTTCTTGATGCTCAACGGCAATGTCCAGGTTGGTAATTGTAGATTGAAGGGCTGTTTTCTGTTGTTTGTACACACCATTAGAATGAGAAGCCCATCCACGAAGGTGTTTACGTAATGCCCCTCCTTTTTTATTCCACCTCTGGACTGAATTTTGGCCTTTTACTGCTTTTTTCCAGATTTTCACAACCCAATCATAGAAGTCCTCACGAGAGAACCAGCTGAGTTCCATTTTGAATGGTTTTGCTGTTCCTGTAAAGGCTGGCGATCTGGTGTCCAATAATAAAGGAGTATGGTCTGAAACACCTCTATCTAGAGCATGTACAGTCACCACAGGATATTTAAATTCCCACTCGATTGTCATTAGAACTCTATCAAGCTTTTCATACGTGGGTTGGGTTAAAGAGTTTGCCCATGTGAACTTACGACCAGTTAAGTCAATCTCTCTAAGATCAAAGCTATCAATCACAGCGTTGAACAGAAAAGGCCACCTATGGTTAAACCTATCATTGTTCTTTTCTTTACTGTTCCTCATTATGTTGAATTCCCCTCCAATTAGAGTCGGAAGCGGGTTTTGTTGGCAAGCACGTACGAGTTCAGTCAAGAAAGGTGTCTTAAATTCCTCTTGAGCTGGACCTTAAACAGCCATAAGTATCCATTTAACCTTATCAACTTTATTGCAGAGATGCAATTTAATGTAAAATTCCCCTTCTACAATTAGAGACAGGTCGAGTACAGTGGTATTTATACCAAGAAGTATACCCCCGGACCACCCACGCGGTGGAAGGCAATGCCAAATAAAATCCGACTCTCCAGAAAGCCAAGCAAGATTCACTTTTGACATATCCTGTTTTCCGGCTTCCATGACTGCAAAAAAATCAAGATTATGATTTTTATTGCTTCAGCTATGTAACGATATTTAGCCAAGTCCGATAGACCTCTGCTATTCCAATAAAAACCTTTCATGGAGAAAATTTTTTAGGTGTACAATGCTTCTTATGGCTTTTGCACAACTTAGATGTAGACTTGGACTTTCGACCAGAAACCATAAGGTCACATATTTTTGTGTCCAGGTCTAGGTCATTCAAGCCTACGTCAGTAACTTCCTTTACCAAGTGTGTAAGAAGGGTACTGTCATATTTAGTATCCTCGTCGTCACTAGGTTCAAAAGGGTTATGACCTATGGGCTGCTCCCCTACCCCTAAACTTTTAGTTACTTTTGAATGGGGAATTATAGTTACTCGGTCAACCTCAATTCGCTTAAGCGCGTTAATAGATAAATTAATTCCATTGTTGTCGTTACCCAATGAAAAGCCTAGGTTGCTCAAGTTTGAAATACATCTATCTGTAGGCATAGACTTAATAGAAACTGATGGTGGTTTATTTGTTGTACCTGGTGTCATGTTGCATGGAGGTATAGCCGAAAGTGGTGACATGACATTTTCCCCCATCGTCTTGTTCTCCAATGGACCATCCAGATTCTTAGATGCAGCTCTTTTCATAGCCTTTGCCAATAAGTTCTCATCAGCCACTGCTACACCATCAGGAGTTGCAACATTAAATCGTACACTACGGCGTTTACCCTCCAAAAGAATCGAACCAGATTGAGAACCGATATCAATACCTTGGGTAGATTTCTTGGTGTCGTTCGATAGTGTGCCCAAAGCAGCAGCGGCTTGGAGACCAGATGAACTGAAAATCCTTGCATTAGGATGCACATCGCTCACATTGTTGCCCGACCATGCCTGATCCGTCCGCGACAAACTCTGCTCCGATGAAATCCCAGGGTGAACTGCCAGATGACCCTTGGCAGGTGGCGTCACTCCCTGCTGCCCACTCAAAGATTTGGGCACACGAGCCTCAGGAGGTGACGGTGTCGAGGATATCGCCGATGGGGCGTCAAAATGTAAATTTCCTGTGGACAATCCAACCTGGCTCACATCAGCCGGCATTAAATTCACCCCAGAATCCACCCCAATTTGTTTCTTTCCTGAACATGGAGCAGTTCTAGTAGGCATTTTTGTCACAGCAACAGGAGGTAAGTTTGTTGTTCCGTCCAAAACTATGGGCTTCATTGGAGACCTCGGACGTGGGCCGAAAGTTGTCACAGCGATTTGGACTTGCATAGGTGTAGGACCTGAACCATCCTTTGCTTCTCCGACAGTGGAAGATGAACTACCAGTGCCTATGGTGCCCTTGAATTTCTTATGTGCATTTTCCGGATCCTTTTCTGAGGATCTATCCTTGTCTGCCTTGTCACTCCGATCCATTGGATCTTGCTCCTCCAAACTAGGTGGTGCTGGCACAAAATTAGCCTCCTCCAAAGTATAGGTGATATTGTAACCTTCTTTTCCAAATACTAGATCGGTCACGAATGGCAGCTGCCCCTTATCCATCATTCCGATAAGCACCCGAATGAAGCCTTTTTTCCTGTAAGTGAGCATATCGACCTCTAGTGTGGCACCGATTTTACCCAAAGCCCAGAAAACCAAGTAGTGCCTCCAAGCATGGGGTACTCCAGTGATATGCACCCAAACTTCTTCTAGCTGATAAGTGGGAGTCACATCATTGGAACTTTGCCAATCTGAAATAGTGAGTGTAACGCCATGATTCTTCAGTTGAAAACCAATGTCGCACATACCTTGTAACTCCTCTTCGGTCGGAAAGGCCACAAGGAATGAGTCTTCCCCATGGGGTAAAGCCTCCCACTTCCAATCCGCCCTTGTGACTCTTGCCAGTTCACTCTGAACGACTTCTGCAGTGAGTTTCCCTCCAGTTACCTTGATCAAAGCTGTTGGGGCCGGATCCAGTGTTTCCAGCTTGTAATCAATATCAGGAATTCGCAAAAAACCGAAGTCTTTCATGCCAAAATGAAAGAATGTAGCATTTGGCTTTGGCATCTTCAAAATTGGGCACTTTGCTGACAGGTGAGAATTTTTCTTATTGCATATGATACAATCCAGATCAGCTGTGCACTCATCATTGGAATGTCCGCTGCTCTTGCATCTCCAACAAAAAGGCCCCTTCTTCTTGGTCGTAGTAGTATCTGAATGCAAGGCTTGTTGCTGTTGTTGCAGTGAGCCACGTGCTGCACCCTGCTGACTTGTCTCAGCATTATTGCTACCAGCGTTGGGGCCGCTAGGAGGTCCCCCGATCGGCTGGTAATGTTGATAAGAATTGGTACCAAACCCCTGACCACCCCTTCCATTGTTGCGACCATGAGTCTGCCCATCTGCATGGCCTCGACCCGATCCCCCGTAGGCACCACCACGACCTCTACCAGGACCCTGACCTCGTCCATCCTGATGGTGGTGTTGGTCATTGTTCCTGATCGGCGGCGGCTGGCGTGTCGGCGGCGGCTGTCGAAACGGCGGCCCATTGGAGTCGGCCATGTTGGTGGATAAGGGTAAAGCGATGGCGTGTGGTTTCTCTTTTGCGATGGCGGCGTAGGATGGAACGGTGCATGAAGCAATGTACGCAGAAGGCGAGGACGTGTTACTAATTGGAGGAAAACTCGTTGATCACGCTGCATCGTTCCTTCCTTATTGCAGGATTTTTTGAAACGCTCCGGCGGCATGAAAGCTGCTAGCGTTACTGACACCGGTGATCGATGTCGTGGCAAGGGGTCCTTCCATGGCCGAATTGCCACTCCATGTTTTGGAACAGATCGACCTGTAGGTCGTGGTAAGGTTCGATCCCTAGATGACCCCTCGTCTGCCGGCGAGATTGAATCACCGTCGACATGGTCAGTCTTGTCCAGGACCGGTGAGTAGCATTGTACTTCCCACCACCTAGAGCCTTTAGGAAACCCAATATTTTTCCAAAATTGCTCGCACAAATCCTTTTCTGAGGATGATTTCTTTGTCCTTGACAACAAGACATCCTTAATTGACCTGTGTTCACGACCAAAATTTTCTGCCTCAGTAGCAGGCATTCCGGCTAAGATTGCTTCATGATAATCATCAGCAAGATCAGATGCCACATGGGTATCTAACCCGGCAAGGATCACTAATTCGACCCATGCAGCATAGCCTGAGGAGGGAGATGAGATCATGTCATCCTCGCCTCCCTCTATAATCTCTTCATTTTTGTCGTTCTTGATTCCACCTGAAGATTTGCTGCCATCGTCTAGCACGAGTGCTGCATCGTCACTCTTGTGCGTAGTCCCCGCCAGGTCGATCTGCGTAGTGATCGCCGTATCCTCTTTGCCGTTGCCGTTCGTGTCCGCTTTGCTGTCTATCGATTCGCTTGTACCTGCAATTTCGAGCATACCTGGAATCCGCCCTCCTCGATGGTGGTGCTGATCAAACCATCGGAAGTCCCATGTCGTGGTGCAAGGGTAAGGCGACGCCGGCGTAAGTCGCCGTCCCGTCGCCTCGGGGAGCCCCTCTCCTCAACGGTCATAGCCTCAACGGCGTAAGTGCGTGTGAGTCAACAGAGGGAGTATAATTTTTCTTAAAACAATGCAGCGAGACCCTGAAACAGGTGAATGGCCTACTGCTATGCAAGTTTGGAGGGCTACATGGCAGAAGGTTGATGGGACATGGTCTATTCCAACCGGTGAAGAAGTAATGGTATGAAATTGTTACTCCACAATTTATTAGATACTCAGCTTGAGATGATAAATTGCCTATGCTAATTATTCATTGAGAACCTTTACTATTGAAAAGTTGCACTCGGTTTTAGAGATAACTATGACATGCCGAATCGGAATTGAAAATGTAGGATAGCAAATAAAGCAATTAAGCGCAGAACTACATCACAAATGTATCAGTCTTTCATTATAGTGCACCAGTTCATTTGTTTCAGGATCAGCAATGAACTCGCAAACTGCCTTGCTGGTTCTGCAGATGTCTGATTAAAAATGTTGGCACAGAAGATCACAAGTGGGGTTGATATTAGGAGTAACAAATTATACATGAGAGACAAGATTAATCTGCAATTGTTTTAGCAGTGTTATCATGCTAATTTTAGTTCTTACTTATGATTAATTAGCTGAATTTCTTTTGCAATATATAATCATGTTTCATAATGTGCAGACCAAACTACAAGAAGTTGCTGAGACACATGAAGAAAAAATTTCTTCAGCACCTGTGCCAATAGTGGAGCACTTCACACTAGTTCTTGGTCGAAAGCCAAACCATTCACGTGGTGTTGGTATTCGTGCAGTCAATCGAGTGGCTGAGGAAAGGATCAGATTGCAGGTGCAAATTGAGGCTTTCACTACTACATAAAACATCTGTAAGAGCCAGAGTATTTTTTTAGGGCGGACTAAAAGGCGACGCGTCCCCACAAAAGTGCGCGCGCTACTGTAGATAAGGGCCCCCCCGCTATAGAACGATTTCCAGGGGCGGGTCATGCCATGAGCCGCCCCTGAAAACGGCCATCATTTGCAGGGGCGGGTGGCCCCATGACCTGCCCCTGTAAATAGCCCTTTCCAGGGGCAGGCAATCGGGCCACCCGCCCCTGCAAATGCTGCCCATTCCAGGGTCGGCCCAGGCCATCACCCGCCCCTGGAAATGCAATATCAGGGGTGGCTCGCGCCATGACCCGCCCCTGTAAATATCAATTTCCAGGGGCGGGCGATGAGGTCACCCGCCCCTGCAAATGCTTCCCTTTCCAGACCCGAGGCACTCTCCAAACCGAAAAAGGAGGGCGAGGTGCTGCCCCAAATTTCCCAAAAAAAAGTGGAGGACGAGGGGAAGGTTTGTCCCCTCATTAGGAGGTGAGTTGATGCTTATCCTATGACTATTCTTAAGCTTATTGTATTGATTATTGCTCAATTAGTATTTGTGTTACCTCTAGTGTTGGGGATTTGGCCCGCCGACAAACGCCTTCTACTTGTTTTGCTTCATCTCATGCATGAGGGCGACAATAAACCAAGGAAATCAAGCCAATTTAGCTTCATTTGCTCTACATATCTCTACTTTGGCTTCGGTGATCACATCTCGCTGTATACAAAAGCCAATCGGCTTCGGTGATCACATCTCGCTGAATACAAAAGCCAATCGGCTTCGGTGATCACATCTCGCTGAATACAAAAGCCAATCGGCTTCGGTCATCGTGCAGCAGAATGCCGAAATGGTGTTATCAGAATCAAGTTAGAAGCCAATTTGATGAAGTATTGATACTGTTGAATGCCAAGAGCTATGAATGAGTTAATGCCAAGCTTCGGTTCGCTCTATACTGCAGGTCTTTGGAGGAGTCATCGGCTTTCTGGACGCTGGGAAACGGCTTAGGGTCATCTCGACTCAGAGGAAGCCAAATCCAGGAGCTATAAAGCCCTTGGAAGCAAGCGAAGCCGACATGGACCGAGTCAAAGGAGACCAAGTCCAAGCCAAGTCAAACACGGAATCACAAGTCTACGCATTCACGTTGGGAGGAGTAAATGTACCAAAATGTCCATAGGTTATTTGTATTGCGTAATCTAGAGGATGATGCCTGATCTCAGGGGCACAATGGGAATGTGAAGACCCTTGGTCTCCCTATAAAAGGGGACCCCTCCCCTTCATGTAAAGGTTGTTGATTCCAGGATACTGTAGATAAGTAATTTATTGTTGCTTGTCTCTGTTGTCCCGTTTCAGCTGGGAGATGATGTTGTCCTAGCAAAATCCTTCATCATTGTCTGCGATGGCACAGCAATGAACTGGTACACAAAGCTGCCTGAATTATCAATCAACCGCTGGTATGATCTGAAGAGGGAGCTTATCAAAAATTTTGGCATCATGGGAGACCAATCACTCTCATATGACGAACTCACACTACACCAGCAGCCGAAGGAGCCACTAGAGGACTACTTCCGCAGATTCGTCACTCTACGTGCTCAAGCCCCACATATCCCTGATGAAGCAGCAAAATTCGCAGCAATACAAGGGCTTCGCCCAGGATTGTTTGCACAGCATATCGCAAGAGAGACACCAGCTACTCTGGCAGACCTGTATGAGGAGTTCAAAAAATACTGTCGCTCTGACAATGACAACCAAATGAGATTGGCAAGAGAAGCCATCATGAGAAACCAATATGAGTCACAAGCCAAAACCCATCACCACAACCACAGCTACCAAAACTACTCCCACCAAACAATCATGAAGGTGGACAATCCGCCTCCTTCCTACGAAACCAAACCACCGTACCCAGAAAGCCAATACCACAACCAGAGAAATGAGCCCACTCAGAGGGGTGGAAAAGCCGGCAGAGGCCGAGGAAGAGGAAGAGGTCCAGCGGGACCTGAGCTGTTTTGCCAATACCATGGCAAAAATCATACCCATGGCACAGAACAGTGCAGAGATATCAAGAAAACAATAGAAAAGCTAAGAGCAGAGAATATTCAAGCGACCCAAACGAAGCCAATATCGGCTTCGCAACCAAATACCCAAAACCCTTCCTAAGCTATTCAACCATCCTGCCCAGTATATCCTTCGCTAAACTCAAACACTGTGCATCCATCAACAGCGATGGCAACCCAATATTTGCCTTCGCCACAAACCTTTCAGCACTATTACCCACAAGCCATATATCCTCACTTATACCCTCAAACCTTCCAGCAAGCGGCTTCGCAAAACATAAAGGTTGAGGAGCTGCCACCACCACCACCACTCTCACAGCAAAAAGCCAATCAGAAAGAAGCTCCAAGTCCACTCCCAAGCTATGGACACATCATGCCCATTTCTGGAGGATCATCGCTTGCTTTTGAGAACAAAAAGCAAAGGAAAAGCTATTTTCGCCAAGTCAATAACATCTCTGTTGATGGCCCGTACAAGAAGTAGGAATGGTCTCATATGCCCATCACTTTCACTGAGGAAGATCTCAAGCTCCACAACTACCGACACAATGATGCTATGTCGATCGAAGCCAATATTGCTGGCTAGACGATTGGAAAGGTGCTCGTGGACACAGGAAGCTCTGCTGACATCATCCTAGCAAGAACATTGAGAAACATGACCAATATCAACCCAGACAACTTGGAGCCATCAGACACTCCGTTGGTCGGCTTCGGGGGGAAGCGAACCCAAACACTCGAGAAAATTTCACTGCAAGTATCCTTCGGGGACACATCCAATGCAAGAACAGAATACATCACCTTTGATGTAGTGGACATGGTCTTTGATTACAATGTCATCTTCGGAAGAGGAGTCATAAATGCTTTTGACATCATCATAAGGCAGTCATTGCTATGTATGAAAATGCCAGCTCTCAAAGGAGTTATAACCGTATATGGCGACCAGAGGGAAGCCAGAAACATCGAAAAAGCCAAAGCACCTAGTCAGCGAAATGTGCATTTGCTTGAAGAAAAAGATCCATATTACCCAGAAGAAAAGCCAAACATCGAGAAAAATAGCAGGAAGATGCAGAAAGCCACAGAGACGAAGCAGGTGCAGCTGCAGCCCGATGTCTTTGACAGAGAAGTGATCATTGGCTCAGATCTAGAGCCGGATGAAGAAGATAGGCTCATCGAATTCCTCAGAAATGACAAAGATGTGTTTGCTTGGTCAAGCAAAGATCTACCAGGTGTTGACAGAAGCATAGTTGAGCATAAGCTGGCAATCAGTCCTGATATGAAGCCAAAAAAGCAAAAGTTGAGAAAGATGTCAGAAGAGAAAGCTGATGCAGTAAAAGCCGAAGTGCAAAGGCTGCTGGACGCCAATGTCATACGCGAAGTCAAATATCCAACATGGCTAGCAAATACTGTACCAGTTCAGAAGAAGAATGGAAAATGGCGAATGTGTATTGATTTCACAGACCTCAATAAAGCTTGCCCAAAAGATGATTTCCCACTACCAAGAATTGACAAGATTGTTGATCAAGCAGCAGCAAGTGAAATGATGTCCCTCTTAGATTGCTTTTCTGGCTATCACCAAATCTGGATGAAAAAGGAGGATGAGGAGAAAACCAGCTTTATCACACCAGTTGGCACTTTTTGCTTCATCAGGATGCCTGAGGAGCTTCGGAATGCAGGAAGCAGTTTCTGCCGAATGTCAAGCACAATGTTGAAGGACGAATTGTTCAAAACTATATTGACATATGTTGATGACATCTTGGTCAAAAGTGCCAAAAGGCAAGATCATGTATCAGATCTAGCAACCGCCTTCGCTCGCATGAGACAGGCCGGTCTCAAGCTAAATCCAGAAAAGTGTGTATTTGGAGTGACAAAAGGCAAAATACTTGGTTGTATAGTTTCAGCTCACGAGATAGAAGCCAATCCAGACAAGATAAATGCAATACTTGACATGAAAGAGCCAAAGTGCATGAGAGACGTGCAGAAGCTGTCGGGCAGAATTGCCGCACTCAACAGATTCATCGCAAAAGCAGCAGAGCGAAGCTTACCATTCTTTGCAACACTCAGAAATGCAGCTAAGTTCCAATGGGGGCCAGAGCAGTCAAAAGCATTCCACGAGCTGAGGCAATACTTGATGCAACTCACGAAGCTAATAGTACCAAACCCAAAAACACCACTCCTACTGTACATTGCAGCATCACAATCAGCAGTTAGTGCAGCGCTCATCACAGAAAAGCTGGTAGATAGCAGAAGCATTTAGCAGCCAGTCTACTATGTATCCGAAGCTTTGAATGCGTCGAAGCTGTTTTATACAGAGATTGAGAAGATGATCTATGCAGTGATAATGGCTTCCAGAAAGCTGAGACACTATTTCGAGGGCCATCACATCAAAGTCCTCATGGATCAGCCACTCAAGGAGCTTTTGAACAACAAAGAAGCTTCGGTGAGAATTCGTAAGTGGGCAGCAGAGCTTTCAGAGTACGTCGTGGATTTTGAAAGGAGAACATCAATCAAATCACAAGTCCTAGCTGACTTCATCGCGGAGTGGACATCGCCTTCGCCACAAAATGCTATCAGAGAGGAAAATTGGCTGATACACTGTGATGGTGCTTGGGGGGACAAAGGAGCTGGCATCGCGAGATATGCAGCAAATTTAGAATTTTGCAAATGTAGTGATAGAAGCACAAACAACGTTGATGAGTACGAAGCTGTGCTACTTGGGCTCAGAAAAGCCAAGGCTTTGGGAGCTCAGAGATTTACTGTCAAAACAGATTCTAAGGTGGTGGCAGATCACATCGAAAAAGAGAGCATGGCGAAGCAACCAGAACTCATCAAATACTTGACCACTGTACGCTCAATGGAGAAAAAATTCAAAGGTTTCACTGTGGAGTACATCCCAAGAGCAAAAAATGACGAGGCAGATGCTCTGGCTAAGGCAGCTGCAAAGGGGGACAAGCTTCCACTTGATGTGTTCTTTCAAACATTAACATCACCATCAATAAAGGATTCAGATGACCCACCGAAGCTGATCAATGCAATAAGCTCCGAGGATTGGCGATCCCCAATAATAGCTTTCCTTCGGGGATACTATGAGCCAATTGACGAAGATGATCTAAAAGCTATGCAACAAAGAGCAAGATGCTATCAGATGATAGATGATGTCCTCTACAAGAAAGGAGTTGTAGCTCCTTGGCTTCATTGCATCTCTCACAACGAAGGAAAAGAACTGATCCAAGAGATACACAGCGGCTTATGCGGGGCATACTTTGGGGCAAGAGCTTTAGTGGACAAGGCAATGAGGCAAGGATTCTACTGGCCTGCAATCATCATGGATGCAACAAACACGGTCAAGACATGTGATCAGTGTCAAAAGTGTGCAGCGAACAGAAAATCTCCTTCGGAGCAATCACAGCTGATAACTCCAACATGGCCTTTGCAAAGATGGGGCATTGATCTAGTTGGCCCGCTACCAACGGCTCAAGGAAATCTCAAATATGCCATAGTAGTAGTGGAGTACTTCACCAAGTGGATCGAAGCCAGACCTTTGGCTAACATCACAGCAAAAACAGTTATCAAATTCTTCTGGCAGCAAATTGTGTGCCGATTCGGAGTACCAAGGGAAATAACAGTGGACAATGGGAAGCAGTTTGACTGTGACGAATTCAGGCAATACTGCATGTCAATTGGAACAAAAGCTAAATTCGCTTCGGTATATCATCCGCAAACAAATGGAGCAGTTGAAAGAGCCAATGGCTTAATCTTTACAGCCATCCGAAAGTGCCTCGCAAATTGTAAGAAAAAAGGCAAGTGGGTAGAAGAGATGCCGAAGGTGATCTGGGCTCATAACACCACCACATCAAGGGCAACACAGTTTACTCCATTCAAACTGCTTTATGGTGAAGAAGCAGTATGCCCAGAGGAAATACTGCACAAAGGGCTTTGCACCCAACAAGAAGCTCCCAAAGAGAGCGAAGCCGTTGACAAGGATCTCGTTGAGATATACAGGCTCCAGGCAGCAAAAAACATTTTCAAGTATCAAGCTGAGACAAGAAAGTAGGCGAGACAAAAAGGTAATCAGAAAAGATATCAAGGCAGGGGACTGGGTCCTAAGGAAAAATCCAAGCATGCCCACTGGAAAGCTGCAACAGAAATGGGAAGGCCCATTTCTGGTCATCAGAAGCAACAGGCCTGGCTCATTTCGCTTAGGCGATGACGAAGGCAACGAGCTGCCGCATTCATGGAATGCAGACAGCTTACGCAAATATTACTTATGAAAAAGATGTAAAATGGCTTCGTAATCTATAAACGAAGTCATTGATTAGAATAGCATTTTTACTTTCTTTCAAAAAAGCCCGTACTCTTTTCCTCACAAGGGGACCCTCACCAAGGGGTGAGGTTTTTAACGAGGCAGTGCTTACTGTAACTCGTCAAATCATATATGAACGAGGTATTCCCCAAAAAAGCAGCATCGAAAGCGATTGGCTTCGACCAAGTCGCCTATATTCGACAATTCACAAAAAACCGAATTGACCTTACCAAGAGTAAGGCCAATTCAGATCTAAGCAAAAGCTTACTCCAAAGAGGAGTAAAAGAGGCTTCGGTCCAGAAACGCTTACTCTAAAAAACAGAGTAAAAGGGGCTCTGACCCAAACAATTGTTATAAATCAAAAACAGCTTCGGCTAGCAGTACTCTAAAAATCTTATAAAGGCTTCAGCAGCTTCGTCTAGTTGCGCTCTAAAAAGCCTATAGGGGCTTCGGCAACTTGATTAGAACACACGAGAATAGCATCAAAAGCAATTGGCTCCGACCAAGTCGCTGATATTCGATAACTCAGATAGAACTGAATTCGCCCTACCGAGAGTAAGGCCAATCCAGATCTAAGAAAAAGCCCACTCTAGAACATAGCGAAAGGGGCTTCGGTCCAAAAGCGCTTACTCCAAACAGACCAAAAGGGGCTTCGGCTAAAACATATATTTTAAATTAAAATCAGCTTCGGCTATCAGTATTTTAAAACGAATGAAATAATAGGGGCTTTGGAAAATCACGCGAAGCACATCCACGTACAAAGCTCAAAGGAGTCAAGCCGGCTCCGAACCAAAAGTGCAAACCACTTGAACGAATAAAACCCCGCTTTGAGGGGGGAGGAGGCGTTTCTCTCGCAACGAAGCCAAATCGAGCTTACATTCATTCAAGTGTTTCGAATCAAAACAATGACCAAGCAAAATACAATGTGTTCTACAAGGAGATGACTCAGAACATCTCAAAAACATATCCATCAAAAAGCTGGCCAGATCTCCTAAATCTGGGAGCATTATATACATAAGCAAAATCCCTATCATTATCTAAATCTTCTGGCTCCACCTTAACTGGAAGCAGACGAGCAGCTTCGGCATTTCTTGCACGAGCGAGTTCGACACGAGGAGAACATCGAACGATGAAGGAGTTAAAAAACTCAAACACATCGAATTCGCAATGACTAAAGAACTCATGGCAAAATTCCCAGAAATCGTCGATTCTTTGACTTGGACATAACTTCCGATATTGTTCCCATGCGAAGCCAGATACACACAAGGGGCCATCACGCATAGTGATTGGCATGGGTTCAAGAACACCTCCCTCATCAGGGATCTGAGTATATACAAATTTACAAAGTTTTAACATCCCTCAACAAAAGAATCAAAGTCATCAGCTCTATTGAAGCTAAACCTTCGGATCAGCATCAGAGGCTCCGGCTTCAGCACCATCACGACCAGCTTCGGCACCAGCTCTTGAAGTTGAGGCCCCAGTAGTGGCGGCGGCAACAGCGGCTTCGGCTTCGGCTCTCTGCCGCTGCTCGAGAGCGAGCTCCTCCTTGTACTAAAATTAAACAGAACAATCAATACCGAAAGCAAAGTTAACAGGACATGTCCAAAGCCAAAATAAAAAGCCGAAATGATAAAAGAAGCCGACCTTAACCAGACGATCATATGCAGTACGCCGAGCACACTCCCTCCCTGTCTCCGACCAAAACTTCCGCAGAAAGAGGCCGCGAGCTGCCAAAACAGCCTCGTTGAAAAGATCTTTCCTATCAGGATTCAGAGCCGAAGGAAACTGAAAGCCTTTCCTTAAAAAGCCTAATGAGAGCATCCGTCATCAGCCAGTATCTTAAAGGCGTTAGTGACGCATGTCCGGGCAGCATAATCACCCACTCTGGACAAGACGTCGGGAAGCACTTAAACTCATCATCAATCCAGTCAAAAAGCTTCCCAATGCTAAAGTCATCAGAGGGGAAGGGCAGCGGCTCGGCTCCATATTGTCTCAGAGCAGCTTCGTATTCAGCGTAAACGCCCAAGCTGCAACTGAGCAATTCAGAATCTAAATTTTCCTTGTCAGCCTTAAGCTGCCCCACTTGAGCCTTGAGCTGACTGGCTTCGGAAATAAGAGAGTTCTTTAGGTCATCAGCAACCAGAAGCTCCCTCTTGTACTTTTCAGCACCCGATGTTGCTTTCTCTTTATCAGCTTCGAGAGATTTGACTTGATTCTTCAGGTCATGCTCTAAAGTGGCAGCATCAATTACCTTGCCCCGAAGCCCCTCGATTGTCTGAGCGTTAAGTGCACGCATAGAATCAAGCGAAGCAACCTGGCGTTTGAGCGAAGCAACTTCTGACGAGGCAGACTCACGCTCAAGACGAAGCTGCTCTTTCTCATCGTTCAAGGATTTCTTAAGCAGCAGAAAGCCTTCGCGCTCCTTCCTTAGAGCCTCAAGCTCCGCCCGTTCATTCTCAACATCGTTGAGACGAAGCGGAAGGCGAGCGAAAAGCTCCTACATGGACATTATAGACTAAAACAAGAAAAGCATAAGTATCAAAAAACCGGTCAACGAACTCAAAAATGAAGGAAAAAGAACAGACCTGGATGCCACCACTAAGGCTGGAAATGGAAAGCGTGTCCAAATCCAAGGACTTGACACGAGTCTCAAGCTCTGAAAGAGCGAAACCAATGTTTAGTCAAAAAAAGCTAAAATCAATCAGCTTTGGGAGAGCAGTTAAAAATTACCAACCATTTGGAACGATAACCGGAATATCGCTTGGAGGACAAAAGCTGCCTTGACGAAGCCGATCTGTAAAGGGTCCATACCCAGCATAACTTGTTTCTAAAGCAAAATAATCAACAAATCAAGATAGATCATTTCAGCTAAAAACGCAAATATAACTGCTTCGCGAAACACACCTTTTGATTCAGGAGCTGGCCTCTCAGGGGCTGGTTCAACGTCCTTAGCAGGGGCAGATTGCCCGGCGATAGCCGAAGGAACCAACTTAACCGGCTCAGTGGTGCGTGGAACCAAATCGCCAGAGCCTTGTCCAGTCTCAAGAGTAAGAGCCATCTGCATAGGCCCTTCAATGTTAGCAGAAGCCAACTGCATGGGCTCACTGCTATCTGCAACTGTCCGCGGCGGCTCTTCAACATTAGCCGAAGCCGACTGCGCAAGTCCCTCAGAAATCTGAAGGGACTTGGCCGCAGCACCAGCCAGTAAATCCAAGGACGATGGCTGGATAGGGACAGACGACACTTCAGCTTCACCAAGTGTAAAATCCTTTGTCTCGTCCTCCCTCAAAAGACGGCTATAGCTCACTTCTTCATCCTCATCGTCGATGCATTCAAGTAGGCGTTCACGACGAGGAGGTCGAACAGTAGCTTTAACTATAAATAAGATGACAAAACAAATAAGCAAAGCGAAGCTAAAAATAAAAAGACAAGTTGCAAAAGAAACAAACCTCCAGAAGACGGCAAATCAATTGCAGCGGAAGCCGCAGGAACAACTTGCTTAGGGGCCACAGCAGGAGGCGCTTCCGCAGCCGAAGCAATGGGACGAGGAGGTGCGCTGGCAAGTGGAACGATAGGAAGAGCTTTCCCAAGTTTTTGGCGCTTGGAGGACTCCAAGGCAGAAGTACGCTTGGAAGTCTCCAAAGAAGAGGCAACTCGCTTTTTAGCGGCAGCTACCCTCGAGCGGCTTGAAGGGGCTCCGGCTTCGTCACCGCCCTCGTCAGACTGGCCGCTACCACGGCCTCCACCACGTCCTTTCCTCCCACGGCCTCGACCCGGCTTCGGGGCTGGTAGCACGCTAGGGTGATCCTGATCAGTGAACTTCTTTGAGGGCTTGGATGGGGCCGAACGCTGAGGATAGCTAACGCCCATCTCATCGAACACCCTGTTAAGCCGGACCCCATCCACCAAAGCCAAGCAACTCTCATGTTCCTTGGTAGTGTATTTCCCACAAATAATTTCAGCCATTAATCAATGGACTGAACAAAGGCAAAATCAGACATATTCTCTGGCTTTTTCACCCCAAACTTGGGAAAGCAAACATGAGGAATACCTCTGTACATCCTAGTCTCAACAGCAAATGGCTTCCACGAAGCAGATAAGACATTCACTCCAACGGCAAGCCCTTCCTCAATCAAATCCCGGCTGCTTGAAACCCGGCTAGCCTTGAAAAAAGCACTTTCACAGCGATCAAAGCCGGGGGCATTTCTGTCGAAGGAAGGGCAAGCCACAAAATCACAAGGACCAATAGAACTACGCAGAGGAAAGGCCATCAGCTTCGTTCCATCATCCAGCACATTCTCCAGTGCGGGCACCTTGACATAAAGCCAATAATTTTTCCAATTCTTGTCCCACGTGTTTCTCTGACAAAAGGTAAGTTCTACTTTCTGCTTGTCAGTCTGCCTCCACCGTGTGCAAAAAGTAACACTACCATAATTCGGCTCGTAATCAAAGCCGTCAAGCTTAACACTCTTTGTCTGCCGATGCCCTTCAAAGTAACGGACGAAGCAGTCCGCATTAACATCTGATGCGTTGGTCTTCATGGCCCAAAAGAAGCGAAGTAAATGAGTAATAGCATTGGGGGTAAGATGATGGAGCTGCAAGCCAAACTTCCCAAGGATATCAGCAACAACATTATCTATAGGCATCCGAAGCCCGGCAGTGAAGAATTCCTTGAATACCACAGCTTCGTCTGGCTCAGGCGTCGGGGTAGTCTCAGTGCCAGGGGCTCGTCCTTGGCCGGCCTCAAAATACCCTTTTTCCTCATAGAAGCGAATCAACGAAGGGGTAACACGAGACTCACCAAAGACAGTGGTCTTTGGCTTCCTCCGATAATCCAAGAGATCAGAAGCATCGGCTTCTACGTCCTCAAGGGCATCCTCGGCTGTAGATCCAGCGTCCTCTGTGTCGTCACCTGCAGCAACATCTTCCTCGGCAGGTCCCTTGCCTCGATCATCAATAATCATAGCAGCTCCGGCTTCGGGGTCCACGGCCACGTTGCCCTCAATTTCCTGAGCAAACTGCGCAGCTTCGGCAGCATCCATATCCATGCCGTCTGAGTTGTCTTCGTCAGAGACGTAGCCAATCAGACGAGCGGTTTGCTTCGTACGAGCCGCTACAACAAACAAAAAAAACAAAGCAAACAAAGCGGCAAAAAGACAAAGAAAAAAAACGAAGGAAATAGTAGAGTACAAAAACCAAAACTTACTTGTGTCGAGAGAAGAAAGCCAAAGCTTGAATTCAAAAGCTTCCAAAACCCAGAGAAAACGTCAAGCTCAAGACAAGCAAAATGAAGCAAGCAAAATCGCCCCCCCCCTTCGGTCCTATTTATAGGCCAGTAAAATCTGACCGTTAAAATCTCGAAAAACGAACCGCCATTTCGAATTCGGTCAAACCAAAGCAAAAGTTACAACAACAGTTAAAACGATTCAACCAGTTTTTAATAAACGAAGCCAAATGACACGATATGTCAGACAAACGATGCAAAAATAGAACAATCACGACAAAACACTAAAGGGCTTTCTCCAACAAGGAGGAGGCGTTTCTCTGGCTGGCAAGCAATCCTAGTTTCGTGGAGCTCGGCCTGTTGAAGAAAGCCCTCGTCCTCGAGGGGCTACTGTTGGGGATTTGGCCCGCCGACAAACGCCTTCTACTTGTTTTGCTTCATCTCATGCATGAGGGCGACAATAAACCAAGGAAATCAAGCCAATTTAGCTTCATTTGCTCTACATATCTCTACTTTGGCTTCGGTGAACACATCTCGCTGTATACAAAAGCCAATCGGCTTCGGTGATCACAATTCGCTGAATACAAAAGCCAATCGGCTTCGGTGATCACATCTCGCTGAATACAAAAGCCAATCGGCTTCGGTCATCGTGCAGCAGAATGCCGAAATGGTGTTATCAGAATCAAGTTAGAAGCCAATTTGATGAAGTATTGATACTGTTGAATGCCAAGAGCTATGAATGAGTTAATGGCAAGCTTCGGTTCGCTCTATACTGCAGGTCTTTGGAGGAGTCATCGGCTTTCTGGACGCTGGGAAACGGCTTAGGGTCATCTCGACTCAGAGGAAGCCAAATCCAGGAGCTACAAAGCCCTTGGAAGCAAGCGAAGCCGACATGGACCGAGTCAAAGGAGACCAAGTCCAAGCCAAGTCAAACACGGAATCACAAGTCTACGCATTCACATTGGGAGGAGTAAATGTACCAAAATGTCCATAGGTTATTTGTATTGCGTAATCTAGAGGATGATGCCTGATCTCAGGGGCACAATGGGAATGTAAAGACCCTTGGTCTCCCTATAAAAGGGGACCCCTCCCCTTCATGTAAAGGTTGTTGATTCCAGGATACTGTAGATAAGTAATTTATTGTTGCTTGTCTCTGTTGTCCCATTTCAGCTGTTGTTTGGGATCATTGGCTTCGGCAACCAACCCAACAACTAGCTAGATCTAGATCTCCATGGTAGTACTTGGCCAATTGGACCCCAATTTAGCTCAACCTTTTGGATGGAACTAGGTTAGTGAAGTAGGGGAAGATGATTCTCCCATTAATTTCCCTCAGTTTTGACTTTTTAGCCTCTTTCATGAATGGGGAGTTGCTAAAACCATGGAGGAGAGAGAAGAAGATTTATCTTATTTACAATAAGCGTGCATTTCTTTTCTTTTTGTTACATTGTCAACGTTAGCCTCATATAATGTCTTATATTTTTTGTTCATGGATATGTGTTATTTTTTCTTGACTTATTTTTTAATGGAATTTTTTAAGGTTGCAAGATGGATCGGTCATGGATGTACAATATATCGAGGCATAGTGAATATTTTCACCGAGAGCTTGACAAGTTTCTTAAAGTCGCAGAGAATCATGCAATGGATGAGAGGACCAAAGATATGCGTTGCCCTAGCCGAATCTGCCAAAACCATTGTGTTTTCAATGACTTGGTTACAATCCGATCACATGTGCTGGTTCATGGTTTTGTGAAGGAGTACACATTATGGACATACCATGGTGAGAAGAAGGATACTGACGTTGTAGACTAGTTGCAAGACATCTGGCGAGACCCTAAAGCCGTCAACAGATACTTTGACGGTTATGATGAAGATTATGGTTTCGAGGATGACGGAAGTGATGATGGTGTTGGCTATGGAAGTGGTGGTGATGGAGTCGGTGGTGGTGAGGACATTGCTGGGGATGAAGGTGCTGAGGACATTGTTGGGGATGAAGGTGGAGATGGCAGTAGTGGTGACGAATTTGATGACAGCGATTTCTTGGGCCAGTTGTTGCATCATACCAAAGAGGAACTATTAGTTAGCAGTGCGAAAGGCGCACATAATGTTGAGTCGTTAAAAAAGGCAACTCAGGAAACTGTGTATGAGCGTTCAAAGGGTTGTCCGAGACACTGGACCTTGCTTCGCTTCATACTCGAGCTGTTGATTCTAAAGGCTAAATATGGTTGGTCCGACATTAATTTCAATGATCTCCTTCGTATCTTAGCATGGTTGCTTCCAAAGCCTAATAAAGTACCAGAGAACACTTATCAAGCAAATAAGCTTATCAGTCTCTTCATGATGGGTGTGAAAAGAATTCATGCTTGTCCAAATCTATGTTGTGCCGCGGGAATGCATTCAAAAATTTGGACAAATGCCCGGTATGTGGTGCAAAATGGTACAAAAACAATGCTAGCTATTGTGGGGGCGAGGACAAAGTTCAAACAGATGGGAATAAAATAAAGAGGAGGGGCAGTGTTGCTTGTAATGAGCAATCCGACACTTGTGTAGGCGTTGATGATGGGAAGCAGAGGAAAATTCCCTCCTTGGTCGTGTGGTACCTCCCTGTGGCTGATCGCCTGAGGCGTGTGTTCTCAAACCCAAACAATGCTGAATTGATGCGCTAATGGGATTCTGATAAGTGCAGGAAGGGAGACGGAAAGATTCGCCATCCAGCCGACGCTAGCCAGTGGCAGAAATTCGATGAGAAGCATAAAGAATTTGCAAAAGATCCGAGAAATGTTCGATTTGCTTTGAGTATGGATGGAATGAATCCATTTGGTCAAAGAAAGAGCACACACAGCACATGGCCAGTTGTCTTGAGCATGTTCAACCTACCTACTTGGTTGTGCCAGAAGTGAAAGTATCTTTTCCTATGCATACTTATACAAGGCCCAAAGCATCTAGGCATAGATATTGATATTTTTCTTGAGCCTCTATTGGAAGAGATGGCAAATTTATGGAACAATGGTATCAAGATGATTGATGGTTTTACACAGCAAGACTTCAACCTAAGAGCCATGATCTTCATTACCATCAACAATTACTAGGCGTTGTTTGTGCTTTCATGGCAGGTCAAAGGAAAGACGGCATGCAGTGTATGCTTGGATGATGAAACCGCTTGGTATTTCTGTTGACGGTCCTTATAACGGAAAATCCGACCGTCAATAGGCTCAGAAAACCAATAAAGATCAAGGCATAGCTTAGACATAAGTAATCAAATAATGTTATACCATGCATATCTAGAATATATTTGAGTACAGGGACTACGATGCAAAAGATTGACGAAATTGGGCACAGGCCTAGGTCGGCCGACCTGGCTAGGTTGGGCGACCTGGCCTGGCCCCCAATCGAGCCCAGTCTCCACACAGGCCAAGAAGCACACTATGGAATGATCGTGAACACTGATTCATGGTCGGTTGAAGTTAATGGTGAAAGATGAGCCACGTGTCTATCCCATGGATTGAAGGACCCACAATCGGAGCTAAGTGTACCCAAACCGATAGAACCCACCTGGAACCGATCTCAGGACCCACATGTAAGTCTCCCAGAGGAAGATAGGCCCTAGAGGCGGTTATGGAGACTCGGCCGAACCCCCTAGGTCGGCCGACCTTCCCTTGCGCCCGACTCGGCCCTCCTTTGACCAGCAACTGTAAACCGCCTTGGAGATTGCATCTGAGCCGAGCAATGCTGAAGACGGTGGATCCAAGGGTCGGCCGACCTGGGGACTTTGGCTGACCTAGGCCCACCTCCAAACGGCCTCAACCGCCTCTGGCCGGCTCCAACCGCCTATGTGATGCTATAAATACCTGCAAGGGGCGCCGTACTCAAACACACACCAGAAGAAGAGCTCTCCTTTGCTACAAGATTAGTCTTAGTCTTAGTAGTGACAGTCATAGTATTAGATCTTCTGAAGGCTTCCAGAGGAGTCTTGGTAAGTTCTAGAGTTCAGTTCTTGTATTCTCTTACTTACTTGTAATACTCTGAGCTTAATGGAAATACCTTCATACTTATGTTGTATGCCTTAGTTATACCTTATCCACTTAGTATATACTACTTATGTCTTGCACCTTGTTCAAGTGAAGATATGCTATGACACTGGCTCAATGTGCCTTATGGTTGCTCTATTTATTAACGTGATAGATAGAGTTGTATTTCATATTGCAAGCACGGTATTTGGAATACGGAATACTGTTGAGGGTACTGCTGCCCCACGGATTAGTAGAGGTAGGCGGCAGGTGGTGACAGCCCTGTCCATCCTTTGTAATCCTCCACGTTTGGGAGTGGGTATTAGTCCTTTATGATAAGACGTCCTACTGTCGTCCCTTGATGAGGGAACCACTGGATACCTCGATATGTCCTCTTGCATATAATCATTGAATGAGCTTGTATAGGGTATTGTAGTATATCCAAGTCCCATATGTATGATGCTAATGAATCCTTTGTAATCTTTACTAATGTACTATGACTAACTAAGACTACCTTAATGATGAGCAGTGAACTTCTGTGTGTCACATTACCCATTCACTCCTATATCCTTTACCCCTGTTTAGATTATGGTACATTAATCTTGTTGTAAGTAAATGCATTGGATGACACCTCTCTTTAACTAAACGCTTTCCCTGCGGATAAATAAATAATGATACTCTGGAATACTCCCGGGTGAAATGCTACAACATACTTCTGTGCGCTTGCAGAATATCTGTAACGTCTAGATTTATGATGAAGTATCTCTAGTACCATCACTACTCTAAGTGGTGATGCTA
This sequence comes from Alloteropsis semialata, assembly GCA_004135705.1. Taxonomy (NCBI): domain Eukaryota; kingdom Viridiplantae; phylum Streptophyta; class Magnoliopsida; order Poales; family Poaceae; genus Alloteropsis; species Alloteropsis semialata. The sequence goes on along the minus strand of CM014277.1, from coordinate 48,817,761 downwards.
AGAAATACCAACAATTTCTTCGACGGAACTAGAAAGGGAGTTTACCTGAGGTACAGACGCTTCTTAGAGGAAGGACACAAGTACCGAGGTAAGAAGTTCCATCAATAGTGGACACAAACATTTCTTCAACACCTGTGCCAATAGTGGAGCACTTCACACTAGTTCTTGGTCGAAAGCCAAACCATTCACGTGGTGTTGGCATTCGTGCAGTCAACCGAGTGGCTGAGGAAAGGATCAGATTGCTGGCGCAAATTGAGGCTTTCACTACTACACAAAACATTTGTAAGGGCCAGAGTTTTTTTTAGGGGTGGACTTAAAGGCGACGCGCCTCTACAAAAGTGCGCATGCTACTGTAGGTAAGGGCCGCCCCTATAGAATGATTTCCAGGGACGGGTCATGCCATGAGCTGCCCGTGGAAACAACCATCATTTGCAGGGGCGGGTGGCCCCATGACCCGCCCCTGTAAATAGCCCTTTCTACGGGCGGACGATCGGGCCACCCACCCCTGCAAATGCTGCCCTTTCCAGGGTCGGCCCAGGCCATCACCTGCCCCTGGAAATGCAATATCAGGGGCGGCTCGCGCCATGACCCGCCCCTATAAATATCACTTACCAGGGGCGGGCGATGAGGTCACCCGGCCCTGCAAATGCTTCACTTTCCAGACCCGAGGCACTCTCCAAACCAAAAAAGGAGGGCGAGGTGCTGCCCCAAATTTCCCAAAAAAAAGTGGAGGACGAGGGGAAGGTTTGTCCCCTCATTAGGAGGTGAGTTGATGCTTATCCTATGACTATTCTTAAGCTTATTGTATTGATTATTGCTCAATTAGTATTTGTGTTACCTCTAGCTAGATCTAGATCTCCATGGTAGTACTTGGCCAATTGGACCCCAATTTAGCTCAACCTTTTGGATGGAACTTGTCGGATTTATGGACCCGGCAGTCCACACAGGGTAGCCTACATGGTTGATTTGTTGAGAGACAGATCGAGGATCACAAGTCGATGGTAACACAAGACGCAAAAATTGAACAGGTTCAGGCCGTCAAGGTGACGTAATACCCTACGCCCTGTGCTGGGTGTATGTATTGCTGTGCATGAAGTTCCTGAAGGATCTCCGTAGTTGGGTTCTAGTCTCGAGGTGTGGATTGGCTGTTGTTGATCGTATTGATCTCTTGTTCTGGAGGGGGGTCCCAAGGCACCTTATATAGTCCGGTTGCCTTGAGTTACAAGTCGGCTAAAGATCGTAACCTACCCGGAATACAAGGATTCGATCCTATAACGATTACAGATATCTTTCCCTAGAATTCCATCTACTTTAACTTAATATCCGATCTTCCTGCGAAGCACGCCGTCTCCTTCCTTGTCCTGCGCGCTGTCGTACCCAACCCGGTTTGTCCGACTGGTGGGCCATCCAGTCTGGCAAGCCGGCCAGATAGCACTCGGATTGGGCCGTCCCTTGCCGGTTAGGCCAATCCGCCTTCTGCATACCCCTGGGGGTCTATCCCCGACAAGCCCCCGAGTAGCACGTGGTTGAGCGACAACCCGGCGAAGTCGTGCTATCTGCTGAGCTTCAAGCTTGCTGCGGTTGGAAGCAAAACCGCGTGATACTGGAGAGAAAAGAGAGCCGTCTGCAACGGATGCGCCGCGAGGTGCGTCCGTTGGCTGTAGCCCCCGAGCCTTGAAGCGATTCCGGAGGAATCGGTCCAAGGGTTTGTAGCCTTGTTCTGATCATCTTCGTCATGGTCGCTAGTCAATCAACGGATGCGCCGCGAGGTGCGTCCGTTGGCCGTAGCCCCCGAGCCTTAAGGCGATTCCATAGGAATCGGCTCAAGGTTTATTCGAGGAGCATTTCAGCATTTTCTTCTGGCGTCAATTTCGGCGGCTCGCCCCCTAAACGCGAGGGTGAAAGCGTGCCGACAGGTCGCTCCGGCGCCAGCCCCCGATCGTGAGGGCCGAGGCTCGCCAGGCAGTCGTCCCTGCGTAAGCCCCCGAGCGTGAGGGCCGAAGTACACTGAGTAGTCGACCCGGCACCAGCCCCCGAGCGTGAGGGCTGAGGCACGCCGAGTAGTCGTCCATACCCTGCAGCGAAAGCATAGTGCAAAGGCAGTATATGGTGCAACAAAACACAAGTTCGAGAGGAAAAGGTATTCGACAACATATGAAAATGAATCCTGCTTCTAGCTTTTAAGTCTTTTAATTTCTCCGGGTGGTTAGCCTGCTACATTTATGCAACGGATCCCCGATAGCCATAGTCCGTAGCGCAGGGAGCTGGGCCGCATGCACGCGTAGGAGCGCAGACGTACGGAAGAGTCGAGGTTTCACGAATCAAGGCGTGTGCTGCTCGAGTACTTTTAGCGAATTGTATAAAAGCTTACGAAATCGACAAAATTAATTGATTTAATACTTAGCTCGGTGGACGATCTGAGTCCTTGAGGATTCCCTCTTCTTTTGGATACCCCAAAGATGTCATAGACGGAGGAACGTCATTTCTGGCATGCGGCGACGGGAACAGTTTTCCCCGTGAACGCACAGGGCACTCCCGTGGTCGAGTGAAACCAAAGGCGATAAGGATGACCTGTGCGCTTTGGGCAGAAAAAGGACGCGTGGCTCGGAGCTCACGCGCTTCACAGTGCAAGGTGGTTTCTCGTCCCTCGGTAGCCCGAGGCTATAAATACTCACCGGGAGCCAGAGCTGCCACCCAGAAGCGAGTATGTATAGGATCCTTGTGGCGAATATGCTGTAGGTTCATTGCTGGGTTCATCCACCGGGGAAAATCCATAGAGTCATAAGAGCGTGGTGCTAGAAGAGTGCTTGCGATGTACTTGAGGTGTTGATGAGCGTCTAGATGCTGCTCCATTGGCTCCTTGCCTTGCCTTTGGTTTAGGACTGTCAGGGCGCAACGCCCTGCCAAACCAAGGGGTACCCGGAGGCATTCGCTCTCAAACCTCAAAAGGGGCTGCCTCGTCGAAGGCTGCAGTGGCGCTACAAGAGAGCTTGCGATGAGCTCATGTGGACAAAGCTCGCTGCGCACATAGCATTTAGCGTACCGGCGGGTGCCCCAAGCCGTCTTCGTGACGGTGAATTTTTGTTCATTGTAACCGGCGCATGACCGGCTTCGTTGTAACTGTATAATCCGCAAAAGAACCCTTCTTCTTGGTTGTCTCGAAAATGGAGCTTCTGTGTTCCTTTTCTTAACTGCGCCAGCCCCCGAGTTGTTGGGGGTTGATGGCGCTCGTCCGATTGCAATAACTTGTTTGGCGCGTCAGCCCCTGAGCGCTTCGGGGTTGATCGAGCCTGAGAGGCACACTGCCTTTGATGCGGCGCCAGCCTCCGTGTCTGAGGACTGGTCGAGCCTTAGCGGCACGCCACTTGTTTTGCAGCGTTGGCTCCCGAGTGGTTCGGAGCCAATCGAGCCCGAGAGGCACGCTGTCTTTAATGCGGCGCCAGCCTTCGAGTCCGAGTGCTAGTCGAGCCTTAGCAGCATGCCACTTGTTTTGCAACGTTGGCTTCCGAGTGGTTCGGGGCCAATCGAGCCTGAGAGGCACACTGTCTTTAATGTGGCGCCAGCCCCCGATTCCGAGCGCTGGTCGAGCCGTAGTGGCACACCACTTGTTTTGCAGCGTTGGCTCCCGAGTGGTTCAGGGCCAATCGAGCCTGAGAGGCACATTGTCTTTAATGCGGCGCCAGCTCCCGAGTCCGAGCGCTGGTCGAGCCGTAGTGGCACGCCGACTTCTTCGTCTTGCCCGAGTGCATGGGGTCGTTTTTTACCGTCGACGCTCCGAACGTGGCGGTTCGCGAGGGCGTTCAACGGCTCTTTTTACCGTTACGCTCTCATCCGTTAACCGCGCCGTCCTGCGGTAATTTTGGGCATTGTGGAGCGCTATAAAAGGCGAGGAATAGGTCAACAGGAAAAACCCTCCGTCTCCAGATTCGATCCCCCCTTGCTCCATTCTTCATTCTGCCGCCACCAAAAACCCTCTCTGCTTTCTAGATCCGCTCCGCGGATCTAGCCACCACGGGGAGCGTGACCTCACAGATGCGAACAAAGGTCTCCGTGCCCAAAGCCATGGCGCCGAAGAGGAAGCTCGCCGACCTTCCCAAGTCAGAGAAGATCCCCTCCCCCGCCGTCACATGGGTACGGGGGAAGGTAACCGAGGAGATCTTGGAGGAGATGGTGGAGCGGAGTATCCTTCTGCCTCAAGCAGTGGTGGAGTGGGGCCCAAGCGCCGGGGAAGCCTTCCCGTCTGAGAAGTCCCGCGAACTGGTGCTCTTCAAGCCATTCTTCGAGGCGGGGTTTGGCTTGCCGGCGGGGGCTTTTTTCCGAGGTCTGCTCCACAACTATGGGATCGAGGCCGTCCACCTCAATCCGAACTCAATCATGGCCATCTCCGTCTTCATCCACCTGTGCGAGGCCTACCTGGGGATTACTCCCCACTTTGACCTATGGAGGTACCTCTACTGGTTGAAGCCTCAGCCAAGTGAGGAGAAGATGGTGGTGGTGGGAGGCGCCGGATTCATGCTGCGCCAAGGCCGGAAGGACCAGTACTTCGACATCGCCCTCAACACCTCCAACAAGGGCTGGAAGGTGGAGTGGTTCTACATCAGGAACCACACGCCAACGATCCCCTGCCATCGCGGAGCGCGTCCGGAGATCAAGACCAGTTGGAATGATCTTCCTGCGGGTCACCAGATGCGCGAGGTGGAGGAGCTCCTTGGGATGATCAAGGAGCTGAAGAATCAAGGTTTGACGGCGGTCGGCGTCGCCTGCAATTTTAGCCGGCGGCTGGTTCAGCCGATCCAGGAGAGGAAACATCTAGTCTTCGAGTACTCGGGCCAGGAGGATCCTACCCGGGGGGCCGCCGGACGGTGGGCAAGTAGGAGATGAAGGCGCGTGTAGGCGGCTTCTTCCGCTGTCATGTGTCGGAGAAGCATCAACCGCGCCCATTCTCCTTGAAGAGGTTTGCTCCACCGGTAAGTTTTTGTTCCGAGTACTTTAGCGTGTTCATCTTGATGCTGGTTTTCAATTTTGATCTGATCGTCCATTGGCCGTCTGATTTTGTGATTCCCCTATCGCAGGAGCGGGTCTTTGATTATTTTTCTCCTTCTCCGCTTCCGGAGGACTCGCCTAGGAAGGCGTACCTGGGGGGAACACCCCCGGGTGATCAAGGCGATGCCCCGGCAGGAGGGGCAGTTAGTCCGCCTGCTCCTCGGGAGTGGGCAGCCAGCGACACGGAGGGCTCCCTGAGCCCTTCGGATGAAGATGTAGAAGAGACCCGTCCACGGAAGCGGCGGGTGGCCGTGGCGAAAGTCGGGTCTCGTAGGGCCCGTGCTTCTGAACCGGCGGCGTCCGGGGTCAGCGATGCAACTGACGACGACTCGGCGGCATTGTTCGATGAGGCGCCCTTCGTCCGGGAAGCAGTGGCGCACACGGCGCCGCCTCCCAAGCGGAAGCGCACAAGAAAGGTGACTGCAAGGAAGCCGGCTGCGCAGCCGGCCAAGCAACCAGTGGCGGGTTCGGACGCCGATGTTGACGAGCCGGGACGACCTTCCCCGGTCGTCGTGGAGGAAGAGGAAGAGGAGAAGGACGAGGCAATGTCCGACTCCTTGTTCAAAGAGCAGGAGCACGCCCGGGCCATGGGCGTGTCAGTAGAAGAGAAACGGCGGATGGTGGCTGAAGCCGTTGTCCAGGCTGCGGCGGATGCCAGGCCAACCTCCAATTTGGGGACCAGGCCAATTCTGACAACGGCCACGGCGCAACAACGACCCAAGCTTCCGATCTTGCGGCCTCGCGTTGTTGTGGTGAAAAGTACCCAGTAAGTCTTTGTTCTCATGCTCCTTAGTAGGTTAGCTGTGTATATAATTATTTGCGAGTTCCTGTTTTAACTGCCGATTGCTTTTTTCAGCAAATCCTCCGATCTTGATGGTACGGCGGCCGGCGGGACGGGCTCATCGACTGCTACCCCTCAGAAGCCGAGTTCCCCCCGGTTACACCCGTTGGCACACCGCCCTCGGGCGTGGTACCCGGTGGGACGGACTCGGCCCAGGGGTCGATGGCGCCGCGATCGGAGCGAACCCCGAGTGGGATTGCTCCGGGGGAAAACGTGGTGGCGCCTGGGACGGAAGACGTGCGGGGTGGAGGGGAAAAGGCGGCAGTTTCCCCGAATGGTGGCGCTGGGGATCCTGTAGTGGATTCCGCGGCGCCGGCCCCGCACGCAGACAAAGACGCCGCTGTTCAAGGAGAGGTCCAAGGGGAGGGCCTCCAAAAGCAGTCGGACGCCTCGGGAACTATGACGGTCCCCGCGGTTGATGCTAGGTGGTGGAGGAGGAGGCGGTGATTGCCGAGCTACAGCTCGCAGTCGACCAGTCTCGGCGCTGCACAGAGGTTTGTCTCCTCGTCTGCCTTGTTCATCTGTCGCTTTTCATTATAGGTTGCCTGAATTCTCCGTTTTTCGTTAATTGGTGTAGAGGTTAGCCATGCTCTGGCAGTCGTGCCTCGAGCAGCTCCGTGACGTGCAGTAGGTGCGACGGCGTGAGGTGGAGCTGAATGCGGAGCTCAAACGGGTTAAGCGTCAGCGTGACGTCGCCCAAAAGAGCTTGAACGACGCCGTCGTGCAGCATCGCTCAAATCTTCATGGTAAGGCCCTGTCCTTGTGACTTCCCCAGTGCTCCTTCTTTGCCGTCAAGTTTTGCCGTGTACTTTTCGTCCTGACCCGAGTGCTCCCCTGCTTTTTCAGAGAAGGAGATGGAGAGGGCCCGTCACCTCGGTGAGCTGAAAGATTTGCGTTCTGCGAACGCGAATCTGCAGAAGTCCGAGGAGATCATGGTGGGCAAGCTGAAGAGGGAGCAGGATTTCTGAAAAGGTGTGGACATGACGATGCTTCAAGCGATGTATACTATCCAGAATAACGCTCAAATCATAACAGGCTTGGAGCAAGAGCTGGCTTCGTCACACTTGGCCTTGACGGAGATCCACGACGCGGCGAAGGACTTGCTGGACGCCGTTGCTCCGGAAGAGGGTGAGCCGACAGCCCTCGTCGCCCGCCTGCAGGCCGCGCCATCCAGGATCGCCGACCTAGTCAAGGAGTCGGCGGTTGTGTGTGCGAACGATGCTCTTGCGCGTGTTCGGACGCACTTCCCGCAGATTGACCTTGCACCAGTCGGCGATGGGGTGGCGGCGGATGCTTCAAGTGAGCAGGTGAAGGAGGCACTGGCTCAAACTCGCCCGATCGCGGAGAAGGTCGGCGAGGCCCTCAAGCTAGAGTAGGATCCTGCGTGGTGGAGTAGAGTAGAGTAGATTTTGTATGTACAAGTACTCAGAAATGAGTAAAACAGAAATATTGGACATTTTATCTCATGTTTTAAGGTTGCCCGAGTAGTTCTTTTGCTTGAATGTGCTTTTCCCTTCGCTTCACTTATCCTAAGTTCATAACGTCGAGAGCGGATCCCGTGCACGTGTAGAAAGGCTTAGGCGTCGTTCCAGGCCCGGTTACGCAGCATTTAGTTAGGAACTACTCGGAATGAAGTAATGCCGAGTGGTTTTGCTAAGAGAACAAATATTAAATGAAAAAGGGATATCTTTATTGAACTTGGTGATACATAGCTTTGTTATCGGGTAGAATCGGCGTAAGTGCTCTATATTCCACGGATGCGGGACTTCGGTGCCATCCTCGTATTGGAGTCGAAAAGTACCCGGACATATGACCTGGGTCACTATGAACGGTCCTTCCCATGGGGCGGAGAGTTTGTGAGCTCCTGCTGTCGATTGCACTCGGCGTAAGACGAGGTCACCGATGTTGAAGTCCCGTTGCTGGACGTTCTTGTCATGGTAGCTTCAGAGTTGTTGCTGGTAGCGCGCATGCTGTATGAGGGCGTTAACTCTATGTTCCTCGATGGAGTCAAGGTCCACCTCGCGAGCTGCTTCCGCTTCGCCTTCCTCATAATTGTCGATGCGCGGTGATCCGAAAGCGATGTCGGTCGGGAGGATTGCCTCGGAGCCATAGACCAGGAAGAAGGGAGTGTGGCCTGTGGCACGACTCGGTTGAGTCCTGAGTCCCCAAATGACCTATGGTAGCTCTTGGTGCCATCGTCTGGTGAACTTCTTCAACGGGTCGAAGATCCCTGCCTTTAAGCCTTGGAGTATCATGGCGTTGGCTCGTTCCACCTGTCTGTTGCACCTGGGATGGGCGACCGAGGCGTAATATACATCGATGCATCTGCTCTCGCAAAAATCCCAGAAGGCGGATGCGGTGAACTGCGTTCCCAAGTCGGTTATGATTCTGTTTGGGACCCCGAACCGGTGCGTAATTTCTTCGATGAAGGCGGCGGCTTGCTTTGACGTTGGAGTTCTGACGATGGCTTTGTACTCTATCCATTTGGAGAATTTGTCGATGGCGACGAGTATGTGCGTGTAACCTCCCGGAGCTGCTCTAAACGGTCCCACCATGTCCAATCCCCAACAGGCGAAAGGCCACGAGGGCAGGATTGTGCGTAGAGCTTGCGCTGGAAGGTGTTTCTGCTTGGTGAAGAATTGGCACCCTTGGCAGCGGCAGACGAGTTCCTTAGCATCAGAGATGGCAGTAGGCCAAAAGAACCCAGCCAGGTATGCTTTTTCGACTAGTGTTCCTGCGGCGGCGTGGCTTCCGCAGACTCCTGAGTGGATATCGTCAAGGATCTGGAGGCCGCCTCAATCTCTGTCGGATGTTTGGACCCGGCAGTCCACACAGGGTAGCCTACGTGGTTGATTTGTTGAGGGACAGATCGAGGATCACAAGTCGATGGTAACACAAGACGCAAGGATTGAACAGGTTCGGGCCGTCGAGATGACGTAATACCCTACGTCCTGTGTTGGGGGTGATTGTATTGCTGTGTATGAAGTTCCTGAAGGATCTCCGTAGTTGGGTTCTGTCCTAGGTTTCGTAGATGTTGTCTGGAGGGGGGTCTCAAGGCGCCTTATATAGTCCGGCTGCCTTGAGTTACAAGTCGGCTAGAGATCGTAACCTACCCGAAATACAAGGATGCGATCCTATAACGATTACAGATATCTTTCCCTATAATTTTGGCTAGTTTATCTTGATCTCCGAGCTTCTTGCGGGATACGCCGCCTGCTTCCTTGCCGCGCGCGCCGTCGCACCCATCCGGCTCGTCCGACTGGTGGGCCTCCCGACTGGTGGGCCACCCAGTCTGACAAACCGATCCAGTTGCACTCGGACTGGGCCGCCCCTTGCTGGTTGGGCCAATCCGCCTTCTGGGTACCCCTGGGGGT
>CM014277.1:48794844-48806186 GCA_004135705.1 Alloteropsis semialata | reverse complement strand
GCATTTAGTTAGGAACTACTCGGAATGAAGTAATGCCGAGTGGTTTTGCTAAGAGAACAAATATTAAATGAAAAAGGGATATCTTTATTGAACTTGGTGATACATAGCTTTGTTATCGGTAGAATCGGCGTAAGTGCTCTATATTCCACGGGTGCGGGACTTCGGTGCCATCCTCGTATTGGAGTCAAAAAGTACCCGAAAATATGACCTGGGTCACTATGAACGGTCCTTCCCATGGGGCGGAGAGTTTGTGAGCTCCTGCTGTCGATTGCACTCGGCGTAAGACGAGATCACCGATGTTGAAGTCCCGTTGCTGGACGTTCTTGTCATGGTAGCATCGGAGTTGTTGCTGGTAGCGCGCATGCTGTATGAGGGCGTTAACTCTATGTTCCTCGATGGAGTCGAGGTCCACCTCGCGAGCTGCTTCCGCTTCGCCTTCCTCATAATTGTCGATGCGCGGTGATCCGAAAGCGATGTCGGTCGGGAGGATTGCCTCGGAGCCATAGACCAGGAAGAAGGGAGTGTGGCCTGTGGCACGACTCGGTTGAGTCCTGAGTCCCCAAATGACCTATGGTAGCTCTTGGTGCCATCGTCCGGTGAACTTCTTCAACGGGTCGAAGATCCTTGCCTTTAAGCCTTGGAGTATCATGGCGTTGGCTCGTTCCACCTGTCCGTTGCACCTGGGATGGGCGACCGAGGCGTAATATACATCGATGCATCTGCTCTTGCAAAAATCCCAGAAGGCAGATGCGGTGAACTGCGTTCCCAAGTCGGTTATGATTCTGTTTGGGACCCCGAACCGGTGCGTAATTTCTTCGATGAAGGCGGCGGCTTGCTTTGACGTTGGAGTTCTGACGATGGCTTTGTACTCTATCCATTTGGAGAATTTGTCGATGGCGACGAGTATGTGCGTGTAATCTCCTAGAGCTGCTCTAAATGGTCCCACCATGTCCAATCCCCAACAGGCGAAAGGCCACGACGGCGGGATTGTGCGTAGAGCTTGCGCTGGAAGGTGTTTCTGCTTGGCGAAGAATTGGCACCCTTGGCAGCGGCGGACGAGTTCCTTAGCATCGGAGATGGCAGTAGGCCAAAAGAACCCGGCTAGGTATGCTTTTCCGACTAGTGTTCCTGCGGCGGCGTGGCTTCCGCAGACTCCTGAGTGGATATCGTCAAGGATCTGGAGGCCGCCTTCTTTTGTGACGCATTTGATGAACACTTGGCTTGTGGTGGCTCGTCGGTATAGGGCGTTGCCGACTACTACATAGTTCCTGCTTCGGCGTTCCAGAATCTTTCGTGCCGTGGGGTCTTCTGGTGCCTTGTTATGAGCGAGGTAATCTATGAACTCGGCCATCCAATCTTCTTCGGCGTCAATAGTCATTACCTCACAGAGTTTAGGGGCAGGCTCTGATTCGTCTCCCAACTCCTTAACAGAGGGTTTAAGGAGGCCTTGCACAAACACACCCCCGGGTACTTCCGCACGGGTTGACCCCAGTTTAGCGAGTGCGTCAGCTGCGAGGTTGTTTTCTCGAGGAACATGATATTCTATTCCGTAGAATTTTCCCTCCTGCTTGTGCACTGCCTCACAGTAAGCGTTCATCCACTCGCTGTGGCGATCCCATTCTTTGTTGACTTGGTTTATAATGACGGCGGAGTCGCCATAAACCAGTAGCCTCTTTATTCCGAGTGAGGCGGTGATGCGGAGCCCGTGGAGGATTGCTTCATACTCGGCGGCGTTGTTGGTGACGGGGAAACGTATTTGAAGGACATATCAGAGCAGTTCCCCTTTCGGCGAGATAAAAAGTACGCCGGCGTCCCCGCCGTCGATCATTAAGGAGCCATCGAAATACATCTTCCAGTGTTTGCCGCTAGTGTCTTCCTTTGCGTCCTGGCTCTCGGTCCATTCGGCGACGAAGTCGGCGAGGATCTGTGATCTGATGGCGGTGCGCGGGATGAAATCTATGATGAAGGAGGCGAGCTCGACGGACCATTTGATGATTCGTCTGGTGACATCCCTGTTATGGAGGATTTCACCGAGTGGAAATTGCATGACCACCTTGATGCGATGCGCTTGAAAGTAATGGCGGAGTTTCCTTGACGTAATCAGCAGTGCGTAGAGTAGTTTTTGCACCTGGGGATAGCGCGCCTTAGATTCGCTTAATACTTCGCTCACATAGTAGACCGGTCGCTGCACCCGTTGCACCTTTCCTTCCTCTTCCCTCTCCATGACGATCACAGCGCTTACCACATTAGTTGTGGCTGCAATGTATAGGAGCAGTGTCTCATCGTTGTGCGGGGCGGCGAGTACCGGTGGGTTGGAGAGGTAGTTCTTGAGGTCGGTGAAAGCTTGCTGTGCCTCCTGGTTCCATTCAAACTTGTCGGTTTTCTTGAGGATCTTGAAAAACGGCAAGCCCTTATCCCCTAACCGGGAGATGAACCTACTCAAGGCCGCCATGCAACCAGTCAGCTTTTGGATCTCTTTCTTCCCAGTCGGCGGTTTCATCCTCCGGATGGTGTCTATTTTTTCTGGGTTGGCTTGATGCCTCTGTTGCTGACGATGAAGCCGAGTAGTTTCCCTTTCGGTACGCCAAAGATGCACTTGGTCGGGTTTAGCCTCCAGTTGAGTCTGCGGAGGTTGCTAAACGTTTTGGAGAGGTCGGCGATGAACTCGGCTTCATTCTTCGTCTTAATCACTATGTCGTCAACGTAGGCCTCAGCGTTGCGACCGATCTGTGTACCCAGGGTCAGGTTTATGGCCCTCTGGTAAGTGGCGCCAGCATTGTGGAGGCCGAACGTCATCTTGGTGTAGCAGTAAGTGCCGATCGGAGTAATGAAGGACGTCTTTTCTTGGTCCTCCTCCTTTAAGGCGATTTGGTGGTAACCGAAGTAGCAATCGAGGAAGCATAGGAGTACACATCCGGCAGTGGAGTCAATGACTTGGTCGATGCGGGGCAGGACGAAGGGGTCCTTAGGGCAGTGCCTGTTGAGATCCGTGTAATCAACACACATTCTCCATTCATTATTCTTTTTTCTTACAAGGACTGGATTAGCGAGCCAGTCGGGATAAAAGACTTCTCTAATGAACCCAGCAGCTAACAGCCTTGTAATTTCTACCCTAATGGCCTCCTTGCGGTCCTGCGCGAAGCGTCGGAGCTTTTGGCGAACTGGTTTGGCGTTCGCGTCAACCTTCAAGGAGTGCTCGATCACCTCCCTTGGAACACCCGGCATGTCTGATGGAGTCCATGCAAATATGTCGGCGTTGCTCCGGAGGAAGGCGACGAGCACGCTTTCCTATTTGGCGTCAAGCCTGAACCGATCAGGGCGGTCTTGGAGGAGTCGGCGAGCCCGAGCGTGACGGTGCGTACTTCTTCGGCCGGCTGCATGGTGGTCGGCGCGGCTCTTCTTTTGGAGTACTCGGGGATGGAGCTGGGATCTCCCTGGAATGTCCTCGCATCATTGACCACTTTCGATTGGAGCACACTGTGTCCAATGCCGGTGCAGAGGTTGAGCCCTTCCTTGTCGCATCCCTTGGCGGTGTGTACGTCGCTGCGGATGGAGAGGACACCGTTTGGTGCTGGCATCTTCATTAGCAGGTATGTGTAGTTGGGAATCGCCATGAATTTGGCGAGTGCCGGCCTTCCGAGTATGGCGTGATAGGCGGTGGTGAAGTCGGCGACCTGGAAGTTGAGGTACTCGGTTCGGAAGTTACTCTGATCGCCAAACGTGACGGGGAGAGTTATCTGCCCGAGTGGTTTGGAGCCCTTGCCCGGAATCAGCCCATAAAATGTGTGGGGGGAAGGGGCCAAAGCGTCGAGACTGATGCCCATATCCCTCAGCGTTTGGGTGAAAATGATGTTGAGCCCACTTCCACCATCGACGAGTACCTTGAGTGAGGCGAGCGTTGTTGACAATTGGGCTGAGCACCAAGGGGTACTCGCCGACGTCGGAGATTTGAAACCATTGGTCCTCCCTGGAGAAAGTGATCAGCTGCTCTGACCAGTGGAGTGGTTGGATCGGCGATGCGTAACAGGAGAATATCTCCCTGTCGCGCACCTTCTCTCGGCGCTTGTCATCCTCCTGCGACGGTCCTCCGAGGATGAAGTTCACCTGTCTGTCGACGTTCGGGAAAGTAGGGCCTGCGGGGGCCCCTTTCTCCTTGTCGCCTTTATCGTCGCTGCGTGGCGGCAGATTCCCTTCTTGCTTCTTGTAGGCGTCGGCGAGCCCCATGAAGTCGATCATACGGTGCTTGGACTGCTTATGTATGGGGCATGGTCCTTGGAGCATCTTGTCGAACTCGGCGCTGAAGTTGGTCCGCGGGCGAGGGCCTCCGCGGTCCATGGCGGCAATGGTGCGATCTCCCGAGCGCTTTCGGTCACCCACCCTGCTCGGCTCTGGTCGAGCTCGGTGCGGGTCCTCTTTCCTCGGTCGGTCCTCTCGGTGGGGCGGCCGATCATCGTCCCGGGTGCTTCTCTTGTTGTAGTGGAGGCGAGTGGCTTCTTTGGCATTGGCCAACTTGTTTACCCGTTCAAAGAATTCGCCGGAGGTCTTTGGCAGGTCCTCGCAGAAGCGCTCGAAGACCACCGAGTCGGCGAGGCCGTCAAGGAAGTAGTGGATGATCTCAGACTCGGAGCAGCCAGGGACCAGGTTGCGGTTCTCCATGTACCTGTCGGTGTAGTCGCGGAGGCTCTCCCCGCGATTCTGCTTCACCTTCCCCAAGTCCCATGCTGTGCCTGGCCGGATAGAGCTGCCCTGGAAGTAACTCTTGAACTTGCGCAGAGTATGTCCCAGTTGTCGATGGAGTCGGCTCGAGGCTGTGGAGCCAGCTTAGCCCCACCTTGGTCATGGCGACCGGGCAGTAGGCGCACATGGAGTCATGGTCACCGTTCACCGCGCGGATGGCGATGCTGTACGTCCGAAGCCACATTGTAGGGTCTGCCTTCCCATCGTATCTTTCTATGCCTGTAGGTTTAAAGTTAGCAGGCATTCGAATGGATCTTACTCGGGCGGTAAACGCTGGGAAGCCGTCGCAGTCGTTGAGGTTCTCGGTATTCTCGCGTCCCGAATCAGCAGAGAGATCTTCAGGGCTGCGAGCCCGTGGCGGACTGTGCTGCTCGAGTGGAGGCCCATACTTGCGGTCGAACTCGCGGCGGCGCGCGGCCTCATTGGCCTCCAGTTCTCGGCGCAGGCGGGTGTCGCGATCCAGCCCCGGGGCGCCGTGTTCGCGGTTGTACTCGGCGCGTCGTCGGAGCTCTTCTTCATCCCTTCGCCGGTGGTGGTCGTCATGGTCCCTGCGAAGGTCGCGGTTGCGGAGTTGTTCGCGGAGGTCTGGCTGGTCGACCACGCCTTGATCGGCTTCACGACGGCTAGCTGACCTGGAGTGACGGGATGAAGAGGCGGCGACCTTTTGGGCGTAGATCATGCCCGCGGCTGCGGTCAGCCTGGTCTTGATTTGGTTGAGCTCCTGGGTTTCTGGGATCCCTTCCAGTTCATGATGCGCGGCGGTGAGGTTGGCTGACGGGGTGGCGTAGACGCCTATGCCGCCGATTTCCTGGATGAAATCATCGTTGAGGTTACGGGTGGCCCTGGGGTTTCGGCGATCTCGTCGCGCGTCGCGGCGCTGCCTTTTCTCATCGTTGCGCCTGATCCTGGCATCACGCTGTGCTTGATCCTCTCCTTGGACTGTTGCTTCATCGGCGGATATGTCGGAGACGAACATCTCCCGCTTGGCTGGCACGATCCTCTTGTTTGGGGGGAGGACGCGCGTGACATGCGGGAAAGTCGACGATGGTTCCTCTTTGGGCGGAGTCGGCACATCTTGGTGACGAGGAGGTCGTGTTGTCGTGACGTTCGGGGCAAATCCGATCTGGGTGGTCGTGATGGAGTTGGCCGCCCCGCTTGCATCAGGAGAGTAGTCGGTGCTCGGCCGTTCGCCGAGTGCTTCCTGGTATACGACCCCGCTGTTCCTAAGTCCAAACGGGAATCGTGTCGAGGAAGTGACGTCCTGGTGGGCGGATTCGGCCAGTTCGATGCACTCACCAATGGAGGCGATGGCTTGGTCCATGTCTACCTCGAACTCGCGTTGGCGTGCGGTCCATCGCCTCCTTCGTTCCTCGGGTGTCTCGTGAGCCCTGCGTGGCGGAGGCGGAGTAGATGAAGCAGTCGGCGGTGTAAGCGGAAGAGGGCTCCCCTCGGAAACTGGGAGGGCGCGTCAACCGTCGCGATCGTCGAGTTATTGGCGTCCGTTGATGGTGGACTGGTGGTGGTGACGACCCCGTCCGGAGTAGCGTCGAGTCGTGGCGCGGTCTCCTCCGGGGTGGCGTCGCGGCTGAAGGAGAGCTCTCCCTTGGGTCCGGCGATGAAGACCATGGATCCAAAGAAGAACATGGCCCCTTCAGCGATGGAGATCTTGGCAGATGCTGGCGTGATGACGGTGGAATTAGATGCCATCGAGCTTGTAGATTGATCTCATCGATCAGCACCTACCTGGCGTGCCAACTGTCGGATTTATGGACCCGGCAGTCCACACAGGGTAGCCTACATGGTTGATTTGTTGAGAGACAGATCGAGGATCACAAGTCGATGGTAACACAAGACGCAAGGATTGAACAGGTTCGGGCCGTCAAGATGACGTAATACCCTACGTCCTGTGTTGGGTGTATGTATTGCTGTGTATGAAGTTCCTGAAGGATCTCCGTAGTTGGGTTCTAGTCTCGAGGTGTGGATTGGCTGTTGTTGATCATGTTGATCTCTTGTTCTGGAGGGGGGTCCCAAGGCACCTTATATAGTCCGGTTGTCTTGAGTTACAAGTCGGCTAAAGATCGTAACCTACCCGGAATACAAGGATTCGATCCTATAACGATTACAGATATCTTTCCCTAGAATTCCGTCTAGTTTAACTTAATCTCTGATCTTCTTGCGAAGCACGCCGTCTCCTTCCTTGTCCCGCGCGCTGTCTTACCCAACCCGGTTTGTCCGACTGGTGGGCCTCCCGACTGGTGGGCCATCCAGTCTGGCAAGCCGGCCCGATAGCACTCGGATTGGGCCAGTTTTTTAGGGGCGGACTAAAAGGTGACGCGCCCCTAAAAAAGTGCGCGCGCTACTATAGGTAAGGGCCACCTCTATAGAATGATATGAGCCGCCCCTGGAAACGGCCATCATTTGCAGGGGCGGGTGGCCCCATGACCCGCCCCTGTAAATAGCCCCTTCCAGCGGAGGGCGATCGGGCCACCCACCCCTGCAAATGCTACCCTTTCCAGGGTCAGCCCAGGCCATCACCCGCCCCTGGAAACGCAATATCAGGGGCGACTCGCGCCGTGACCCGCCCCTGTAAATATCACTTTCCAGGGGCGGGCGATGAGGTCACCCACCCCTGCAAATGCTTCCCTTTCCAGACCCAAGGCACTCTTCAAACCGAAAAAGGAGGGCGAGGTGCTGCCCCAAATTTCCCAAAAAAAGGTGGAGGACGAGGGCAAGGTTTGTCCCCTAATTAGGAGATGAGTTGATGCTTATCCTATGACTATTCTTAAGCTTATTGTATTGATTATTGCTCAATTAGTATTTGTGTTACCTCTAGCTAGATCTAGATCTCCATGGTAGTACTTGGCCAATTGGACCCCAATTTAGCTCAACCTTTTGGATGGAACTAGGTTAGTGAAGTAGGGGAAGATGATTCTCCCATTAATTTCCCTCAGTTTTGACTTTTTAGCCTCTTTCATGAATGGGGAGTTGCTAAAACCATGGAGGAGAGAGAAGAAGATTTATCTTATTTACAATAAGCGTGCATTTCTTTTCTTTTTGTTACATTGTCAACGTTAGCCTCATATAATGTCTTATATTTTTTGTTCATGGATATGTGTTATTTTTTCTTGACTTATTTTTTTAATGGAATTTTTTAAGGTTACAAGGTGGATCGGTCATGGATGTACAATATATCGAGGCATAGTGAATATTTTCGCCGAGAGCTTGACAAATTTCTTAAAGTCGCAGAGAATCATACAATGGATGAGAGGACCAAAGATATGCGTTGCCCCTGCCGAATCTGCCAAATCCATTGTGTTTCCAATGACTTGGTTACAATCCGATCACATGTGCTGGTTCATGGTTTTGTGAAGGAGTACACATTATGGACATACCATGGTGAGAAGAAGGATACTGACGTTGTGGCCTAGTTGCAAGACATCTGGCAAGACCCTGAAGCTGTCAACAGATACTTTGACGGTTATGATGAAGATTATGGTTTCGATGATGACGGAAGTGATGATGGTGTTGGCTATGGAAGTGGTGGTGATGGAGTCGGTGGTGGTGAGGACATTGCTGGGGATGAAGGTGCTGAGGACATTGTTGGGGATGAAGGTGGTGATGGCAGTAGTGGTGATGAATTTGATGACAGCGATTTCTTGGGCCAGTTGTTGCATCATACCAAAGAGGAACTATTAGTTAGCAGTGCGAAAGGCGCACAAAATGTTGAGTCGTTGAAAAAGGCAGCTCAGGAAACTGTGTATGAGCATTCAAAGGGTTGTCCGAGACACTGGACTTTGCTTCGCTTCATACTTGTGCTGTTGATTCTAAAGGCTAATATGGTTGGTCCAACGTTAGTTTCAATGATCTCCTTCATATCTTAGCATGGTTGCTTCCAAAGTCTAATAAAGTACCGGAGAACACTTATCGAGCAAAGAAGCTTATCAGTCCCTTCACGATGGGTGTGGAAAGAATTCATGCTTGTCCAAATCATTGTATGTTGTACCACGGGGATGCATTCAAAAATTTGGACAAATGCCTGGTATGTGGTGCAAAAGGGTACAAAAACAATGCTAGCTATTGTGGGGGCGAGGACAAAGTTCAAACAGATGGGAATAAAAGAAAGAGGAGGGGTAGTGTTGCTTGTAATGAGCAACCCGACACTTGTGTAGGCGTTGATGATGGGAAGCAGAGGAAAATTCCCTCCTTGGTCGTGTGGTACCTCCCTGTGGCCGATCGCCAGAGGCATCTGTTCTCAAACCCAAATGACACTGAACTGATGCGCTATTGGGATTCTGATAAGCGCAGGAAGGGAGACGGAAAGATTCGCCATCCAGCCGACGCTAGCCAGTGGCAGAAATTCGACGAGAAGCATAAAGAATTTGCAAAAGATCCAAGAAATGTTCAGTTTGCTTTGAGTACGGATGGAATGAATCCATTTGGTCAAAGGAAGAGCACACATAGCACATGGCCAGTTGTCTTGAGCATGTTCAACCTACCTACATGGTTGTGCCAGAAGCAAAAGTATCTTTTCCTATGCATACTTATACAAGGCCCAAAGCATCCAGGCATAGATATTGATATTTTTCTTGAGCCTCTGTTGGAAGAGATGGCAAATTTATCAACAACGGTATCAAGATGATTAATGGTTTTACACAGCAAGAATTCACCCTAAGAGCCATGATCTTTGTTATCATCAACAATTACCAGGTGTTGTTTGTGTTTTCAGGGCAGGTCAAAGGAAAGACGGCATGCAGTGTATGCTTGGGACAAAACTGCTTGGTATTTCCTCGACGGAACTATAATGGGAGTTTACCTGAGTTACAGATGCTTCTTAGAGGAAGGACACAAGTGCCGAGGTAAGAAGTTTCATCAATTTTTTGGAGGTGATGCTGTGATAGGTCCCGCTCCTGCAAAACAAGATGGACACGAAAATTTCTTTAGCACCTGTGCCAATAGTGGAGCACTTCACACTAGTTCTTGGTCAAAAGCAAAACCATTCATGTGGTGTTGGCATTCGTGCAGTCAATCGAGTGGCTGAGGAAAGGATCAGATTGCAGGCGCAAATTGAGGCTTTCACTACTACACAAAACATTTGTAAGAGCCAGTTTTTTAGGGGCGGACTAAAAGGTGACGCGCCCCTAAAAAAGTGCGCGCGCTACTATAGGTAAGGGCCGCCTCTATAGAATGATATGAGCCGCCCCTAGAAACGGCCATCATTTGCAGGGGCGGGTGGCCCCATGACCCGCCCCTGTAAATAGCCCTTTCCAGCGGAGGGCGATCGGGCCACCCGCCCCTGCAAATGCTACCCTTTCCAGGGTCAGCCCAGGCCATCACCCGCCCCTGGAAACGCAATATCAGCGGCGACTCGCGCCGTGACCCGCCCCTGTAAATATCACTTTCCAGGGGCGGGCGATGAGGTCACCCACCCCTGCAAATGCTTCCCTTTCCAGACCCAAGGCACTCTTCAAACCGAAAAAGGAGGGCGAGGTGCTGCCCCAAATTTCCCAAAAAAAGGTGGAGGACGAGGGCAAGGTTTGTCCCCTAATTAGGAGGTGAGTTGATGCTTATCCTATGACTATTCTTAAGCTTATTGTATTGATTATTGCTCAATTAGTATTTGTGTTACCTCTAGCTAGATCTAGATCTCCGTGGTAGTACTTGGCCAATTGGACCCCAATTTAGCTCAACCTTTTGGATGGAACTAGGTTAGTGAAGTAGGGGAAGATGATTCTCCCATTAATTTCCCTCAGTTTTGACTTTTTAGCCTCTTTCATGAATGGGGAGTTGCTAAAACCATGGAGGAGAGAGAAGAAGATTTATCTTATTTACAATAAGCGTGCATTTCTTTTTGTTGACACCGGATTTTCGCACCTGACATGCTGGGCCAGATGGTGACGTGCTAAAGTTGAGACTGCACAGTGAGCCCGCTGACTGGTCAAGGCCGAAGGTGACAGAGAAGAAGCCGACGCTGAAGAGGGGTCCGATGAAGCGGAAGTCCGATCCGATGACAAGTACAAGAGGGAAGACGTGTCGGCTAAGGAGGAGGCGTATCAGATCCAGGGACTATTTCCTTTTCAGAAGGCGTATGAGAGTCCCGTTCTATCTTAAGCTTAGTTTACCTTATTTAGTTAGTCTGGTCCGATCAGGACTCTCCATGACCAGGGTATAAATTTGAACCCTCGTCCATTGTAAAAACTATTCTCACAATCAATACAACCTGGCTTCACGCCAAAACCCTAGTAGTAGTTACCGACGAAGCTCATTGGTGGACGGGCTGCATCAGTTCTGATCTCCGGCTTACCAGTAAGTTAGTCAATTTATCGAACTAGTATAGGCTTTGAATTGAGGCGCATCGCCCTTTCTCGTTTATACTGTTCAACCGATTTATCTCTGGATAATCAAGATTTATATAGATTCCCTACGTCGGAGCTAGATCAATATTGATTATTCAACAGATTATCGTTTATCGGACTACACTTTAAGCCTAGATTCCTTACGTCGGAGCTAGGTATCAAGATTAGTCTAGATTCCCTACGTCGGAGCTAGAGTAATCTTGGTTACTAAAGGTAGTCTTTGCGGTTTGTTGGAGTTGCTAGATTGGTTTA